>CM074514.1:16506728-16970219 GCA_037379345.1 Perna viridis | reverse complement strand
TAGGTTTGATTAGTAAGTTATACCTTCATTTTTTACATAATCAACACCAGCACAAACAGCATACTGAGCCAGGGATGCCAGGTTCACAGCAGTGTTGCTGCCATCCAATTCCACAGTGACGGCCCGTCCTTCAGCGTGGAGTGATGTTTTGTCACTTTTATCCCATGCTTTAGTTATCTTCAATTTATCTAGAAATAGACATAACAAATAATTTAAAGCAAGTAGAATTCTTGTTAAGACTAAACTGACCCCAAACAAATTTATGGGTAGAGATTCGTGGTTTAATAAGTGAGAAAGTTCAATGTTATTTTATCAAAAGACAGTTTGATAATCAACATACATGCACTTTTACATCTCAGCCTAGCTGACTCACTTAATGAGCACTTATAATTATACAAATATAAAAGATTGATTCTTTGAAGAGGTAACTTACTGTTCATATTGTCCCTGGCCATCTTCTGTAAATACCTGATAACATTGAACATTCTGGTTGTCATTGTTCTCGTAGGACACCTGTAATTATATAACAACACTGTGACAATTGGCAATATCCATATTGAAAGTACAAACTTATAGAATTGTGAGATATCTTCAAAAACGAAGAGTTTGCAGTCAAGTCACAAGCTAAGGGGCGCGGAAATAGTCAAATTATAACTATAACTATTCATGTACCCAACATTTGGATTTCTGGACCTCAATTTCTTCCGTACCTTCACAATTCGATTTCAGGAGCTCCTCAAATACCGGAGGTCCTGAATTCGAATTGTTGAGGTCTAGAAATGTTTGAGAAGCCCATGAAATCGAATTGTGGAGGTTCAGAAACACTTGAGGATCTCCTGAAATAAAACAGTTATTTATGGAGGTCCTGAAATAATTCAGGAGGTCCTAAAATCGAATTATTGCGGTCCAGAAATATCTAAAGAGCTCCTGAAATCGAATTGTGGTTGTCCAGATATAATTGAGGAGGTCCTGAAATCGAATTGCGGAAGTCAATAAATAACTAAGAACCTCCATAAATATTTTAAGGACCTTCTTAATTGGTAACTTTTACTGATTCCGCACCTTTTAATAAGACTATATCATGAAGGGTTGGAATGTGACTATAAATATAGGAGCTCGCACTTTAACCAACTGATATTTTAAATATTTAATAAGTATGTCTATTTTAGTTTGCTTACGCATGTCAGAAAATGATGATGTGTATTCAGTTAACGGTTCGAGACTTTTTTGTACTTCGAAATGTTTTGAATCGTGTACATTTATGTAACATTTAACTTGGGACATTTTTGTGCTTAAATGACCATTGATTATTCAAGTAACTTTTCTTATCTACGTTGAAAAATGTTCACTTGCCGGGCCTTTTGTCTCATGTTAAAAATATCATTAAATACACTCAATAACCATTACCCATAACTAACAAGTAAATTGTTCTTACCTCTCAGAGTTGGTATTCCCGATGAACACTGAACAGCCTTGGGTTGTAACATGGGAAGAACTGCCGAGGAATTGAACCATCCTGTAAAAAAAGGACATACGTATATTGGTAAATTTTAAAGAAATTAGAATTACACAACATAGCAAAAATTAATAAAGTAAATAAACAAAACAAACCATGAAATTCTTTCATTTAAAAAAAAATAATTCAATAACTTTAAACCTAGATAATGAACTGATGCAAAAATGTGAAAAACCAGGCAAGAATTTAAAAGTAAAAAGCAATAATCTATTTGAGTACAATGTTCTCCAAAAATATTTAACAAGAGCTTCACTAAAAAACAAACCTAACTTAACTCAATCTAACTGTATTGTGTCAATTACCATATCCTACTAGGGAGCGAAATTTCAGATAGTACAGTGTTTGTGAAAAAAGCTGAATGCAACGTTCACCTGTTAAAATCGGTTGTCATTGTTCTGTTGATGGGTTCATCGACCTCGCCTACAACAGAAACAGCATCCACTCCTGGTGGGAAACTTGTCTGATCAGCGACAGTACTGATACTGGAGCAATCGGGTAACATTTGGGGATCTGAAAACGTATGTAACAGTAGAAACGCATTCGTTCAACGTGGTATATTATGAAAGAATTCCCCTGTTGCACTCTATAGTAATTCCAATAAATCTGAAAACAGTTTTGCAGTCAAGATGCTAGGTTTTTTTTTAAATCAAAGCAAAATTATACGTGAATTTAATGTGTGCTAAAAAAGTAAATCAATATAGTTGTGTTTAACAACTAGTAGAAGTTTCAAACAACAAAAATGGTTTATGTCATACCTAAACCCTCACTAATGTAATCCAGAGCATTAGACACCCCTCCTAACTCTGGCCCACCGGTATAGTCGGCTCCTTTCATATGAATATGGACACTATCTGACAGTATCTCTATACCAATATCTCTCTCCAGTTTCTGAAAAAAATCAGTATGATCCCCTTTGGTGAGTAATAGATTACATATTTAATCATCACAACTACGTAAAGACAAATTAATAATAAACTTAATCCTGGTAAATGCTTATTAACTTGTTCCATCCAAAAACCCCGACATTAGTCTTGAGACGATAATATGAAAACAGTTTGCTCATTCATATGTAATTGAAGTTTAGTAATAAATCCGTTTACGTTAAAAACAACGTTGTTTTTTTCGGTTTTTTTTTTGCAAAGGTGATTACACTTGTTTCTCGGAGATGCCTAGCCACAAATTCCAGATTACAAAAAGCATGACATGAATCATATAACATCAAGGGAACTGGACAAAATCGTACAATTTCATCTTTAATGTCCGTTCCGTTGGCGGTTTAATAATAAAACTATCAAGAGTCGGAAAGAAATATTCACCATCATAGGAACAGGACACGTTTTAAGGACAGCAATAGCGATGTCGTCTAAACTTCCCGTTACACCAGTGGCAAACTTGAGCTCTATACCAGCTCCACTCCTATGGTACTGTTCTCTGGTGGAACTTCCTGGGGCATCATCAGACGTCTGGAAACCTTTCTCTACCACAACCTACACATACACAAAACTTGAGTATTGATTAAAGTACACATTTATACTTACAAGAAATAAAAAGGATGAAAACTATTCTAATAATGTACCAATGGAGTTTCAATATGTAAAAGAAGAAGGAATCGGTTAACTTCTGTTTGGTCATCTACTTGGTTTCCCTTTGTGGTATATCACAGTGTAAGAATGGAAGTGTGCAGATTAAATGTCTACCTAGAAATTTGTTCTGCAGGTCATGTCAGTTTTGTGAAGATATTTTTGAAAAAATTACAACAGTGAAATTTGTTATGGATTCTTTCATGCTTTAAATACACGAATGAATCACCATAATACAATAAATGATATATTTAAGTATGATATGTCTATTCATTGTATATAGGCGTGTGGATTATGTATGTACACTATTCTATATTTCGAATTGTTTGTATTTGAAAAAGTCTTCCATATTAATTCTATAATTCACTATACTAACCCTCTTGTTGTTGTTTCTGAGGTTGCTCATGGCTTTTTGAATACATTTTAGAAACGTTGGATGTGCTCTAAAGTATAGAGAACTTGGAGACTTGAAATCTCTAATTAAAATATTAAGAGTCAAAGCTCTCGTATCTGTAGCACTTTTTGCCTTAAATAAATAACTTCCTGAAATGAAAATTAAAAAAAAATATGTGTAAAAAGATATTCACATATAAGCAAGTAAGAAAGTCGGTTGATATATATATTTAGAGTTATAAAGGAGTGAAATCAGTTTTCAGTGGCGTCGCTAGGTACTTATCCAAGTGGATGCAAGCTACGCCACTGAGTTATAACTTTCAATATGGATGACTGTGCGACGTCTTTAAAGAAAAGAGTTGTCATATATATCCATGTTGATAACAAACATATTGGCATTTTAAGGTTCAGAAGTAAATATTCAACATTTCCGTATTACATAACACTAGTGCCTAAGCTGGGCTTAAGATAATAGAATAACTTAAAAAATATACATTATAGGAAAACTTAATGATGTCTGAAATACCACAATCCATATATTACAGTTGCCGTTTGTTTTTGTTTTGCCTACTGGTATCCCGAATCATAATTTTTTTTTAAAAGTTTAAAGTTAAAGTTAAATTAAGTACAACACCAGCTCATAGTTGGTGCCCTGTTATGTAATAGTACCAACCTGTATTTACTGGATCCTCATGTTTAACTTTGTCTCCTCCTAAAAGATCAGGATCTACGACGGTTAATGTTACCTGTGTATCAAATGTTATACCTACAAAATAAAATAATCATTTAACGAGATAAAACTGAATGAAATGGTCCTTTTTTTTCATTGCAATATCTTATCATTTTTTTACTACTGTGTTAGAATTCCAACTAGTAGAGCAGGCACAACACATTATAAAGCCATTCTCTGAAGACTCTCGTGTCATTAAAATGCCGTTTTTCTATAACACTTTTCGGGGAGATATTAATTTTGACAAGTCTTATTTGAATACGTACTCGTTTTATGGGACGTATTGCTTTTCCGAAATTTTTGGGAAAGTCATTTTTTGCATTTCCGAAAATTTGTTCTTTTCTTTTAACTTTTCCTAATTTTTTTGGATGAAAATTAAATGCAGGTGAGATACATGTATTGGCTATACCAGTTTTCTAACTGTAAAAGTTATATTTTCCACTTGAATTCATGTGACAGGTTTAAGCCAGTTCTTTTCTAGTAGATCTAACCGCAAAATGCACTCACATTGTAATGTTCATCTTATTTTATTGTCTTTGTGTTAACTGTATTAAGTACCAGTCCAACTAAAATTCAGACACTGCCAATGGCAAAGTGTTTCATTGTGTAGAAAAACTCACAGGACAAACGATGGTTTTTCAGTCTACATACGCTATATTTTTACATAACAATAATCATTTCCGCATTCATCTCCCACTATAATCAACCAAAGGGAACCAAATCAAGAACGATAACTCTTGCAAAGTGCCAATTTCATGTACAATCTACTTAATTTTTATCTCAAAAGCGCAACATCAAAATGAAAAACTAACACTGGCTATGTGATCAGTAACTGTTTCTTAACAAAAAATAAAACTGAATTCGGTGGGTTTTTGACATGCATGAATCACCTTCTGTCTGATTTTTAGAAAGACAGATACTTAAAAGATTAAGATTTGTCCAATTAATATACTTTCCATTTCTATCACGGAGATAATACAAACGAAAATAAACAGAGGGAAAAAGGCTACAATCGTGGATGGTTATCCATACCATAAGATTACGTGCTAAAAAAACGGCGCTGTTGTTTTTATGTACAGTGTCACTAAATCATGTACGAAATCGGTCACCACTGACCCATCTGGTACTGCCATTGCAATGACAAGGAAGGAACATTCATGCAACAATGAGCCAAGTTTAAGAAAGAGAAAAGCAAGACACAAGACATAATGTGCGATGCACAACAGGACCCCAAATGTGATCAGTCTTATTTGAATTTCTACTATAATACGTACTCGTTTTATGGGACGTATTGCTTTTCCGAAATTTTTGGGAAAGTCATTTTTTGCATTTCCGAAAATTTGTTCTTTTCTTTTAACTTTTCCTAATTTTTTTGGATGAAAATTAAATGCAGGTGAGATACATGTATTGGCTATACCAGTTTTCTAACTGTAAAAGTTATATTTTCCACTTGAATTCATGTGACAGGTTTAAGCCAGTTCTTTTCTAGTAGATCTAACCGCAAAATGCACTCACATTGTAATGTTCATCTTATTTTATTGTCTTTGTGTTAACTGTATTAAGTACCAGTCCAACTAAAATTCAGACACTGCCAATGGCAAAGTGTTTCATTGTGTAGAAAAACTCACAGGACAAACGATGGTTTTTCAGTCTACATACGCTATATTTTTACATAACAATAATCATTTCCGCATTCATCTCCCACTATAATCAACCAAAGGGAACCAAATCAAGAACGATAACTCTTGCAAAGTGCCAATTTCATGTACAATCTACTTAATTTTTATCTCAAAAGCGCAACATCAAAATGAAAAACTAACACTGGCTATGTGATCAGTAACTGTTTCTTAACAAAAAATAAAACTGAATTCGGTGGGTTTTTGACATGCATGAATCACCTTCTGTCTGATTTTTAGAAAGACAGATACTTAAAAGATTAAGATTTGTCCAATTAATATACTTTCCATTTCTATCACGGAGATAATACAAACGAAAATAAACAGAGGGAAAAAGGCTACAGTCGTGGATGGTTATCCATACCATAAGATTACGTGCTAAAAAAACGGCGCTGTTGTTTATATGTGCAGTGTCACTAAAACATGTACGAAATCGGTCACCACTGACCCATCTGGTACTGCCATTGCAATGACAAGGAAGGAACATTCATGCAACAATGAGCCAAGTTTAAGAAAGAGAAAAGCAAGACACAAGACATAATGTGCGATGCACCACAGGACCCCAAATGTGATCAGTTTGCCGATTATGTTCTTCGGGGAAATATAACGGAATCATTTTTATGTCCAATTTGTATTTTATGTTTGTTCTTTGTATTGTATTTGCTTGACCCGTATGGTGTAATTTGCAAATAAAGTATTATTAAGCTACCCCCTTCTATGTGGACAATGGCTCCTGATTGTAACCACAAACGTACAAATAATGGAACAGAACATTGAAGCATTTCAAAGAAGAGCTGACCAGGACAAATTCCGATACAGCGTTGATAAATACGACGAGTATTGTTCCGGTTCGCAATCGAGAGCACACTATGTGTCATGTCTGGATTTTTAAGTTTTGAGCTTGTGTATTTTAACATTGCTTACAGAAATTTTTATGGTATGAACTGTCGCTGTTGCCTTTGTATACATGTCCATGTATACAACAAAGCCACCTGATGAGTACCCTTGGCAGGTACGAAACATGAAACCTGACTGGAAGATTTTTTTTTGGAAAAGCAAGAAGAACATTTCGGAAAAGTAAAAAAAAATCGGAAAAGCAATACCAATTTTCGGAAATAAAGCAAATCTTCGGTTTAATGGGATTCGAAAATGTGTCTACTGTATGTTAAACCTTAAGGTACGAATGAAACAACATCTTCTTACGTGCGCTGAAGCTAGAATCATGTCCAATAATAATCGCCTTTTTTGCGAAAGAAACAGTTTCTTCCGTATTTATTTTGAAATATATGGACACATTTATAGAAAAATAACAAAATATAAGGCAAATATGTCATGTTTTAGCGACACGCTAAATAGTTACAACATTTTGAATTCCACTTTTTTCAGGTTGTTCCAGGTGCATGTAATATTTTTCATCAATTATATATACAATATACTTTTTTCAAGTAAATGCCAAATTATTAATTGCCTTATCAAACAATGAGGTTCTGATAGTCATTTTGGTATAATTTTATGATGTTCTTGTGATGTCACGGAAAAAATGTACCAATGCATATGGAAAGAGGAAATATGTGCTGTACGAAAAATGAAAACGACAAACATGTTATAGAAGTAAAGAACGCAAATTTAAAATAAGAAAGGATGATAAATATATTACTGAATAAATGTTATTTTGCTTTAATTTAAAATTGTTCAGAAAATTACCCTCAAGACGTTATGTTTTGATAATATAAGCTATTTTACTGGGGTTTAAAGGATTGTCGCACCTCCAACTTGGGTCCGTAATACCAGACTGACTGAAGTAAGCAGCTATGGTTTGCTTAGTAATGCTCCTTTACGGATTTAATTTCATGAATTTTCATAAAGTTATTGTTCTCAATTTTAATAAAATCTACACTTCATCCTTTTCCATTGTATAAAATTAAAGCTTTGTCACAATTTCGTGGTCTTACAAGATCGTTCCACTAGCTAACAATACCTGTTACGCTCTCATGTACGAACATCGCACGTAACGTCTCTGTATTTTGTTTACAGACCAAAGAACGGACGAAGGACAAATATAATAAAACCACATTACTTTAAGCTCCTGTACTTTCGACTCCATGTTATCGTCAAAATATCTTCCTTATTGACACGATTTTTTTTTCATTCGTAATTAATCTATTCTGATTTACGATGGTCCACGATTTTAAAAATGGGATGGAATTAATTTATATTCGTATAATAATATGTGTTTAAGTTGTAGCTTGAAAACTTAGTTATTTATTTACATAAAGGAATTTCCAAAGAACAATTAAGGCATTTGGCAATTGTTCAGATTGGGGAGGCAAGAGAAAATTCTCACTTATTAACAACAATTGAAAACCAAGTGATATTAACTAGTTAAAAGTTCCAAACAAAGAGTATATTATTGACTTGGGTAAATAGGTTTTTCCTTTAAAAACATGGTATAGTTAAGAAGACGTGGTCTTAAATGATTGGTTCTAAAGTGGAGCATGGAGTTCAGCTGATAGTCTGAAATGGGTTTAAAGGGCTAGATCATTTAAAGTTTATCAAATTTCTCTACTTCATATTACATAAATAAATCCTATGATGACAGAAAGTCAATTGTATGTTTGTATCTTTTTTACTTTCCGTGGAGTGGTTCTTATAATCTTACAATATTCTCAGATAAGATATACTGGTAATACGTAGGAAATCAAGAAGCGAAAATGCACCTCTTCCTCGTAGGGTAACACATACAATTTGAAAAACCAAAAAATGACCCTAGATTTAAGAATATACGTTATACATCGCAGAGCGATCTGGTTTTATAAAAAAACCTCAAAATGATGCTTTCTTTTATCTGATAAAACTAATATATCTGTTCGTCTTTGTCTCCCAACGAATCGCTTTTGCTGTCAGATTTTGGGATGGAGATCATGTCCTGTGGTATTGCTAATTGCCATAAGACAGTACTCACAACATCTAGGCACAATTATTCAAATTGTCTGTGGTCAACAACAAAAAAAAAAAACAAAAAAACAAAAAACAAAAAACACAAACAATTGAAAATTTGGGAGGAACATTGTGATGTTTTGACATTGTATAAGATAAAAAATTATACGTCTACAACACGGAATATTATAAAACAAGCAACACGCAAAAAATACTTAGTACTCGGTTGCTAGCTATTAATTGTGGAATTCCTTATAACGTTGGGTTTTCCCTGCTTTCATGTGCACAAATAAGTTCATCATCCTACATATAAGTAAAAAACCATTGACGTGAAAAAAGTAATATAGACCTGTTCAACTGAATCTTTGTTATTTCATATTTTGATTTGCTTCATAATGAGTTTCATGCATAACCGATTTTTCTATCGTGAAACCTGATTACGAGTTTAAAAATGGAAGTCGGTCTTTTATCAGTTTACTACAAACCCAAACAGCATAACCCAAGAAACCTATATGTAACTTTAACCTAGCTTAGCTTGATACAATCCTAAAGGCAATAACAATAGATAAAACGTGACAGCGTAACTTCAACATAATTTATAATTATTTCATGTAATTCAGACAAGAACGTCTGTAGTATATCGCCCTTGTTCGGTTTGGGTTCAACATTTGAGTTCTCGCCAACCAGAAATCAGACTATCCCCCCCCATTTACAACACAGTAAAGAAACATATCAAGCAGTTTGGATAATTTGGGTACCTTCATCAGAACCGAGCAAATGGTATGCAAGACTAATGACAAAATACCGAATAGGTACATCACATCTTTATAATCATATAATAGAATAAATCAAGGAAATAAATGACAAAACGGCTGTGAATATGAGTGATATCCAATAGTATCCTGTGTGAAATACTTTCCACCGAAAAAAATAATATAAAACTCAATCTGGGGATATTTTATAATAGTTAAATGTTTTCCATAACTATTAAATTGTTTCCATAATCAACCTTATGATGATAAAACAGGCAAGTGTCTGAAAGGGATTTCTTTAGGGGTACTATGAAAAGGTGGGGCTTGGTTTGTTGTTGGGTAAATAGAGTTCAAAGTGATATAGGTGTTAATGATTTGGATAGTTTTTGATATGACGTTATCCAGGATGCTTTAAATATTAATTTTCATCCAGGGTGTTTTCAGATATTAATAAGTATTGTGGATGATATTTCGCGGGACGTTGTACATGGTTTTCATCCAGGATATCATTTAAATGATAAATATTATCAATTTTATCAACAGTATGAATTCTGTTCAGTCTTGATGTGAATTGTATTCTGGATATTATTTAATAGTATGAAATGTTATCCTGTGTACAATTATGAATTCTGTTCACTCTAAGTGAACTATTTTCTGGATATTATTTAACACTGTAGTATGAAATAATGTCCTTTGTACAATTAGGAATACCTCTAGCTTTTTCATAATAAAATATAATAAATATTGTTCAAGTAGTGGAAACAATTTTTCATAGTGAAATAATATCCCAGGAAAAAAATTAATGTGAAATATTCTCCAGAGGATAAGATTTCATCCTGATAGTATTATGTCTTACATGTGGATCCATTTGAAACTTGTATTTAATCTATATTTCTACTGTATACTAGGCTCTATAATGTATGTACATGTATTCTACTATACTATGAATTATTCACTGTCCATCTACACTACACTGAATTCTGTACAGAGATTGATATAAGTGAATAGTTAACAGTGTTGATATATATATTTTGTAAAATATGAAACCGACACTTGTAGCAAGTATATTAAGAAAGTTCCAGCATCATTTTCCCGATTGATTTTATATTTCATAATCTAACCTTAAATTGAAACTTAAATCTGTAACAGACATACAAACTCTCATTGGTTATCACACAAAGAAAAAAAAAACAGTTTTCGGCAAATATAGCAGAACAGTTTCTGTTTTCACTGAATGACAGCATAATAAAAATCGTTCGTATTATTCGCTGACTGCAAGGTAATAAATCAACTTCGTTGAACTAGTTATAGAAATGCGTGCTTGTTGAATTGTTTTATATTTACTAGTATTGTGCCAAAATTCTATAAGAATTCTATAGTAGTCCATCTTTGTTTATATTTCAATGCTTATAATCCCTTTGTTTTTAATTAATTCCATAATCTCTTACAAAAGCAAATAGATATTACAATAGAATCACTTCTCATTATTGAACTAGTGTTATAATTATCGTGAGCCGTGAACTTAGAAATTCAATGATTTTTTAAAAATAAATTTTATGTAGGTACAGTGAATTTTACCAAAATATCAGACTAAATGGTAATTTACACCCGGATTCAGCTCAGTCGTCATGAAAATGCAATACTTACTTTCACACGAAATAAAACGAAATCCAAAACAGAGAGTGGATAAAATCACAAACCACTCCATGATCATAACATCCTGTTCTGTCCCCTGATTATAGGTTGGTTCCAGGTGAATTATCTCTATAGGTAGATACCAACTAACCGTGAATATATATGGTATTTAAACCCTCTAGGTACACGCTGTCAAAGAAAAAGTACGCTTAACGGTTGATATCAATAAAAATACTTCAGTCGGGAACAATGGAAACAACTGGTTTATCTCTATGGAAATACTTTAATTCCTCAAAACATAATAAAATTGAATGGTCCTTTTCATTGTTTACGCTATATCAGTTAATACAATAAGTAGTAAATAATTAAGTTCATTCATTATTCATAAGAAAGTGGTCTTTTATTTTCCTCAAATAGATTTCCTTTTCTTGGAAGTATATTTAAAATATTGGAAAATGAAACTTGCATTTAACAGATTAGTTGCAAAGTTGAAGTACACTTTTTACCCAAAAGTAATTGGCTGATACAGTACTGAGACATGGGTTTTTGTTTAGAGTATGAATTGTTGATTTGTGAACTATTTTCATGGTATGAAACATATCCTGAGCACGATTAGGAAAACCTTTTGTTGTTTTATTATACCATTATGAAGCAGTGGGGACTATTTAATAGTTGTGGATTTTATACATCATAAAAATATCCTCCAAAAAATGTTGAAATATCTACCGGATAAGATTTCATCCGCATTATATTATGTCAATAGGAAGCAATACACGAAAACAACTTCATGACTTTAGTCACCCGAACTTAAAATTATCGCTTACAGTTTGGAAGGTTTCTGACAAGAACAATAACAATAAATCATATTGTTTCCGTCTTAGTCCTAATAATTAAAACACAGATGTTCTTTAGAAAAAATAATTTAAAGTACTGAAGGTGACTGTGTTATCTATCTCTACACTTTAGATGGGTGTTTTAAATCCAATCTATTAATTTATTTTCCATGTGTATCCACACATTCGTCTAATCTACAAGTACACTATCAGTCAAGTGTCATTAGTTTGTATTTTGTATTGATTTGTTTTTCTCTTTGTCTGCCTGGGGAAACGCTAATTTATACAGTGGCGGATCCGGAAGGAGGGTTTGAGGTGTACGGGTTGGCACCACTCATTTTTCTAGGTATATTGGTCATTTTTTGTGTAAAATCGACAAAAATAGTAAATATACACTAGTATCCTCTTTTTTTTCTGAGGAACTCGGACTGGCACCAATTTTGAAGTGTCTACATCTGCCCCTGTCACACATCAGTAGAGACAGGTATTAATAATTCATAGTACAAACTGTAGTATATCTTTTTTTCATTCATGTACAATTTGCAAACTACTTGACAAACATTCCTCTGAATCTCGAAAAATAGCACAGTCATAATACCAATTACATATGGCACAGCAGAACTAAAGTGGGGTGTGTGCTATTCATATGTGTGTACATGGGTTTCATTTTTTTATTGCAAAAAATCCTCATTTCCAGAAAAAATCTTTACAACACACAATCAAAATAAATATTCCCATATCATACGAACACATACAAAAATACCCAACCTTACAATGATTAAGAAAAAAGCACATACATCCAAAAACATATCTAAGCAAAATAAATATTTGTTCAGTTCCTTCTCTTGAGAATTTAATGGCAAAGAATATATATCATGATCCAGTGATGATGAAATTCTAAAATAGTCTCTTTTTTTCAGCCTTATCACATTCAAATCACTTATTTTTAAACAGAAAAAAAAAATGTTTCTGCCAAACATAATGTACATAAACACTTAAGATAACAGATTGTGAGCAATTATGTGAATTAACCTCAAGCTAATCTGTTTACAATTTTTTTTGCAGTCTTTGTTTACTAAATTCTCTAAAAGATTTTTGAAAATGAATATGAATGATAATTTCCTAAATCTACTTCAAATTATTCTAGTTCGTCAAAAATTAATTAGTTACATTCAGAAAATGTACCAATACCATCACAAGCACTAATATAAAACACTAAACAGAAAAAAAATATATTGAGCTTTTAAAAGTTTTAGTCCTCTTATATATAAGTCTAAAGGATTGTACAATGATACTGATAAAGATGTTAATAAACTATAATAAAATATATAATGAGCATTATATAATTTTAATTATATATTTTTTTTGTTTGTGCTGCATCGTCATGACTCGACGATCTGATATTAAGTTTGCTGGTTGGCAGATTCCTTTAGACTTTATATATATATAAATGTATGAAGATCTATTTGTATAGTTAGTATTATTTAGAACAAGACAGGATACATATTAGTATTGAGTCTAATAATTAGTCTTTATAAAATCTCATGAACTGTAGTCACTATGAAGTTAATACCCTGATGTATACTGCTGTAACACATATAATGACTGATCTATCCATCAACTAAACACATTTAAAGGAGTAATATAAACATAGACTGATGCCTATAGAGTTAGTATATTCCAGTACCTAGAGACAGAAAATGTGTTGTGGAATGAAATATACAACAAAAGAGAAAAGTTAGTATCTAGACACTGGTGTTCCTTTCCAGTACTATGTGACCAGACCAACCCTAAATAAAATGGTACTTCAAGTGTTTCAGAAGAATATGGTCTTTTAAAAAATAGCATAACACATAAACCTGAGGGGGTAATGAACAAAAAACAGATGTACTGACCTTATTATACATAAGCTTAAGAGTACACTGGAAGAACAAAATGGTCACGATAAAAAATATAGAGAAAAGCTCGAAACCACAAAAATATTTTATGTTACATTGCCTTGGAAAAGTTACAGAAAGTTATAACTGATTGTAAGATATCAGTCACCATACCTATTCCTAAACAGTTAACCTGTTTCTACCACAGGACAACCAAAACATTAAATTCAAGCTGGTTTTTAAGTGTCAACAATTTTCCTAATTTTGTTAATAAAATTGCAATTTGAAGAAAAACAATTACAGGTAAAAATAAGAAAGAAATCAAAAAATGACATCATAACAGGCTGAGCTACTAGTTTTGCTCTGGTTATCTCCCTTTAAAACATATCAAGAAGTTTTGTGGGCTAGTATAAACTAGTATCAAAATATGTTTTTAGATAAAGTAAAAATTTCTTAAATTTTTCTTTCTTAGAATACCTATATTTCTAGGTTTACACACTCTCTCCTGTTGTAAGGACTTCTGAAATTTGTTTTAAAGCGTAAATTAACGATTGTTTTTTTCAAAATTTGAGAATGCATAGAGCTTACTTTAGTATCAATATAGCATCTAGTCACATCAAATTTTTGTTTTAAGCTTCTTAAATCAACACTGATCTGTAAGTCCCATGTACATATACATCAATTTTACCTTGTATTGTTTTGAATACAAAAATGTATTGTAACCTGGATCACAGGCCCTTGGGATCAGGATTTTTTTGTTATCACAAAAAATATCATTAAATCATTTTGTTTCCATATTCAAGTTATTATGTGTTTTCTCAGTCACATCTGCTTGCTAATTAATGCTGTTTATACTATGCTCATTTTTACGTCTATCTCCTCTTACTTTGGAGAAGGAGATAGGGATACTGTTGTTTGTTAAATTCTGTCACCACTTACTCTACTAATCATAGTGAAATAATTTCAAAAGTAATGTTTACCACAGCTTTGAAATTATGTATATAATACATAAATTATTTCCTCTACTTTGAAATTATATAAATCATTTTGCTAAATATGTCAGTTCATTACCGATGCCAAAGCAGTGAATTTATTTTCTTTAATTCTTATGTGGAAATATCTGAAGTAATTACAGTTATATATGTAATCATGATTACTTTGACAAATATAATCATATGTAATCTATTACATTTGAAATAAATCATGATGTAATTGATTACATTTGAAAGTAATCAGCCCCAACACTACTTAACAGAATATTTTGGAAAGAAATACATGTATGTATTTCACTTGCCTGTGTATTTTAAAACAAAATCATAAAATTACCAAAAAATGTACGTGCAAGCAAAATCACACTTTCACACATTTTTTAGGAAGTAAAGAGATGTAGTATGAAGAGAGCAAAAATATGAAAATTTTGGAGAAAGTAACAGTTTATAATGTATCAATGTAATGAATATAATGACATTCTAACACACGTATATATCCTTCCTAGATCTTCACTTAGGAAGAACCTAAAAGAAAGAAGGTAGAGATAATCAGAAAACACAAGTATAATTTGATATGTAAATAAATGATGAGACAGTGAATCCTCACAGAACATGGCCATGATTGTCTTTTGTAAACTACTATTTAAATTTATAAGTTCATATTTTAATGAGTCCCAGTCATTAACCAACTAATATGACAAAAGTAACCATCACAATATAGTATTTTACAATTATCTAATCCACATCTCCCCTAGACAAGAGTAATGGGTCCCACTACCTTGAAGAGATAGAGAACTAGTAAAGGGTAATGGTTCCCCTTCTTACCCACTTCAATTAAATTCTTTATTCTAACAAATAATGAAACCATTAAGAGAAGTAGGTTTATAACAACCCTTACTTATAGAAGAGGTATTTACCAATGTTAACATAGTATGAGTCTTGTAGTTATTTGACATAATTAAAATTAACAGGTATGAGTTCAATAATAATATCAATCTCAGATTGAGAAATTCCTTAGTTCTTTAGTTTTCAATAATCTGATAGTTTGGAATTTTACTTGAGGAAGGATTTGAGGAAAAGCTCAGTTTTATTTGTTCTTGTTAATGAAAATAGGGCCAGTACTTATTTCGTTTATATAGTTATTCCCTACACCAACTTTTGTGAGATAGCTTTATACTGCAAGAAAAATTGACTTATATATCATCATACAGAAGTTAAAAAAAGAAAATTTTCCTAACTGGTCAAGATGGCACATTTTGCTGAAACTTGACTGGCTGACATGAAGCTTGCTTGCTTTAATGGTATGTTGGACACAAAAACATCCAAAATAAATTGTCCAAGTGGGTTGGAAGTCATGATGGTAAAATTAGCTTGCCATGTGCCAGCATGAGAAAGCTTATTTGGACCCCGGGTCATACATTTTCAATTACAAATGCATATTAAAGAGAATCTCAGAACTTTCAGTACATGATACCAGTTATGAAAAAAGTACAAATATTTGATCAAACTGCATCAGTTTGTTAATTCATAGATAATAAGTACATGTAAAACTATCTACATAAAAAAATGGCACTAGGATGTATACAATAACAGTGTACTGACTTCAAATAAAAACAATAAACAGATGAGGCTTAGAATCAGGATAAAACATGAGGCTTTGCCATGTGCCTTTTTTTAAGTTTGGCCAAATTTGTGTATTGTTTTAATTACTAATCAATATAGCATTATTGTCTTTATACCACAATCCTAATCATCTTTTTAAATCAAGTTTTAACTTTTGTATACATCTTTATCTCATTTCCTTCCCAAAAGTGGGCCTTGAAAAGGTAAACAGACATACAAAGAATGCATATGGTGAATAAGTCAAAGACACAACAACCCCACAGGGCTGAAAAATGACAGCTCAAGGTCACCGATGGGTCTTCAGTGAATGAGGAAACACACACACCACAGGGCAGGCTGCAGCTGACCCCAAAACAATATATAAACAGACGCAGCGAAATAGTTGCCAACATATACTCCAGCAACATAAAAGTAAACTTAAAATGAAAACAAAACAATAAACCAGAAATGGCATGGGTAGGAAAGAGGTGGAGATGACATGTTAAATACTGTCAGGGACCATACATCACCAATTAATATACATGTACCGTCAATACATTTTTGAAGTTTGAATAGAATGGTTGCAGTATAAAAGTCATTCACTACCTTATAGAAAACTAAACTGACAGCTGACAGAGCTGCCAATCTTGGAATTAATTGAAAAACTAACTCTTTAACTTTGTACAAAAACCCATACAGAGAGTTCTTTATGAAATTTAAATATAACTGAGAACTGTATTGTTAAAAGAGCATATACTCAACTCCTCTCTACTGTTAAAAACTTTAAAAGCCACATTCGTATTAATAGAAAGGCTAATGTCAAAATCCAAAAAGTCATTTCTAAAATTATTAGAGTTGTGATCATTTATATGAGTATTAACAGGTTATGGGCACATTATTACTTATAATGGGGAACATTGTTAAGGATAGCAACTTGATTAATCATAAAAAAAAACTATTTGAGTATCGGAATAACATAGCTTTTCACATTATTATAATTAAAAAAAAAATCATGATTCTAGAGAAACTCTGTATATTTCAATTAGATTTTAATTTTCCCAAGGTAACTACTGTAAACATATTAATATTGGTGGTCTACCAGTATTAATTTTCTCTTTTTTTGTGGTGGACTGAAAAGCGCAAATATAGTACTCCCCAAATTGTTTTTTAACACTAAGTAACACTAATCATTTTTTTTTAAACCATGAAAATTGATACTCATGAAATTGGTCACTTAACAGAATCTATGAACATTTATATGTTTATAGTTGTATTTGCTTTCAAAACAATAACTCAAATCAAAAACTTTGAAAGTGAGGCCAAATACAAAATCAAAATGCAAGCACTTTCAATAATTTTTGCCATGTTAAGTGATAGTATTAAATTAAATTGTGATACTTCTTAAAATATTAATGAGATCTTCAAAAAGTGAAAACAAATTGATGAAATTATAGCAGATTGTAAAAAATACATGAAATAACTGTTTTCAGATCACACATATAAATAGTCATTTTAAAATATCCCACACACAATTTTATTTAAAATGGTGAGGAGAATTTGTACTTTTTAAAAAATTATATGAACATTGTAATTTAATCACTAAGTTCAAGATCTGTGTGTATAATATATATATATGAGGAAGTCAGTAATTGGTGAAACAACTTTCTTGTTACAGTATAGTTTTCTCATATAAAAGTAACCTGCTATATAAAAATGATTTGTCATTCCCCCCAAAATACCAATAGTCTAAACAACAGCCAAAAAAAGTGTAAAAATACATAAGGAACTTACAATGAGTTAGTCAGCTACTACTCAAATCATTTATCACAATAAAAATAATAATAATAATAATAAAACTTGTAAAACACATAAACCTGCTACACTTCACTTGTTTTTTATCAAATCATAACATTATTTTTTCAGATTTTGATGCAGTTCATTTACCTTTTATTTTATTGGGTTATTTAGCCTAGCTGCTTTTGTTAATGATAATACAAAAATATTGAAATGTATTTGAAAATTTCCATAACAGCCAAATGTACAATGATGTATCACCCTGGGTCTCAGGGTCTGTATATACAATGATGTATCACCCTGGGTCTCAGGGTCTGTATATACAATGATGTATCACCCTGGGTCTCAGGGTCTGTATATACAATGATGTTTCACCCTGGGTCTCAGGGTCTATATATACAATGTACTCCAATAATTAGTTCAATTAAATCCAAAACACTGTTTTGAATAAAGAAGAAGTAAAAAATAAAAACGATCAATCATTAATTGAAGGAAAATCTTTTGATTATGGCCATCAATGTGATTTCTTACTCATAATTGTGTCCTAAAATTCTAACCAATGTGGTTTGATAATGTCATATTTTGGCTTTAACAGACTTACTGTAGGCATTCTTAATATTTTTTATTTAATCACATTGTACTTAAATGTAATAAATCCATGCATATGTGTATAGATTGTTGTGTGGGCAACTGATGAGAGCAAAAATATTAAAGATATAAAATTTTAAAGAGGTTTGTTAATCTAATGCATTGAAACCTTGTGCTGAAAAGATTTACATGACTACTTACAGATACCAGTACATAAAAAGTGTCCCAGACATACCTTCTATCTGAACTTTCATTACTATAGTAAAATAAAGAAACAAATAAGGAAAATAAATCACAAAAATTCCCTGAATAAGTAAATATAAATATGCATAAGAAATAAGCCAATGTATACATCATCTCCGTCTCTTTTTCAGATTGAGACCTTTCCCAAACCAGCCAGGAACAGATACACTTCGCATCAATTTCGGCTTTCCTAGCTTTTCCTCTTTAGAATCCTCTTGCTGAAGCTCTTCTTCCTCATCATCAATTATGATAGGACTGGAAGATTCTATGTCTCTGGTGCTGGAAGATTCCATACCTCTGAAAGGGGATGCAGATTTATCTTCAGAAATAGATTGATTATCATTCTTTTCTTTTATGGGTGACCCAAGATCAAAGTCCTGTTTTTGATTTTCAAGGTCAATGTCATCCTCTGACCTGGGTATATCATCAACATAGCTGTAACTTCTTTTCATACCTTGTTTAATGTCACATGGAGTTGTGATACAGTTCTTAGGAGATCTTTGGCTTTTTATATCACAGTTAGGTGAAAGAGATTGCATCTGTACTTTACTTAAATATGAATGATCCTGCAATATTGGTTCTACAGACAATGCATTAGTTCTTGGTAACAATGCTCTATTCTGACTCCTTGGTTCTACAGCCAATGCATTAGTTCCTGGTAACAATGCTCTATTCTGACAACTTGGTTCTACAGCCAATGCATTAGTCCCTGGTAACAATGCTCTATTGTGACTACTTGGTGCTGAACTGCTATTTGTCATCAAAAAAGTATCTGTTTGGTTGCTTGGCAATATCATAGGGTTACTCGGCAACACTGGATTGATACTGTTGCCAGTAAATAGACCATTCATTTGAAAGTTCTGAAAGACTTGTGGCAGGTAAAATGGTGAGAAATTGTTCAATGGAAATGGAAACTTTGCATAGTCAACAAATGACATTCCAGTTGGCATGGAAACAGAAGAAAGTTTTGGCACTTTTTCACCCTGAGTTACAGATGAGGTATGATTTAACATACATTTACAAAATGTTTTGTGTTGTTCACATACTACACATTGTTCTACATGTCCATTCAAAACACATGTACATTTATCTGGTGTATGCTTACAAAACTGGCATATTGACGGTCTAAGTAAAGCACATTTACATGAAGATTTATTCTGTCCACACACATTACAAAGTAATGGTTTCACAGCACTGCATTTACAATACGGTTTGCTCAAACCACATGAACCACACTTAGATACTACCTGGCACTCACACTTGTCTTTTGTTTTTTTACAATTGCCACACAATGACTGTGTACATGTACATGAATTTTGAATACAGTCTCTACAGCCAGCAGGTTTCTTCTTTCTTGATGATTCCAGCAGTGTACATGGACATTCACCACGGACTCCATGACAGTTAGGACAGAATGTTTTCCTTGTTCTCCTACCTCTAGGGCTTTCAGCCTTTGATGAAGACCTTTCATTGTCTTTTGTCTCATTCATAGAGTTTTTATCTGAGGTAATATCAATGCATTTTGTACCAGAGTTACTCTTCTTCTCAGATTTAGCACAAGTTTTGTTTTTCATTTCACTGGAATTTGAATTCAATATTTGATTAGAACTTGAAACAGTTAATGCACCTTGAGAACTTGATTTAGCTGATTGCCTTTTGATACTGACAGGAGTTGAACTTTGTTCGAACTTGATTGGTAAAATTTGATTATCTCCTTTACTTAAGTATTTAGGGAAAGATACTTCACCAAACTTGACTTGAGATTTAAGACCAGGTAGTCCTGATAACAACAGCGGTGAAAAAGTAAGGGGTGGTGGTAATGGGTAAATTGATGGTGCAGGCAAGAGTCTGTTTAGATGCGAGAAATCTAACAAGTGCTTGTTGTCCATTACTGACTGGACGGCCTGATTAGGATTTATTGTTCCTGTATGATTCAGCGCATGATTATTCAATGGTTTACTCAATGCTGAGGTAGGATTATTATTATCACCAGAAGGTTCCAATTTAACTGCAACTGGTTCAACTTTCACAGAGTTTTGATTTGCATGATTAACACAGCCATTCTCAAGTTTTTTGGATTTCACAACTGTATTGATTTTGATAGAGTTAAATAATTCCATACGAAGTTGTTTACGGTCTTTTTTGGTAATTAAATCTGGTTGTTCTAAAATTTTTTTTGTTGTTGTCTCTTGTTCTTCTTTTAATAACTTCGTGGCTAATGTAAATATCGGATCTTCTTCCCTGGTGAAAATAAAAAGTTACAATGAAATTCAAAAATCACCAGAGACTTTGCAAACAAGTAACTTTGGAGAGAAAAAAACACTAAATAATGTTTTGATATAGAAATAATGAATACCAAAATTATTGTTGGATTCATAAAACTGTAAAAGGACTTTTATTATTGGACATCAATTTTTGTGAACTGCAAATTGTTGTTTCATGGATTGTTAAGTTCATGGTTTGATATTTCCCACAGTACAAATAAATAGAAAATATGTATTTCATCAGGAATTTAATAACGTTGTTAGAGTCAACCACGAAATCCATGAAAATTTGTACAAATATAAGTACTTCCACAATATATGAACTGGGAAAATATTTGCTCAATCCCTTTTTTTCTTGAAATTTCTCCAATCAATCTATTTGTGCACAGTTTTAAATACTAGTAAGTGATTGCTCCTAAAAAATATGACAAAATGTATAATGTTCCTCAAAGAAAATATTCCTAACAGTTTAATTTTTGCTTTACAGGTGTTATTGCAAAAATAGGGAACATAAAATTAATACACAAATTTGACAGTTTACAGTAGAATTCCACATTCTTCATATATTAGCAAGACTTAGTATCTCATTTTTATGTAATTAATGGTTTATTCCTGAAAGGCTACTTCTAAATAGATCAAAATTGACAGATGATGACTATAGAATTGTTCATTATAGTGTGCGTAAAATGACCCTGGACCATGTGTGGTATGCATGTTGTGCAATGGTCCTTCTGCCCTCGAAACTGGAGGGAATCCTGAGTCCGCTGTCATATAGTATTCAGTAAGGTAATCCACAAATTTAACAACACTTGGATCATTTGACATTTCAGACATTATGTTGGTTATAAAAGAAGACCTCTTCAATCGATAAAAAAGCAAGTCACATTCAATAAAAAATGAATATAGATATAATTAGATATATTTTATGTATCATCTTGTATGAATCTTAGTAAAAATGTATTTGCACAGATGCCCACAATTTTTTTGCAGTTGTCCACCATCATCTCAGGTAAATTTATGCAAATGTCCTTCACCCTCAAATATATGGAGACATTCCCACTTGTTTAAAGATTTTAATAGATATTACTCATTAAAGCATGTCAGAAATATTTAAGAATTTTTTTATATCTTGTATCAATTGGAGTGAGTTTGTTAACAAAAATTATTTTTACACTTACTCCAAGTAAATTGGTATTTCATAGCCTAAATCTCTCATCACTCTCTTAAGAACTTCATCACATCTTCCTGTGAATAAATATAAATTAAAACCATAAAAAAAATTTTGGTATCAACACATCTGAAATATTTTAAACTTTTAAATGTCAACCTTTAAATACAATGTACAGTCAAACCTCAGAAACTATTTCAAACTCCAAGGATGGATTCAAATGTGTACAAGTTATTGAGAGTTCAAGAAATTGAAGTTAAAAGATTTCTGGATTTTTATTGTTGCTGGCCAGACTTTAACTTTATAGTTAGAAAGACATTTCTTACTTCCTATGCAGGTTTGTTACTGCTTTGACATTTTTCATTTGCTTTCAAAAGGGAATGTTGATTTGAAGAGATTTAAAATATTGTGTTTGCCTTTTAAAAACCTTCAGAGTTCAAGTTCCTGTGTAAATTATTTGTTTCTGAGGATAATACTACAGCTTACCATTTATTTTGACAGTAGCAGCATCATCCCTTGGAGTCCACTGTAGATTGACAATGTACAACTTTGGTCTGTCTTTTACCTTTCTGTCCATACACCACAAACATGAGTATTTCTTCAGGATCTGAAACAGAGCATAAAAGAAAAGTTTTATGGGATCTTTCATGCAATCCTATCATAATCAGGAATACTGCCCAGAATGAAAGAAAATTGGTCCATTTTGGCAAGTAAAATGAGTAACAAATGTCAAATCATCAAAAAAAAAAAAACACCGCCAATGATTTCATCTGTGTATAGTTAAATGGAAAATAGTATTTGAATGACTACTATTGTGATGTAACACTTATGATGTAATTAATTTTTTTGTAAACAAATTATGACAAAGCTGAATAAAAAAAACCACTTTGATTTGGTATTTGTCAATGTAATACAGCTGCAAGTAACACTGCCTTTGTGGCATACCATCAGCTGAATAAGACCATATTCCATATGATTAAGTAATGACATGTATATCTCTGTATAGTTTGAAGAAGTCTATGCCCATTGCAAAAAGATGAGCACCTCATTTTTATGGCTGATATCTTAGAAGTCCATCAAGTTTTAGGAAGAAAAGATGAACTGTGTACAGAGTATAGTATCACAGTTATCACAAACTTGTGACAAAAACTAGTCACTAGACAGAGAATGATATGACATTTATCGCTTACTTTCATACTAGATCCCAGACAGAGTATAATATTACATTGATCAGTTACTTTAAGACTAGACCCTAGGCAGAGTATGAAATTACATTTATTGCTTACTTTCAGACTAGGTTGTAGACAGATCATAATATCAAATTTATCACTTTCTTTCAGACCAGACCCTAAACAGAGTATGATATCACATTTATAACTTACTTTCAGACTAGATCCTAGACAGAGTATGATATCACATTTATCACTTTCAGACCAGACCCTAAACAGAGTATGATATCACATTTATCACTTACTTTCAGACTAGATCCTAGACAGAGTATGATATCACATTTATCAGCAGCTTTGGCGGCTTCCTTCCATCTGTATGGACACTTCATTCCTCCTTTCTCACCAAAGTGTACTATTGTATCCTTCAGTGGTTCTTTACATGTGTGACAGTTCCTGTCAGTTTGGTGACGTCGTACACCAGTCTTCTCTGTCACATCAAACAATCGGATATACTCCTGGTGGGGTTTGCAGCTGTAGCATACCTGTAAAAAATATACATTGAAGAGAAAAAATATAAACATTTGCTTGCCATGTATAAATGAAGCTTATCCTTTATCATTTATATGTATATACAAGTACCTACAAATATATACCAAAACATATTCATGATTGTAAAAATTACAAGTACAGTGTGTAGGGAACAACATCAGAAACTAGAAATACATTGTTAACTGTAAATAAAATTCCTGCTTAGATTCAAAATAATAGATTTTGCACATGACAAATTCTTCAACTTTAAAAAATTATCTCAGTGAATTAAAATCATTTTCCAGGTGCATAAAAGTGCATAAATGTGCATTATCTTTAGATTACAGTATTACAGAAACATTCTTACATGTAAAAATAAAACAACCAAAAGCACTCAAAAATTGTTCAAACTCACCTCAATATACATATTACCATGGACTTCAGATAATTTCCTTCTATTTAAACCACTCCTCATGTGTAGACCATCACAGTTCTGTGACACTACATGAGTCACCTAAAAAAACAAAAACAATAAAAGAAACAGCTAAAACATAGCATTTTCTTGTTTTTTTTTTTGTACAATTCATGAATGAAGTTTGGGGTATATGGATTTTTCTCTATCAGTCAGACACAACATGGTAAACAACCTCACCTATACATGTATTCCTTCCTCGAAATTAATGAAACTCTATACAGTGTTTGATATGGTGGTATTGCCATTAAATGTGGCCTTGTTAAAGTTGATAGGAGGAGTTGCAGGTAATATCAACAGCCTACATTCTAATTATTGCAATGACAATTACATGTACCTTGCGACTTCTCCAATATATCTTCTTGGTTCTCATGAAACAGTTTTTTTATAGGATACTTAAGAGAAATCTTTGATGAAGCCTTATACAGTGTTAGATACTTATAAGGAGATGTGTGAAGGTATTACTTTCTTCATTTCTCTTCCTAATGATGAGAAAATAAAATTTCTGCATGCTTAAGAACACACATTTTTGTGTCCTTTTAAGGACCTTCAAGTTTTTTTTTTTTCAGTATACAGGTTTTTTTTACCTACCTTGAAGTTTTTAAACTAGTTTTACTATGATTAAACTTGATTCTCATATTTTTTCTACCAGTATTGGATATTACAGAAATAGAAGTTTCTTGTGACATACACTTAAACCTGTCTATAGTGACCTTTCAATGGCCATTGATAAGGCAGGTAGTCTTTATACAGAGGTAATTGAGATTTTCAAAACAAAATATATTTCCTTGTGTAGAGTATTGAAAACATGGGTTGTGCCATTAAATATAATTCATTTCTATATGCTGTTGTATTTGTTATCCTTTCTTTTTCTTTTACATTTGATTATGTAGTTTTGATTACTTTAATGCATGAACACACAATGTTTATTATTTGAAAATTAATTATTACCAATGAAGTCTACATATTAGATTCTCTATTTGTCATAAAAATGCTTTGTTAAAAATTATCTTTATTCTAAAATAATTTATCTTGAAGCATTTATCTCAGAGTTGTATAACATCTCAAGCTTTCAAATTTGTAAATTCTGAATCTGTGGTTTCCTGGTGCCAAATAATTCTCCAACTTTCTTTGCAGGCTTCCTGCTGTCTAAAAGTTTTATGTCTTCTAGTCTTTAGTTAAGATCCAATGCTTTATTCTTCAAAGTAGATTTTCTTTAGCAATTATGTAAACAGTATTCACCTCATGAACAATGATTATTCTTAACTCAGTTTTTTGATTGATTAATTGAAGAATTTGAGAATTGTTTCATTGACTGCCGTAAATCCTGTTCCATATAAAATCTTGTTTTGAACGAGAACTCAGTTGTTTTCAGATTTTGAGGTGTGCTCCAAATAGTGGAGGAAATACCAAAGAAACGAAAAAAAGTTTTGTTTGAGCAATGAGAAAGTTGTTCTACACAGGGATTTGTCTTTGGGGATTTGTTTTCAATGGCAATTGGTCACATTTTACAGGTTGTCACTATATAGAGGTAAAATGCATGGGACATTTCTTAGGAGGGATAAAAAAAGGTTGTTATAGGCAGGAAGTTGTTCTAGAGAGGGGTTGCTAGTACAGGTTTTACTATATTAAATACCTAAAATGAAGTAAAATTGATATTTTCTTAAAGTCATTTCCTCTCAAGAAAAAATGTTTACCCTGATTTTTTTTTTTAATAAAAAATAAAACATGGGAGTTAAAAATATCATTATACATACATGTATGTACAATTCATAGCTTGTCTAATTTTTTTAACTTAATTTTGGAGAGATACATGCAGTCTTTCAAGTGTTACGTGATATGTTTTATTTCTTTCTGAATCAAGTAATTAATAAAAAGAGCTCTTTCAACTATTAGAATTGTTGCCTGTATTTTTTTAAATATTTTATGACCAGTTGACCTTTACTTCAGATTTTGTTGAGCTGGAGTAATCCAAGACACACAGAGTTTAAGTTCCATTGTTACTAATTCAGTAGAGGAGTTTCACTTAGCAAAACTGGTATTTACTGTACCTTGGGCTACACCAGGTCCACAAAGTCAGAAGTAAAAGTTAACCATCTGTAAATGTTCAGTAATACTTACATGTCCTTCGTCTTGTAATTTCTTTATACTCATATGAGTTAGAGTAGGTTTTGCATCACATAAATCTTGGGCTCTAAAATAAAATACATGTGCACATATATTACTTCCAAGATTCTGTATAAAATATAGAAGTGCATACAACAAGGCAGAGTAGATACATTTGTACATGTATTTTCAGACACGAAATTTAAAAAGACATTGAAACACATTCAGTTGCACTGAAGTATACCACACGCTCTAGCAGGAAATTTGTCTTATTCTTTCTGTCCAACAAAAATTTGTTAAAAATGTAAATTAAGAAATTATCAGTATTTTTTTGTAAATAAGAGTACAAAGAAAACAAGACTGTTCTGCCAGTTTCTATTAAAGAACAGTGCATCATGATAAGATAATTAAGACACCAACCATTTTATTAGTGAGGGGGACATGGGTCTTTTTGAAAAAAAAAATTAAATGTTCTAAATTTGATAAAAAAAAGTTTTATCATCCATTGAAAAAAAAATAATGATTCTTCAATTTCCCCCAATACTGAACTAGGGTCTCACTAACCACTTCTAACATTTGCATTACTTTATATGTTTAAAAAGTAATTTTCAAAGTTTCACTGTGAATTCCCAGGACAAATTACATCTTAAAGTTGCATACCACTGCGCAGCTTGGAAAATAAGGCTTCCAAAATCACTTTGCTAATGGTTCGATGATCATAGAAATTCTTCACAAAATTATCTTGATTAAATAATACTGAAAATCCATATTTTTACCTTTTCTGCTGACAGGATGAAGGCACATTACTCACACATATAAACAATGTTCATACACTTTCGTAGTAAATTACAAATATGATTTTAAAGTACACATTCTCAGCTTTATTTTGACTACTTTTGATCATACATACAAAGAATGCGCTTACAATGCATAGATCTAGGTTCAGTGTGACTTTGGTACTACATAGGGGAGTAGCCATTAGGCCCGGAAGTGGTTACTGAAACCTAGGCAGATTTTCAAACAAAATTAGTCAGTGCCTTAGATAATTTATCTTACATGAACTAAATGATATTCAGTATAATATTACACATACTGCCAGCATTTGAGGGTGGCCTACTAGATTACCATACTCAGAAAAGAATATCACCTTCGACTTCATCTCAGCAATATCCTTTCTTTGTGTGGTAATCTATCATACCACGCTTAACTACAGGCAGAATGTGTATAATACCACTAACTTGTTGAGTGGGCTATATAAAATATGCCGACTAAAGTGATGTCCCTTTATCCTAATTTTCTAGCTGAATCACTGAATAAGCTATGCAAATTTAAAAAGCATGAAGCTTACTTTGGCTGTTGTCCTTTCTGTAAAAGTGTCCAAACACCATTTGGTCCCCTGTAATCTGGTATAGAGGCAGCCTAAAAAGTATTGTCAAGAACATCACAATAAAATGTATTACTATAGGGAATACCTGTAAGAGGATGAAGTCAAGCCGAAGAAGCCTATTAACAAGCAATGATGCAATACCTTTGAATAAAAAAGTAGTCTTTTTTCTTAATTCAGAATCAATTTAGTTATAGTATATTTATGTGTTTTCTCATATCAGAATAGGAAACAACCAATGACCTTTTGACAATATTCCTTGTGCAACCAGTCCAATCATTGTGAGCAGATTATTGTTACTAAATGTTAGACTGAAATCAGACAAGTGATTCAAAGGTCATAGGTTAAATTTGTATAGACTACCGTTATGATGATTTTGTCCTCTATCATAGTGAAACACAAATTTTCTATTCTCTATGTGAAAAAATGTATGCTAAAAAGTTATTGCTTAAGGCATAAAAAATCTGTTTTTACTGAGAAATATAAAGCTATCACAACTTTCAGTTTTAAAAAAAGTACAAATGTATAAAAATGCAGTAGCATGACCATTCCTTCAAAAAGAAATATATCAAGCAACGAGATACAATGTACATCATTTAAATCTTGTAAAACAATATAAAATGTAATTTTAAATGATGGTGCCCCCTATCAATAACATCATTATGGATTTTGACTGTTGACTTACAGTACTGATTCCTGCACCAGTGTACACTACAACCCTATTGGAATGTCTTATAGCATTGGCAAGTTCTAAACATTTTCTCTCCAATTCTTCCAAAGGATCTTCAATCTATAATTAAATTAACGACTAGGAATTATCAAAATCTAAGAATACAATGGTAACATGTTTAAACAAAAATTGATGTTGTTTGCAAACAGCAGAAACCAATACATTAAGTAACTGGTTCAACCAATGGAAATTCAGACATACACTGAATAAGCATATACATACATGTACATGTATCTGCTCAACTTATACATCATCTTTGCAAGAGATCTCCTGCAATTCATTTCCAAACTGAGGGAGATTTCACATGACAACATTTCCAACAAATACTTTGTATACATCACATGTGTATATACAAGTCAGTATATATCGGTATGAAGTAGTGTTTAATATAAGTTTTGTAGTTTTAACCAGAAAAATACAAATATGAATCCCAGAAGCAAAGCCTGGTAAGACACAAGGAGAAGTTTTAGTAAATTCTGTATGAAAAATAACAATAGTGACATTTTTGTCGATGTAATTTATTTCAAAAACTTCTCACTCTCAAAGACAAACTGGAGATATCAGCACATATAAGGAGAATATTTTGCTCATTTCTCCCTCTAAATTAGGCCCTGAAGTCATGCACCGTAACTAAATTACGGAATAGTCTCATTTCTCCCTCTAAATTAAGTCCTGAAGTCATGCAATGTAACTAAATTACAGAATAGTCTCATTTTTCCCTCTAAATTAGGCCCTGAAGTCATGCACCGTAACTAAATTACAGAATAGTCTCATTTCTCCCTCTAAATTAGGTCCTGAAGTCATGCACTGTAACTAAATTACAGAACAGTCTCATTTTTCCCTCTAAATTAGGCCCTGAAGTCATGCACCGTAACTAAATTACAGAATAGTCTCATTTCTCCCTCTAAATTAGGTCCTGAAGTCATGCACTGTAACTAAATTACAGAATAGTCTCATTTTCCCCTCTAAATTAGGCCCTGAAGTCATGCATCGTAACTAAATTACAGAATAGTCTCATTTTGAATTTTGGGATTCTATAGAAATTACACGTTGACCCTTTAATAGCAGAAACAGCCATTGTGTGACCAGCATTATCATGTCTTAATTTAACATCATATATCATACAACGCAGCTGAATTGAAAAAGCCAATAATATTATACATTTTTGTAGATGTACATATATCAAAATACCATGTATCTAAGCTATAACCTTGGTTTCCTTGATTACTCTTCCAGTTGGGCAGTAAAAACTGTCCTTATTTTTTACCAGTAGTTTTCAATCAGTTTTAACTGCCCCAGTCAATACCCAGTACTCCCAAAGAAGTTAATACTGGTTAAATAAAATTTGGAAAACAAAATTTCTATCATTTTCCGTTATTTTGTGTACTGCATTAAGAGAAAATTTAATATATTAAATATCTCATTATATCTCCATATTTTCATATTCCAAATATCTCTTTTTAGCTGTATGTATTTTTTAGGAAAATATACATTTCTCTTTCAAAATAACTGACTGAAAATCCTGTTGATACTGTGAAAGTACTATTTTTGTGGGGTACTTATTGTCATGGTTTTCGTGAGTGGGCAAAACCCATGAAATATAATTTGCAATGAAAAGGAAAATCCCATTGATGTGTATATTGAAAACATCAAAACCATGAATTCAAGAATCCATGAACTTGTGCTCTTCCCTAATCCATGAAAATAGGTTTCTACAAATTAAAGTGCTTTCACAGTATACAATGTACATGTAGTACATTACTTTATAATAAATCAAAAATATAATTCATGAACTTTTTGTAATAAAGTAATTATTACAGGTAAATAAAAGTGGCTTGAAGAAATAAATGTTTTTAAAGTTCTTTCATTACCAGATAAATATCCTAAGTAAAGAAAAAAGAAAAATTTCTACAGAATTACTTTTATGGCTTCTTTCATGTATATGTATGGTTTCCTACCTGATGAATTATAGTGATGTCCAAAATCTCCAGCCCTCTAATTATAAGCTTTATACACAACTCAGTCATTGTCACAACATATCTAATCAAGATGAAACCCAAAGATTCTGTTTGGAACTTCTACACCATTTATTAAAACTCCAATAAAACCAGTGCCAGATGCAAAGACTGCAATAATGTAGTCAGGGCAAAAGTACAGACTTGTGGGCCTTAGAGTTAATGGTGAATGAAATTGTAGATACACATACATGTAGTAGCAAAATAAAAGAACAAAAAGGTTACTTTGCAATAAACAGTAAACCATAAACATAAATTCATCCATCTAATGAACCACTGTTCATATGTTGCATTGCTTAATATCCAATCAACCTGTATTGACCATTATTTACCAGTAAAAAACAGAACTGACCACTGTTTTTTGCCAACCTTGTTTCAATCAATTCAGTACTCATGAGAAAAGCAACATACAAAATGTACTAGCTTGGGGATGAGTTAAAAAAATCTAATATACCTCTAGTTGTCTCTTTTTCAATGTTCCTCTCCTCTCTTTCAACTTGGACAATCTATTGGTAATTTCTGGTGACTGTTTCAATACTTCTCTGTCTTCTTCTGTTATTTCATTATCTTTTTTCTTCAGTATTTTGGATACCTTAAGTATGAACAAAAAATTATATAACATTCAATACAGATTTTTCAATTACAGGTCTTAAAACGGCCATTTTCAACTTTTTTATCATTCTGACAGTACCACATCTAGAAAAAATATGGCCACATCAAAACAACTAATTCAAGCAATGTACATGTATACCATAAAAACAATTAATTCACGAAAAGTACATGTATGTGAAATAAAATGTTAAATACATGGACTCAATGAATATACAATGTACTTAAATATATTCTTTATCAGAAATCCAGCATTTCATTTTGGTATATTGTGACAATTTTTTATAAAGCAGAGCTATGAGTTTAAGTGTTTGCAAAAAGATGCACTCAAAGGTAACAGCTCATAAGGTCTTTTTTTTTTGCTTTTTTTGTTCAATTTTCAAAACTGGTAAACAAGACAAACAATAAGACAACAAAAGCCAATTACAGGTTATTTATTGGGTAATAAAAAAAAAAGAAGGAAGTCTCTGTTTGTGTGTATTTGAGTATAGAGTATATTATAATAAAAACTCTGACCAACATTCAGTCATCTAGATGAAACTGACACACTGACATGCTTCCAAAGGATGCCATAAATGGTAGATAAGTCCATAAATTGTAAAATAACATATATGTACATGTACTATGGGCCCAAACAAATTTCACCAAAAGGGAGGAAGAGGTCAATGGTACATATACATGCATTTGAACATCATAGAACTGGAAGACCATTTTTGTTATCAACAAACTTTCACAATATCAAATTCTTATTATGGAATGTGAGAAAATAAAAAAAAGTGCAGGCCTAATTTTTTTGCAACCTTTTTTAGTGTCAACAAAAAAAATATTCAAATATATATTCAAATACAATTTATTCCTCAGTCAAACCCTTCCTTTCAAATAACCCTACAATCCCTCCCCTTAATTGTTCTGAAGCAGGTGGCCCAGGGGTAGACATACATGTACATGTATAGGGCCAACATGGTAGAATTTATGACCAGCATCTTTCAGAGAATGTCCCAAGGTGTACTGAAGCTATGTAGGAAATAAAATATAAAAAGTATCAAAGACTATTTCTTTACTTGAAACAAGCACATTCGATGCACTTTGATATGGTCCAACAGTAGCAGGTACAACTACATGTACATGAATGTATTGGGAAGACATTGTACATTTTAAAAATCAGTTTGATTCTGTCTAGCCATTATGTCATTTTATACACAAGTACAAACTTTCATGTAATAATGATGAAATCGGTGAAATATTATTTGGGTGCAGGAAAAGTTAGTACAGGTATGGGTTACACTTTTTTGTACTGTTTTGACTTGTGATTTTATTATTGTCAACAACTTAATATTGTTTTTATTACATTCTTACCATCTTAAAATAACATATATTATTTTTTTAAATCCAAGCTAACAATTTCTTTGATCTTTCCAAATTATGTCACCTAATCAACAGGTACTCAAAAAATAAATTGACACTTAATAACTGCTGTTTATTAATGATCCGAGTCAGATATTTCACCTTTCAATTGATTGATTGATTGATTGTTGGGGTTTAATGCCCGAGTAGCAAAATATTACAGTTATATTCAGGCGATGAATGTGAAGTGGATGAAAAAATGAACATGAATTGATGATGAAATGAAAAATGGGATGGGACACAAGGATAACGAGGTCGACAAATTTTGATTGCCACTGGAAATAGGGAGAGGTGGGTAGGATTGGGCAATTTAGCCTCCTTTGGTGGAGCCCTATGGTTCCTACTCTGGGAGAATACCACAATAGGGTTCTTTAACGTGCGAGAAACATGGCATCTTTCTCAACACGGTGCACCACCATGGTTTGCGGTCAGGTTTTCCGTTTTATAGCCTGACAACCCCAGCATGTAACATGCCAGGGGTACCCCATTCCACCACCTGAGGCACACAACCCAGTTGCTCTGTGGGCAGAGTGCTCTAGCTCCTGGCTAGGGTTCTGAGCACTATTTAGTCACATTTTATGACAAGCTTAGCTCTGCTGCAGGCCTATTCTTTTGACACCCAGGCCTGCACAGGGCTTTAATTAATTGAATTTAATCAATTTACAGATGTACTTGATTGGTATTTAAAATTTTAAACTGAGTAACTTTAAAAAAAATCACCTTTTGTTTATTGTACATGTATCATAACAAAATTAGAAACTCTGGGTTCAAACAAATAGGTAGGAAGTCGAGAAACTGTTGTTTGTGTCTGTTATCAAAATGAAACCCTTTTTTATGACTTTGAAACATATTATTGAAATAAATCATATATTAATGTTTCAAATAATCACTTATTAAAAAACAATGTATAAAATTATTCATTAATTTTCTTAAGTACTTAGGATTCTTGAATTATGCAACACAATGTAAATTTTTACTGCATTAATAGGACTGAAACAACTGACTTGCTTGGATGTTATGATTGGCACAAATCAACTCAGGGGGACAGGTCATCGGGCAAAATTATCTGATACCAATATTTGATATCAATAGACACTACATTTTAAAATAATGTACTAAGGATTGGACACAGAGACTGTCAGAGTCTATATATTTCTGTGAATCAATATATGTTACTATTTTAGATGTATCTGTCAGAGAGATAAAAGGTTAACATAAAAGCAATACCCTGGATATTGACAGGACAATACCTGAAACATGACATTTTGTGTGCATCTGAAACTGAAAAACAAAACTATTACATTTTTTGCATACTTTTCTTATCTTGTCTTTGTGTTCATTCTGGTAGCTGATTTGCTTAAGCCGTGCGACTTTCTTAGCTTGTCGAGATGAGGGGGCTTCAGAATGGTTCGCTACGGTTTCTTTTTCAGAAATTTCGTCCGATTCATCTTCGGACGACATTTCTTCACACAAAGCTTTTAAATACCGCTTCATGTCATGAAAAACCAAACAAAAACTTTCTAGATTGAAACAGTTGATAAGTGTTTCCATTCTGAGGAACTCATGTTAGTATAAAAAATGTAATCATGCTTTCAAACATAGAATAAATTTAATTTCATATGAAAAAATGACTCAAAATTTTTTTTTGTAAATGATATAAGCAAAAATTTGTAAACAAAGGGGGAATAACTCTGCAGGTAACACAACAAACACATTTTATAGTATTATTACTAATACTATAGGTGTTTAGGGTTATCTATGAATTAAAACCGAACAAGTATCGGTATCTCTGGTTAAAAAATCAGACAATCATTGTCATGGAAAACGTCAATATCATGAAATGCATTATTTTGATTAAAAATATAGATAATACCAGGGAGTGTATATCCTGTTTGAAAAAATCCGAACATATTCATGATATTGTTCTAGATGGAAGTTGAAAATAAATACAAGCAAAACATAGTCATTATATTTAGTAAAGGCAAAAGAAAAGTATTTTCGTATAATTTTGTAATAAATGAACGACAGTTAGACATTTAAAAAAAAGTATAAATATCTTGGTGTTTTACTATGTTATAACGGTAATCTTAAACGGAGCAGATCAAATGTCTAATAAAGGTCTGAAAGCAGTATTTAGTAAAAAATAAAAGGTCCTTGATTATGAATATATTTTGAATATATTTGTATAGATGAAATCAATGTCATTATGGACGTAACATCTACCGACATTGTATGCGAAATACATAATTTCATTTTGATATTTGTAATAAACTAGTCTTAGTCTTAGTCATATTTGTATTATATAAAGTCCCTGTTTATACTTTAGAACTAGACAATCAAGGGACTATATATATATAGGTCTGAAAAATTCCCAACGATGTTAGAACTGTCAAATTTGCGAAGCAAATCTTTGGTCGTTCCCTCCGCGGGACTCGAACTCGTACCACTGTGACATCTGTGGCAACTCCGCCTGGCCGGGTCATTCCTCCTCGTAGGATTAATCTAGGGCTGTAACTTAGTACACGGTGTATGGTAGTACGGGACAGTTATTATGTAGGATAAAATTAATGATACATGTCACAGCGATACGAACGTCTCAGAATGTGACTATTCTATTCGCTGCACTGCTCCATCGGATCAAATTGATATAGGGAAGATAATGTAAGCATAGAAAGGTCTGAAAAATTCCCAACGATGTTAGAACTGTCATATTTGTGAAGCAAAGCTTTGGTCGTTCCCTCCGTGTGACTCGAACTCGTACCACTGTGACATCTATGGCAACACCGCCTGCACAAAGTCCAGCGCCCAAAACCACTCGACCAGCTAAGCTATATATATCTAACCTGTTTTTCTTCTTGCTTTACACATACTTTCGTGATTAAATCATGACCAACAGAAAGATTTAGAATTTAATTTTGATCCCAATTCAGCCATTGTAACTTTTATGGAAATTATGACAGGAAACGTGTGCAAAGTCCAATATGTTAGACTGTTTGACTCTGGTCTTAGGTCTAACAAGTATACATAAACTTTATTATTACACATGGACTGGCACAATAAAGCAATAAGCAGAAAAACAGAGTAATTCATAGGAAAAAAGTATGATATGTATTTCGTCAGTATCAATTCAATCAAGACATCCTCTTTTGATGTGTTAGTTTGACAAAGCACGATATTGGTCAATACACCAAACAGTAAAGAGGACATTCAAACAGATCTATTTCATTTCTAATGGTTAATTATGTAAGACATTTGAAAGAATAAACATCTCATCCAATATTTACATATAAATTACTTTTCAAGTAATTTGTATGCAGTCTTTGGGACATACATTTTAAATGGAGAAGATAGATAGGTCAGTATATTTTGCTTAATTGTGGCTGTACAGCATAGGGATATTTACAAAGAATTGTGGTTCTTGACAGTATTTAGTGAAATATATGCGAGTAGAGCTACATTATACCTGCGGAAAGAGGCAAAATTACTTGCAGAAACTGACGATGATCAGAACTTCGGTAATGCTAGAGGCTGGTTCCAGGCTATTTTCTGACTTGGTTAGAGTATGAAGTAAATTGACATTTCAACCTCTTACCTTATTATGTTATATTATTTTTGAATTATTGTTATGACTTACTTTATGGAGTGGCACATATAATACAATTTACATTGTACCTCCATTTTATTTTTGGAAGGCAAGGACTAACATATTTTTGTAAAGTCTGGTAAACAGAAGAGGTCCATGCATATCATTCAATAGCTAGCCAATTCCACAATAAGGCACAAATTTTGAAAAAAAAAATAAAATAAGTGTGGCTTAATTTTGACGTACCGCTGTTCTAAAAAAAAGAAACCAATCAATATGTAATAAATAGACACATTTATAAATAAGTGTACATGTAGTACATGTACCTACACAGAGAATAATCCAATTAGTCCCCCCAAAAAACAAATATATTTAATTCTGTTAGTATATTTAGGCGTCCACAAACTTAATGTTAAGTTTTCTGACAAGTTCATTTAAACATGAACCCCTTATGCTAGGTCAATGATATTTGATGTACAGATGCCTTTCCGTTATTGCATCAAAAATTCATGCTAATTTTATGCATGTACCCTTGCAGTCATGGTCTGTTGACATAGAAAATTCAATGTTAAAGTTTAATGTAAGTTTTCTGATAATTTCATTGAAACATGAACCTTTTATGCTAGGTCACTGATATTTGATGTACGGATTACCATCATTGCATCACAAATTCATGCCAATTGTATGCATATACACCGGCAGCCGTGGTTTGTTGACCTAGAAAATTTAATGTTAAAAGTTCAGCATTAAGGTTTCCTATAGTTCATGTAGACATTTTTATTTGAATTCCATCCACTACACGAGTGGAAGGGGTTTACCGTGCTCCCTCGCTATAACGTTCTTCTTTAATGGCGGTCCCTCTTATATTGCCATAATTTTTATAAGTCCACTTTTCCTAAAGTTATACATATTCTATACAATTTATTCCATCGATATATCCCAAAACTCTTACACCACCTCAATTTAGTCTGGTCCAAAGGGTGGTGATATAACGGGGTGCATTGTATTATTTTTCACTGATTCTTCTTTTTTCTGGTTCATCTTTCTTTGCATTTACTTTTGTTTGGAGGAAACACAAAGGGAACTTAATTGATCTCTATGAAGCCTGTTCATCCATCTGTCGCCTAGTGTATTTTGTAGTGGTAACACAGAAATCATAATTTTGTAATTTCATATTATTATACAAAATATGAAAGCAACACAAAAAATAATATTTAACAAACACACCATTATATTGACAATAGCGAACAGGCGAGACTAATCTCTGTGATAATAGTTTATTATTTTTAAGAAACCAGTTGGGGTCATTTTGAAGTGAAATATGTGAATAGTTAAAAAATATCAAATGAGTAAGTTTTCGCAAAATAAGTTTACATTGTTAATTGCAATCATTAAATATAGTGCATGCATAAGAGAAATAGTTATTGGTAGTTCATATTTTCAGTACCAAAACTGAACATTAATATATCAATTTACATCAGTTTTCCAGAATGTTCAGTAAAGTAAGCGCACTCGTGACAGCTAGATGGTTGCATAACGCCATAATTAATGGTTCTCCAAAAAATCTCCGAATACTTGATTCATCATGGCACCTGCCAACGACAAAACGTAGTGGCAGAAAGGAATACGAAGAGACACACATTCCGGGTGCATCATTCTTTGACATAGACGAATGTAGCGATACCACCTCTCCGTATAGCCATATGCTTCCGACCATTCAACAATTTGAGCAATATGCAGGAAACTTAGGCATAGACGAAGGAACACATGTTGTCGTTTATGACAACAGTCCTAACTTTGGATTCTTTTCTGCTCCTCGAGTTTGGTGGATGTTTCGTTTGTTTGGTCACAACTCTGTTTCGGTCTTAGATGGAGGTTATACAAAATGGTGTGGCGACGGGTTACCTACAACATCTGAAGTCTTACAACCGACAAAAAGTATATTTCATGGTGTGTATCACCCACAGATGGTCAAATCGTTTGAGGACATGGTTAACAACTTGTCAGAAAAGTCTTTCCAAGTAGTGGATGCTCGAAGTGAAGGTCGGTTTATGGGAACTTCACCTGAACCAAGAGAAGGTACATGTAATCAGTATTAGTGTTTTCAATCAAATCACTATCTCTAAATTACTTGAATCATTTATACGGAGAATTAAAATGCCTCAAGAGCGTTCCAGGAGTGTAAAAGTGGAGGTGACACGATATTTAATATTAACATATTCACATGTAAAACATGCGGTACTCTATCTATTTTTGATGAATTTCGAGTAGAGTCTAGACATCAAGATAGACTTGAAGCTGACGTGTAGTATTATGAAATGCTTAAATCGAATTAAATCTAGTTTTGAACGCCCCTTCTTGAAAGATAAGAGAAACCGGACACTATTTTTAAGTCACCAAGGGTCGCTTAATCATAACTTATATGATGTGCCTATTTTCACATTGAAGCTAGAACTACTTTATTCATAACATGTTTTGCAATTCTGTATATGACTCGAAGAGCAAGTGGTCGATTCGAGTGCATTAATGAGACAGAGGACGCACAATCAATACGTACAAATATTTCATTCTTCCATTTTTGGTTAGAATCGAGTTTCTCACTACTTTTCTGTCTGTTTTCATTTTTCTTTTCTTTCTGTGAAAGCTTTAGCTTGGATGTAAATCGACCGATTTCAGTTCGGGAAATCTAGGTCATCGGTAATATTTAATTTGATAGACCGTCTAACTCAAGGTAGCTTTTTGCCATTCCTTTTATAATATAAGAACTGAAAATGAATTTACCTAAAATAATTCGATGTAAATAGTTCGGTATATATAATAATGATGATAATATTATCAACATGACAAAAAACTTCGAGTTGAACAGACCAATTAAAGCAATATATAATGGATCTTTATTTCAGTTATTTTTATCTATTACCGTTAAAACTTTTTTCGCAAACATTTGTGCTTTTACAGGTATAGAACCAGGTCATATAAAGGGTAGTAAGAACATTCCATTCACAAGTATAGTTGACAAAGAGAAAGGTGTGCTGTTGGATGATGAATCTCTAAAAAAGTTATACTCCGAAAAAATAGATCTGTCCAAAGATGTAGTTGCTTCATGTGGTTCTGGTATGTAATAAGTTATACTCCGAAAAAATAGATCTGTCCAAAGATGTAGGGCTTCATGTGGTTCTGTTATGTAATAAGTTATACTCCAAAAAATAGATCTGTCCAAAGATGTAGGGGCTTCAAGTGGTTCTGGTATGTAATAAGTTACTCCGAACAAATAGATCTGTCCAAAGATGTAGTTGCTTCATGTGCTTGTGGTATGTAATAAGTTATACTGCGAACAAATAGATCTGTCCAAAGATGTAGCGGCTTCATGTGGTTCTGGTATGTATTCAGTATCAGTTTAAATCTCGGTGGAGTTAGCTATGATAGTATACTCTTGTCATTAATTAAAAAAAAATAATCCATTTGAAATGAAGCATAGCGATTCTGAGATATATAAAAGAAGAAACTGTACATGAATTTTTTAAACCTCTAACTACATTTCATGTTTGGACAAGTGATGAATAAAAATACAATGTACCACTCATATTAATATTTCAAATTCTGATGTACTGTACACGTGTTTTACACGCGTACACTCTCATCAGCAGAATTAGAACCAGATAGATAGGAATCCATATAAGAAGTAATCAAAATGAAAAATAGAATCGAAACAGGAAGTCAAAATCCAGCATCAGGAGATTGTACTATGTGGAGTACAAGGAGTGATGCTTCAGTGTTTCAGGGTTTTTTATTTTGTAATACTGTTAACTTTAACGAATGATTTATGGTATATTTCGGTTCAGACAATTTGGACTACTGGGCTTTTGAAAATGGTCTGCCAGCAGTGGACCCAGTGGTTATTGAATTACAAAAAATATATCAACAATAATACTTCTTCAAATTTCATTAAATGCTGTACATATTTTATCGAAGAATAACCTCTAATCAACGGCTTCAGGAGAAATTTATACGAAGATCTAAATCAGAACATTTGGCTTTTAACAACAATAAGCCATTTTTTTTATTATAACTACAATGATTTATGAGTGGTTTGGGTATGGTTAATGAGCGCTCAGATTATTTTGATTAAATTATAGGAGTGTCTGCGTGTTGCTTGGCGTTTGCAGCTTATCAATGTGGAAAAGAAATATCTGTATATGATGGAGCGTGGACTGAATTTTATATGAGATCCACAGGACACATGAGAATGTGTCCTAGTGATAAATCAGATGAAAAAGTATAATAACAGTTTGATATACTAGTACTATTCTGCAGCTATTTATGATGTTAGTACATAGTGCTTCTGAATTGTCGAGTGTCAGTTTTACATACTAGTACTATTCCGCAGCTTTTTATGATGCTGGTGCATAGTGCTTCTGAATTGTCGAGTGTCAGTTTTAAGATGAAGCAACTTGTGTATTAATGTATTAATGGATTAATATTTACGAATGAATCCCCAGTTCTTGTTGTTTGATTGAGTTAAAGGCTTCAACAGTAACCGAGGATAATCACAAAACTTTTCCTTGGATCCGATATGCCTTAATGAAAAGACCGGTTAAAATATTACATTTTCGAAAACACCTAACCCTAATATTTCTGTCTTTACAAAAATAGAAACCCAACATTCTTGAAAAAAAAATAGAAACAACAACAATACCAATCCAGGTAACTCTGATCGTCTTACGAACACATTTTTGCCATTTTTGAGTAAAGGTGCTTAAAATAATACACCCATGCTATGAATTATTATGTCTCAGCCGTATGATATATTTGTATATGACCCTAACTATGCCACATGCCAATGCTTGCACCAACAAACGGATGATAATACCAAACTGTATAGGTGTGTTCCCATTTCGCCTTAGCTGTGAGTTACAGGTAAAAAAGGCGAAAAAGTACTAAGGCGAAATGAGAATTTATATATTTTTCTTTTCTATTTTAACTACAAAACTATAAACTAATGAGGTGTTGTTACAATGATTAAGGGGAAATTAATATATAAAATCAATTTTTATCAGTTTTTTTAAAGATGATTAAAAAAAAATATCAATTTAATCAGTATATATGCATAGGATTGAATTAAAACCAATGTTATATCATCGAAGTAAATCGAAATTAAATGTAATAAGCTAAACATATAATTGAAAGTGAACTTGCTTTTACTTTAAAGTTTTGTAACATGTTGCAATTTAGTTCTTAAAAATCATTTAACAATTTTAACCATTTAGATACATGTATTACGATTTTGCTCAGTTGTTGTATGTTAATGAAATTTTAATTTGCCTCTTCATTGTCGTATGCTTATAAAAATTGGGATGTGCTTCTTTGAGTGAAGTTTTTAACAAAGTGCTCAGTCATATCATTTATTTGAATTTTGTTCTTTATTTTTTATTCATAGTATCCATTAAATAAAAAATGAAACGTGATTAAAATCAGAAAGAAAAATGAAAGGGCAATAAAAAAATATAAAGACAGAAACCCAATCAATACCACTTAATCATTTCACAAAATAAACAAAATAAATGAAATAACCAAGAGAACTCAACAAACAATATGATGATCTACATATACATGTACATGTATTAAGGTTAAAATGCTATAAAACATAGGTAGCACTTAATTATATGTTTAAACATGTTCCCTTTTCGCCTGAGTTCACTCCAAATCTTACCAAGGCGAAATGGGAATAATTTTATGCACTAAATTTGACAGCTAAGGCGAAATGGGAACAAGCCGCTGTATAATCTCGCATTTATGGCAGCTGTAGGCATTACTATACTATAGGTCTGTTTTGTTGAAAATAAATACCTTCTGCCTGACACTTTGTTTATTTCATCAAATAATGTTTATAAAAGCATGCATACATCATGTTTGAAACTATTGAATTTCATCGGCAGTAAGCGTGGTACATGTATGTTTATAAAATTTAGAATTATTGCTATTCGTCTTTTAATTTAAATAATTTTTAGTATGATTTGTGTCAATTCAGATACATTCTACTGTTTATTCACTTCAGAAGATGATGTATATAATATTTATTGTAGTAAAATGGCACAAAATGATTTATTTACATGGTTTACAGTAGAAAAGAGATGTTTTTGATAATGTCTCTACACAAGCAACTAAAAATTAAACAGCCCTGTTCCTTAAAAAACAAAACAAAACCAAACAAATTTAGAACTTTCAACAGCACATACAGCAAACATGTTGACTACTTTTATCTCTTATCACGCTGTTAAAAGACAACAATGAAAAAAAAACCAGCTATGGGTCAAATAGCATCACAGAAGAATAATCATAGAAGAAATCACACGACAGGGAAAACAGAACACAACAAAGAGCATTAAATAACCAAAATATCACGTACAAACAAATAAAAGCAAATAAGCATCTCAGACCTAAACCAGATGCACCAATAGGATAAGCGCCCTTTGCTTTTATAAAAGTGTTATGCTTGTTTTTGGACTTTAAGCATAAACAAAACTGCCGAAAAGGCTTTGGGTAGAACTAGCTCACTCTGTAAATGAGAAGAGAATCCGATATATATTTTATTGCAAACCAGAAGTTATTGATAAAATAACAATATATATATATATATATAACGTCTCAGAATGTGACGACTCTATTCTCTACACTGCTCCATCGGATCAAATTGATACAGGGAAGATAACGTAAACTTATGGAAGGGTCTGAAAAATTCCCAACTATGTTAGAACTGTCAAATTTGCGAAGCAAATTTTTGTCGTTCCCTCCGCGGGAATCGAACTCGTACCGCTGTGACATTTATGGCAACACCGCCTGCACTAAGTCCAGCGCCCTAGACCACTCGTCCAGCTAGGCTATATAAAAATATAGCTTTCGCTGGCTGGGTGATTCCTCCTCGTAGGATTAATCTAGGGCTGTAACTTAGTACACAATGTATGGTAGTACGGGACAGTTCATCTAGGTGTTATTATGTAGGATATGAGGAGGAATCACCGGGCCAGCGAAAGCTACATTTTTATATAGCCTAGCTGGCCGAGTGGTCTAGGGCGCTGGACTCTCCAAGGTGCTTATAAAATGTCTAGTCTGTGGAAGATGAAAGAGGAAAGGAAAACTATGACATGGTAAAGAAATAGGTTCTCACAGTGCATGTGGATACACGATAATGATCCACGAGTTCTTGATAACAATTAAAAAACATTCCTAACCGTAAGGTTATTGAATAAAAGGCTGTAGAACTAAATCCAGACAGAAAATCGGAGTCTATGGATTTGGTTTTCTGGAGAACCCCGACAGAAAACCCTACCCTTCTCGTAGAAGGTTAAGCTTAAGGCTGACATCCCTAATTGTAAAAGGAGGTTTTTTTTTTACATAAACAGCAGCAAAGAAATTCGATTAAGCAGATGATAAGGGCATTCAACGCACCATAATGACTTGTGGAGCAAGAATAAATGTTGACAGCGAAAGCCGAAACGAAGCTTTAAACATGAACTTGGGAGACACTTAACATGTCAAAAAGTAAAAGCTTAATTGGCTTTTTGAATGTACGAACAATACTTGCTGTTGGGAAACTTGCACAGGTAACAAGAAAAATGTGGCAATACAACCTCCAAATTTGAAGCGTCAGAAAAGTAGGTGGAATAACTCTGGGGAAACAATTTTATACTCTGGTAGGAAAGATGTTGTACACCAAGAAGTAGTAGAATAATCATGAAGAGCAGTATGAAAAGATCATTGATGGAATGGAAGCCTTTCAACAATAGACTTATCATGGCTATTTATGAAGGAAATCAAATTAAAGTTACAATAATTGAGTACTATGCGCCGACCTGAAGCTGATGAAGAGCAAAATGACATCTTTTATGATCAGTTACATCAAGAATATGATAAAATTCCAAAGCATGATATTAAGATCATTATTGGAAACCTAAATGCAAAAGTAGGTTCAGATAATTAAGAGTACGAAATAACTATAGGGAAACATGGATGTGGTGCAAAGAATGAGACTGGTGAAAGACTTGTGGAATTCTGCGCTACAAACAATTTAACAGTAGGAGACATATTATTCCCTCACAAGGAATCTATAAATGGTGGTATTCGTCAAATATAAGAGATAAAAAAAACTTATCATCTAATAAGCAATATGTGGAAAGGATCATTCACGATGTCAGAGTAAAAAGGGGGGAGCAGATATTGGCTGCGACCATCAGCTAGTAACAGCAATAATAAAGCTGAAGCTAAGATTTGCAAGTTTTGAAATCAAGCCAAAACAACAAGATTAAAAAAAGTCTTCTCTTTAGAACTAGAGAATAGATCTAAAGCGCTTTAAGACCTCCACGAAGAAAAATTAAACAGTTCGTGATAAATGGGAAAATATATCTGATATCTTCACAAAGAGTGAAGAAAATTGTATTGGCTACAAGGAAAGAATGAAAAAATAGAGATCGAATAACATAGGAAACATGGATAAGATTGAAGGAAGAAAACATGTAAAAAAAAAATAAAGTAATTGAGGCAAAATTGTAAAGGCTAAAGGAAATATACCAAAAAGGAGTACATGGTATACATCAAGATGTAAAGACACTTGTTAGAAAAGATAATATATATAAATATGCTTGCAGATAAATCAGAAACTGCAAGGGGAAAATTTCAATAAGAAATGTTTTTACAAAATCACGAAGACAATCAATAAAGAAGGTAAACCGTCGCTGAATATATCAGTCAAAGATTAAGGGGAAATATTGTAACATCAGGAAAAGAGCAAGAATGAAGATGGGCAGAAAATTTGAAAGAGGTATTAAATCGACCTCCACTAAATGAACCAGTCTTGAGTCAGAGACATTGCTATTGACCCATCTGAGATTGATTAAATCTATCTTCAATTAAATATCTAAAAAATTACACAGCCCCTTCCATGGTCAATTAAATGCTGCGCTATTCGAAATAGACCCTTCAATGTCAGCAAATACCTTTCAACATATCTTTAATGATATATGGGAAGAACTCAAAACACCAACAGAAATGAATGAATGAAAGATAATCAGAATACCAAAAAGGGAGACTTTTCTCAACAACTGGAGAGGCATAACGCTCCTCTCAATACTGGGCAAAATTCTAGCAAAACTGATTATCAAAGCTGGGGAAAGAGCAAACAAGATTCGTTATGAGTAAGGGATGTATTGACCAGATTTTCATAGATCATCATAGAACAATGTAATGAATGTCAGCGTCAACTCTTTATTAACTCTGCAGATTTTGAGAAAGCTTTTGACATTCTGCATAGAATTATATTATTGAGTGTATTACGATCCTCTGGCATTCCAAACAATTTTGTTCTGCCAAGAGCCTTTTAGCAACTCAAGTGCACAGTTTGGAATGGGGATATATAATTTCCAGTGAAAATAGGTGTCAGACGAAGTTGTATTATGTCATCAACACTTTTTTGTAATTTTCATTGATTGGGTTATGCGCCGAACAACGAGCATCCCACATGGAATTAGATTGTCAACCTATACATATTTGGAAGATCTAGACTTTGCTGACAACAATATTCTCAACAAATGGGATGAAAGATAAATGCAAGAAAGACTGAAATTATGGTTCTAAACAGCACAAATACCAAACTTGTACAATTAAATGGAGAACATATAAGAAGTCAGATAAATTTTATATTTGGGTAACACTGGCAAAACAGATGGATGAACTTACACAGACATTCCTCAACGATTAGCTTTAACGTAAGAACTAATCTAACAACCTGAATTCAATCTGAAAATTTGGTCAGTATACCGTAACATTATAACTTAAACTATACAATAGCTGTGTTATCCCGACATTACTCTATGGCTCAGAATTGTGGCGTTTTACTCACCCAACTTCACCAAGAATTGCACTCAACGTTCCACGCAAAACATCTGAGAACAATCTCTAAAATCTTCTGGCCAAATATCACGAACATACAACTTGAGAACGAAGAACACTGTGGAAGATCTGGAGATAGGTAGGTCATGTTCTCCGTAAAAATCAGGTCATCATGACTAAAACAGCATTATTTTAGACCCCTAAAGGAAAACTTCAGATAGGAAGACCAAACATTACCAAGCTTTACACAGTTAAAGCTTATATGAAGAATATCAACCAGACATGGAGCCCTACACCAACTTGTTAACAGACAGAGATGGAGGGGCTTTGGTGATGCCCACACACACCAGAGAGCGTAATGGGTAGAAATAAGAAGTAAATAAAGGAAAAAAAAACTAAAAAAGAAGTTAAATTTAAACAGTCTTAAAAGAGAAAGTCGGTGTTCTTTCAGTCTGAAATCAAATCCTACGATATGACATCTTGCACCACATCTTGACGTGTCGTGCGCTATTAGTGACATTAAATAAATAAATATTACTATGAAAACAGAAATAGATATCCCAATTGTTGCTTTTAAGAGTAACGCCAGCTCGTCATATATGTAGATAATTCGTTTGTGTAGTTTACATACCAATTTAATGTAGAAAAAAACCCTGTGCACTGTCCATGACGGAGACAAAACTAGCGTTTTATAGTTTACCTACACAGTAATATTATTACAAATGTAGAAGGTGATTTTAAAAATAACCTACGAATATAATTTCATACAAAGTGGCTACAAGTGACAATTATTTATTTTCCTGAACTTCAAAAACGTACAACCTATGAAGAAGAACAAAAACATAATAAAACGCTCAATATGAAGTGTGAACCAGTTAACTTACCGATATTTATAAACAGAACTGACAAAGAGTCACATAAAATGGCTCTTTGTCCAGCTCGAGCTTGAATCAACGTAGACTGGTCCAACTTAAGGGATCAGTCGGTATTGCACGTTCTCGTAACCTCTCCTTTTGAGCATTCCGTTTTTTTTTCAGGTTGAAAATGTTGAATTGCATGCATTTCATTTTTGAGAACCGTTTGCCTTTAATGAACGCTCACAGTGTACAAATTAATCATTTACTAAGGAAATATTGGTGTTTTGTTGTTTTAACGCCTGTTACGCCCTACACATATCCGTGATGAATATTCTTCTAAGAAGTGGCATTTTGTCAAATATGGAGTTTCGACCCCAATTAAGCGGGAATAACCCCCGTAAGCTTTACCCTGTCTGATGTCAGCAATATTTTTTATTCGGAAAGGTAACAAAAATGTCACGCACGATGAAGAGTACATGACAAACTAAGACTCTTAATAAAGTAATGACTGCATTTTATTAGTCACACGAAGATAGGATAATCTGCTATTTAGTAATAACATTTTGCAAGTTCAGAATTACGTATTATTTGTTGTTCATTAGTTTGAATAAAATGTCGTTTTTTTTAGAATATAATTGGCATATAGTTTGCTACGATATCTAAAAAAATCAAAATGCATTTCTAAAGAAAAAATGATTTTCCCTTATTTTATTTTATTTGTTTGTTTTAACTTGAGCATTTTGTCATCTCGGCGTTCTGTCGACGACGCAAAACTATTTAATAAGGATACCAACAAAACTATTATATCGACCACTTATCCGATCCATAGTCAAGTCAAAATAAATCTGACAAAACGAATATTACATCATCGGAGTAGATGGTAACGCAATGATCCTGACTTGTAACAGGCATTTCAAACGAAATGGTGGGTAAAATCTAGGTTTTATAACCCGCCAAACCTATCTCTTCCATCGAGGCATGAATAAATCTGTGGTGATTAAATAGCATTTGCATGATATAGTTTCATATTCGGAAAATCTATGGTCATATCAGTACAAAGAATAATTCACAGAAAGCAGTCATTTCTCATTCTTGTAGAGGAAACTGACTATTTTTCAACCAAGAACTATCTGAAAAAAAAATTTGGTAAAAGACCATTTGAGACAGTTTCTCTTGGTTCAGAAATCTGTTACGCAGATATGAAATCAGGGTAGTAAGTACTTGCTTTAGCGTAACGAATCCATTGTTGAAATATAAACACCATATGCGGAAGATGAAGGTATATTGCTGCACAGGTAAAGAAAATTTTAAATTTAAAAACTAACATCGTCTCTTTTATCATTAGTCTTAGTATTGAGATGACCACTGTTCGAGATGTAGATCCAAAAAGATATTGAACAAGCCGTTTCTGTAGTCTCCTTTATCTCGAGATCTGGTTGATATATTGAAGGTAACCATTTACCAAAAGAAGGGTTGTTAATGGACAATACATCATCAATACATCTTTATGTGAAATAAGCATGAAACGAGATCGCAATAATCACATTTGAATATGACCTGTAGATTTAGAGAAATACATACAAAACATTTAAATAGCTACATGCTGATTTTGTAAACATATACGTGTACTGTTAGTAAATCAATTAGTTCGTTGCACCCAAATAAGCCTAGCCAGCAGGATAAGTAGAATCAAATGTCTGTTACAATAGGAAATCAAGTTTACGTGTATTTATTTACCCTTGATATTTCATACTATTTGCAAGTGTATAAAGAGTATAAACGCGTCCAAACACAGAAAATAGCTAGGTCGACCTGAGTGTCAGACATGTTCCGCTTTATATGGGCAATGCATAATATGTATTTCTGTTTCAACCCACGTGATTTGAGAGCTGAATAAAAATCTGAGTTGTATATCTGAATAATGAACTTTCTATACACCTATCCCTATTATAGAAATTTTCCCTCGCCCAAATGAAAAATCTCCATTCATCTTAGATTCCAAATTCAATTTTGCAATTATTGTTCAGGCACTACTATAACATCATCAGAAAATATTCTTTTAGCAGTTCTTTTTTATTTCTATCTGATAAAGATATGCATATTATTTGAAATGAAAATAAAAATATCAATTTATGAATTCACCGAGTTTTAAACATAAAAAGAAATTTAATTCTCATTCAAAACAATCACCCACGTTAGAAGTCTATATGCCCATGCCCAACCCATTATAAACTATAACCTGTGGAGCGGACTTCATTTAAGGACTTATACAACGGTTTAATTTGTGTCAAAGGAAGCGTTAAAATTAATAGTAAAACCTAACAGAACTCGCTTCAGCTTCTATTTACACAACTGTGCGAGATTTTCTTAAATCTTGTTTAACTTTCCGAGTCCTTAAAAAGTCACTTAAACGGATTTTGATTTTTAAAAGTCTTAACGGAAGATGGTAATATCATCATGATGGCATAAACTTGCGCATGAAGGTTCGATTCCTTTATTTTTTGCAACCCAGTACTTAATAAAGGTCAACCTTCATGTACTTGTTTTGCTTTATCATTCCGTATTGTCAACTTTCCTTTTATATGTAGCAACATATTCTCAGCACCCGCGTAAAGAGTTTTCGTATCACAATTTACACATTAAGCCCTTATGTACCGCGCGAGAGTTAATACAAATAAGCTTCTGAAACAGCCAGGGTTATATTGCTACAGGATTGAAGTCTTAACTGTGGTGATCATCGTGAACTCGTGGATCGTTATATTGTATCCGTCTGCACAATGAGAACCTATTTGTTCAATGTGCCATAGTTTTCCTGTCTCCTTTACTTTCCCGGACGAAAATTTTATGAGTAACTCGACGGGTTTTTCTAGGAAAAAAAGACGCTTCCCCTACTGGCACATCTGTTTATGCTCCAATTCCAGTTTGCAGCAATGCTTATTTACTATTCTTTTTATGTGCGTGCTATTTTATTCTTTTATGTCAGTTCTTTGTTGCGTTATCTTGGATTACCAGTATATAATTTTATTTATCCTTATTTTTCTTACTCCCTTTGCATACACTAATCTACAGTAAACAGTCTAGTTAATTTGTTACATTTACTGACTAAATAGATTTAACATGATAAATCTGGTTGATTTGCTACTTTTCGTAAACAACAGTAATGAAAATAAGCGAGGAACCAAGATTCGAGCAGCCAAGAATATAATCCCGGGATAAAAACTAGGCAGACAAAAACTTACACACATAACAAAGAACGTGACATAACCAAAATAACATATACAAAGAAACAAAAGTAAACTCGGAATTAACTAAGAAAAGTGTGCAGCTTCTGCTGAAACACCCACCTAGTTCCTCATAAAATGTCTGGGGTTAACATGGTGAATAAATCGATTCTCATGATGCAGATGGATTCACCGTAACGATAAATACAAAATAGAAATATACGAAAGAGAAAACTTTTGTTAAAATCAGTGTTGTTCTTGAGATAAACTCTTAACAAAAAAACTGTTTTTATAGATATAAAATCAGGCCAAATGAATGGTGGAAAAAAATCCGTTGACGAGTACAGTCAGTACCGAGAAAGGTGTGCTGTTAGATGTCGAATCCATTCATAGACAGTTTTCTGAGAAAACATATCTTTTCAAGAATGTAATGGATTTCTGTTCTTTGGGTATGTATGAAATAACTGTTTTAAATGAAAACAACACACATTGCACTATTTAATGGCGTGTCAATGTAAAAAAAAACGCAAACTTTATGATATGTAATAACAGCACAACATTATTTTCCCCACTGATTTTTGTTGTTCCAATGTAGTTAACATAAGTCAAAATGTTTGCATTTCAAAGATCTTTCAAAAATCGGCAATGGATAGCTGAATGGATTTTGCACAAAATAAAGAAATATACCCCTTGTTAAATGTTTTCTATATTTTTTTTCTTTTTTTTTTATTGTTGCAGTTAATAAAACTAACATTTAACTTTTAGAAAGGATGCATTTGTCATATGCCACTCCCTACCTGGTTTTTGCATGGACACCCTCTAGAGAAAAAAACATTGACTTGGAGAACAAACCGGCGCTCGCCATGGACAAACGAAAAAATTCTAGGACCCCGTGATGACTTCGATATCACATCTTGTCTAAATAATGCGTTTAATATTAAGTACCTTTTTAATTTCATATGGGTAACAGGATGTTTCGTAGCATGTGCAGTTAATCAATATGGAAAATAAATACCCGTATACGATAGTTCAGGGACATACCTTTACCTGAAATCCAGAGAAGATGTGAGAATGTGTCCCACTCCTAAAATAAATGTCATGATTCGTTAGTGGTGAACTGTATAATTGTTGGATTTATCGATTCATATTGTATTTCCTCAATAATGAAGTTCAATGAAATTTTCAACATGTACTTCACCAAAAATAAATAGCGATAAAAGATTATAACTCTGTAATGTCTTATACAATGTAAATATACAAGTATCAACCATTTAGTTCACATTTATTTAGATAATCTACGTCCTACAGTTTTTCATAGTTTCCACGCAGACTTTTTGTTTCGCGCTAGACGTCTTACAATTAGGCTTCTGGATCAAGGTTATGTTGCTACAAGATTGAAGTCATCACTACAGAAATTTTATGATCGTCATTATGAACTCGTGGATCGTTACGGTGTATCCATCTGCACCATGAAAACTGATTTGTTCAATGTGTCATAGTTTTCCTTTACTTTTGTTACTTGTATTATTTTAGTTACTTTATGTTTTGTTTGTCTGTCTTTGTCCCTGCATTACATTCTTTTGATTTCCGCTAGAATCTTGGTTTCCTCTTCCATGTAGGTCACAACATTAATAAATGTGTGCATTTGCTCTTCAAAAAACATGTCAGACTTGTCTGACCCGAACAGTATATCATATTATTTTTAGTAGCACAGAATTCGAAAACCCTATAACACAGAAGCTTCATTCTTTGCATTGAAGATATTAAATATGGTGGCTACGTTCATATACATGTAACTCCTTTGATATAGTTTGATACATGTATAACTTATCGGTGTTGGATCTGGCTTACTATTTGGATATCTTTAGTTTATAGTACTTCTTGTATATACTTTTTGGATCTATAACTTTTAAAATATTTGGTTCTAACGCTGCTGATGAGTGATTACTTCCTGGTTAGTACAGCATACAGAAATTTTGTTTTGTTAAGGAATCAAAACATCAACATGAAGTTCTCAATTTTTACAGGAGGATAACATTTGCTCGCAGACAAGCCATACAGTCGCCTTTCATATGAACAAAAGGTCATATTTACACTGAAACTCATGATTTTACGAGATATGCTGTAGTTGATAAACTTTAATAAGGATGTATTACGTGTATGCAGATTTGCAGAGATACGTAACACGTAATGGTAATACAGATACCGTGAAGTCAGCCTCATATCTTGACCTGCACTTAAAAATGGATGGTAAAGTAAAACTATTGACCAAACATTACGACAAACGCGATGACTTTTCTTTCAGTATTGTCATCTGTGGCAACATCCCTTCAGCACCTTCGTATGGAGTTTTCATATCACAACTCAAACGTTATGCCAGAGCTTGCCGTAACTACGTAGACTTTTTTTTATCGCGTTAGGCTACTTACAATTAGGCATATGGAACAGGGTTATGTTGCTACAAGATTGAAGTAATCACTACAGAAGTTGTATGGTCGTGTTAGTTTTCCTTTCCTCTTTCGTCTACCCCGGATAGGAATTTTTTTATGAGCAACTCGGCGGTTGTTTATTAAAAAAGCAGAGGACGCTTACTCTACCGGTGCACCTGGTACACGCTCCCAGTTGTTAGTGGAGTTCAAGTTGCTCATTTAATTTATTTATTTATATCAGAATATGATCTAATTATTAAAACCCTTTATTGTTCATTGTCCCTTTCCTCGTTAAGGTGTGATCATATCGTTTATCTTTAACTTAAACTCTACCTTAATGATTTAGGTAACGGTCTAGATCATCAAAATGGGATTGTCTTTTCAACAAGCGATAAGGACAATGACAACAACGATAGTAACTGTGAAGGATGGTTTAAGAGTAGATATTGGTTAAATTCACGTGTCACATCAAATGAAAGTGGTGAATACTTCGTTAAAATTCCATCGGGTAATCACCGTGGTGTTTACTGGCGAACATTGGAAGAGACAAATTACTGATCAAAGACATCTGTAATGATGATGATAAGACTGATTAATTGCTTTACCTGAATATTTGTTATGAGTTCTTAAGTCAATACATGTGATCATTTGAAGTTTGTTTTTTTTTCTATTAAGCGATATCAGTTTTAGTATAAACATATTATACAACTATTTGGCTTACATGAAAAATAGGTTTCAAAGTCCAACTTGCCCAAATCGTCAAGCTTTGTTTGATAATGGCAGTATAGTTTGATGTTTCAAGAACTTAAGGTAATTTAAAATATCTGAATGCTTTTTGAAAAATCACGTCTATTAATTCTTTTATAATATAAAAATGCATATTACAGTTGTTTAATATCAGCGTAATATCCTCAAAAAAGTGTTTATATTTTGAAATATGATTATGATATCATGTACAAAATATGATACTTTAATTTTTTTTGGAAACCATACTTATTCACACAAACACGAAGGTCATTTTAGAGATGGAATAATCTAGTGCACAGAATGTGAATTTTCCAGTATATGAAATCTTGGAATCAGCACAATGATTATAATATAACTGAATATCTCATATTTAATATAGAACAACGAGATACATTCCAAAACGAAAACAGAATCCAAAGTCTCACTTGATAGAGAAAGCAAATATTGCGAGCGTCAACATCAGTTGGAATAACAAATATGTCAATAATGTTATAGGCCACTTTTCGTTCCTATAAAAACTAAAGTAGTGATCGTTTATACTCAAATTGATACACATGGTCAGAAATAACACATTAAAGCTACTGCAGTTACATCGAAGTAAGTGTGAGTTAATGATGACCCAATAAATAGTTGCAGTAAGAACCTGCATATGCAAGTGTCGTTCATTTCTAAATGGAATATTATGTAAAAAACAAAGATTTTAGTAGCCTGTGCAAATTTGCTGTCACTAATAACAGTAAATGATAAATCGAACAACACACCAATAACTTTATATGCCGAGAAACGCTCTGTGATATCACTACGGTTGTATAATAAATGGTCTCCGAAAAAAATCACGTACACTATATTCTCCTCATCCCCGACCACCACAAAATGTAGTGGTAGGTGAGATTCAAGGAACCAGTATTGTTAATAGGGAATGCGTGGAGAAACAGAGAAAGAGCATTTTTGTGATACAGCAATTTGCTTCCAAATAATAAGTGCTAAATGGATGTTGATAAAATGATCTGGCGATGAATAATCTATAACATCCGAAATTCTGTACCAGTTTAAGGTGTCTTCCATTATGCATTTCATTAATGATATTTGGTAAATTTATTTAAAAACTTGACCATCAACATGTCAAAGAAATCATTCCAAGTAATGGACGCTCTAAGCAAAGAAGGGTTTATTGGAACTTCATTTAAATCAAGAGGAGGTACATATAACCATACAGTTTTCAGCATGTTTCAACAACTGGACTTGTGTTGAGGCAAGGAACCTGCTTGATGGGCTCTGTTTGATGTGTGCAAATTTTGTTGGCGTTATCAAAGGAATATGTGAAAGCAACTCCTATGTAAAATTATAAATTTCAAATCTAAACCATATAACATATAAGTAGTATATATGCACATTTGGGTTAGTATTTTTCATGGGAGCCGGGGAGCACCTCTATGCGCATGCGCATGACGTCACATCCGGTGGCCGTGGAGCGGAAGTGACCAGTAGGGAGAGGGGACCGAAAGTGGACCTTGGATGACCGGAAGTGGACTTAAATGGGGGACCAATAAGGGAACATGGGGACCTTTTGACGTAGGAATGGGGGCCTTAAAGGTTAGGGGAATTTTATAACTAGAGTTATCTTTCTTTGTTTAAATTGCTTTTTTATTTTTTCAATTATTTCTACATTTACATTAACGTTAAATGTTTTTTTTTAAATTATTTTTTGTAAATTATATGTTTGTAATTTCATTTTCTTTGTGCAAGAATGCCAATTGAATAGATGTTTCAAGGATTAGACAGACGTTTTACTTGTGATTTCAATAGCCCATGTATTGATTTTTAAACGTTTTTATTGTGCTTTATGACTGCATTTCAGGTATAAGGACATATTGTGCAATGTTTACCTCTCGGACATTAAATTTTATCGTTGTTTTAATTATTTTTGTTTAATATGTTTGATATTTTTTGCATTCAGTTTGAAATTTTGACTAACCACTTATGATTATCCTGTTCATTGTAAGGTTAACAGTTGATGTTTACATTTGGAACTTTAATAGCTTTTGTATGGTGTATTGCCTTTCGTTTTTATTATAATTAGATTTTTATAGTCGACCATTTCATTACCTATTAGAGACGCACTCATTCTGTTCATCGATATTATCCGTGTTATGGGGCTCTATCGGGTAAACCGATTTCTTTTTCATACTTTCAATGTTTGTATGTCGCGTGTACTTGATTACCGTTATGGGGTTCTATTGGGTAAACCATTAATTTGTTGATTTTTTTTCTCTCTCTCCATATTTTCATTCGTAGTTTGTTTCTTACGCCCGTTTTTGTTTAAGTTTGAGACTTGTGTGCTCGTTTAATTTTTTTTCTTTTGTTATTATAAGGAGATTGAACCTTTCACTGCTATAGTATTTTCGATATTTACATGTCGCGTACACCCTTTGAACGTGTTACGAGGATCTATAGGGTAAACTGTTTTATAACTTTCCATGTTTCCATGTAGCGATTTGACCCGTTATGGGGTAAACCATTGAACTACGGAATTTTATTTTTCTCTCCATATGTTCATTGGTGGTTTATTTCATTCGCCCCCCTTTTTGTTCAAGTATTGTATGATGGTTTTTTGTAAGGAGATTGAACATTTTACTGTTCTAATATGTTTTCAAGTTACTTACTCTCAAACTTTGACCCGTGTTATGAGGCTCTAATAGTAAATATGTTTGTTATGCTGTCTCTAATAGGTATCATCGGTTTCGAGCTATCCGGTTTTGTAAGGTCTTTCTTTAGTATAGCTTTATTACACAACAAGATTTTTTTTTCTTTTATATTTCATTTATAATTCATATTCATATATTCGTCGGGGTGTCGTCTGTATTTCAAATCCGGATCCTGCTCAATTGTCTGTTCTATCAAGTGGTATTCTTCCTCATTAAGTAATTTCACGATCCGATGTCCTTAAGATTTCGCTTTAAGTATTCTTGCCGTCCGAGTATCGTTGAGATCAAGGCTGTTTTTTTCATTCTATTTAATCTTCTCTTCCTTTCGTTCCTCGGACGGCAAGAATACTCATATTAAAGGGAAATCTTGTCGTTTTATTTCTCCTTTACTTTAAGACCCCCATCCTACACCAAAAGTCCCCATGTTCCCTTTATTGGTCCCTCATTTAAGTCCACTTCCGGTCACCCAAGGTCCACTTCCGTTGCACGGCCACCGGATGTGACGTCTTGCGCTTGCGCATTGGGGTGCTCACCCTGGCTCTCCCCTGAAAAATACTAACCCAAACGTGCATATATACTACTCATATATCCATTGATTCGGAGTTTCGTAACTTTAACAAAAAGAGTATTTTCTGGTTATATTTCATTTACTTAATATATGCCAAAGTGGGGGATATATGACTACACTTAGCTGTATCGTGTAAACAATGAAAGCAATCTTTTCATAGGCGTTAATGTCTGGTGTGAAAGCACTGTCTGAGTGCAAAGCCATACAATTAAATTCGCGTTGGTATAAGTCCAAAATAATTTTAGACACATATTGATAATTCATTATGAAACCATCGAAAACAAACTTTACAATGTCTGGTGTGAACGGGTATTTTTCTCGACGTTTTCCATACACATATGATTAAAAGCAATAAATGCATAAATACTTCACGATCAAACTATACTTCTTATATACATAGTTACCTCAAAGTATGCACTTTAAAACACCAATTTTATAACGGGAATGTTTAAAGATTAGTTTCAACAACTTAGGAAAATCGGTTTATAGATCATTGCGATTTATTTAAAATGTCTGGCGGCATAAAATTTGATTATTTGCTTATAAGAACGGAACTCAGAAGTCAGCTTTAGAAACAACACATTCAAGAAAACCGTATGTGAGTGTAATGATAAAATATTTTTCATGTCAATTGATATTACGAATTACCTAATAGAAAAAAGTTATGATACAGTTTATTTTTGTGACCAGACAAGTCTTTAGAATATTCTAGGATATCTTTATAAAACAAAGATATCAAACTTGTTATCGCGTCAAAACACCCTTGATTAGTCAGGATTCATATACGTAATTGTTCGTATTTCTAATTTGGTCTGACTACAAACTCTATCGAATCATGAATTTCTTACAGTAAATCTGGGTAAAGACATGTTCAAACTACAAATAAATACATAGATAATGTTAAGTTTAACTTGAATTTTTTCTGACTATTTCTTCAAAACATATTGTTTATTTATACCATACTTTCAATTTGTTATATTCTTTTCAGATTTATTAGGTATGAGGAAAACAGAAACATAGAATGTTTGTATTTGGTATACTGCTGGTTATCTGTGAAGTTGTTCCTCATTTCCGCATTTGTGAGTTACCGTTTATATATCAATAAAATATATTTTTGTTTTGTTTGCGAAAATAAACTTGCATAATTCCATACATCCTGTTGTGATTTCCCCAACTAAAAAGAAGAAGACAATAATGTTTATCTCATATATAATATTGGTGTTGCAAACAAGCTAACAGTTACAATACATAATACTCATCTGTGTTCCAGGATAACGATTTTGTCAACATTTGATAAGTAATCTGAAAATACAAAACGAAAATTAATAAACACTTTGGACAGAATGTGTTTCTTCTGCTGTTAAACATTTTTTCTTCTGTGATTGATCACGGACAGTTTAATTTTAATGATTTTTTAAAGAATGTAGTCCAATAAACACACTTTTTCTTTTTCAAAACTTATTTCATTTTGCATTAATATATTTTAGTTTCTTCTTCTTGCTTTGAAAGTTAACGAATAGTTTTCATATTGTGGTTCTGCTAAAATAATCAATATATATCTACGCTATCTACCAGAAGCTTTTATTTTGCTTTCGTCAACGACATTCTATCCGCACATAGAGCCAGTATTATTTAAACAATTGTAAAGCATAAAAACTAATAATTTAAACATATCATATTAATACATCTTGTGTTTATATAACATACTTTACCAATAATGACATGTAACGTTAAAACATACTTTATTGTTATTTATTCAATGTTGAACATTAAAAAAAAAATATTATGCTAATCTTTAAAATGTAACCATTAAAGGCAATGTCAAAAAGAGCTTTTTTTGCATTTTTTTAATACTCATTATCGTTATTTATTAGTAACGTCCTAGCAATTTAGAAGGTGTGTTGGGGAACTTGAAAGATAGATCGTAACCCGTGACAGCAACTGTATTTATCATTTGTACAATTTTATACAGCTCTTGAATGGTATTAACTTACATTTTTTTACATTATCAAAGACACGCATACACTTCATATCCCTTAATATTCAAATTATTGGTTTTATTTTTACCATATTTGATATAATTTTGATATTTAAAAGTAAAACCGATTTCACCATTTCCTCATTCAAAATGTTCTAGGATGATTTCTGAGAAACATTAAGTACATCTGTTGACAAAATGCATTATATTATTATGATTCATCTACCTTGATATTGTTACGCCCTCACGGGTGTGTAGGTACATTTCAAGCGCAAGTGTATAGGGAAGTGGTATTTCACTGGTAGCGTGGCCTTTGAAGGTATTTTCATATACTTGTTCTTAATACACAACTCAACAGAATTTCTACTTATAAATAATATTTATTAACCTCTAAGGAGTCAATAATTTAATACATGCACTATATAATGTTAAAACCCTACCACTGAACGCTAAAGTATAAACGGACGTCCCCCCAAATATGATACGGGCTGCTAGTTTCTATAGGTTATGTCAAGGTCAGGTCGTAGTAAAAATATTTAACACTAAAAATACAGGGGCATACCACGGGTGTTGTTCTCCTGTCGAGCTGGTAGCGCTCAGTGGTCAAAATCGAGCTCAACAGTTCTAACTGCTCTCTGAATAATTCTACCAGGATTTATTTTACTACGCTGGCCCACAGTTTATATATAACTGCCCCACTTGTTGGCATTTTAGGCCCACTTTAAAGAATGTGGGCATTCGGCTAATATCATTAGTTTATCCTTGTGAGCCTCCAAACGATATGATTGGTTAAGAAATCTTTGCATTCCCACAGACGTCTATATTCTTCTTACTAATTACTTCCGGTCTGCCAAATACAAACATGGTTGACATCGAGGGGAAAAATATAATAACGGGATGGAAAAGAAGGAAGACGGGACCTAATATAGCTTATAATACGGGGAAATAAGCCCATAACAATCATACCCCTTAGCAGAATATATGAAAATTAATGACAGGTGAGAAATATGAATAAATAGACGAAATAAAGCTGGGGACTGGTCGACAGCCTGGGACTGACTGGACACGAGGGATGCAACAATTAGAACGAACTCTGTCTTGACCCTTAGAAAACAATCTCATGATAATCCCAATCAATAATACAAATACAATCATATAACTATGTTTAAATTGTCCATGTCGCGCAGACACTCAGACGGACACGAACAAACAAGAAATAGGAACCTGAGTGGCACTCAAAAACTATATATTCATTATAAACCTACTGACATAAACCCTATTTTGTAACAATATATTCTAAAAAGAGACAGCTGAGATTGTACACTACCTTTTAACGAAGTCCGTACTTATTAGTATTTTTTATCAGTATAGTATTAAATGTCGTTATTATCAATGTAGGTAAAATATGTAAATGATCATGGTGTAGTCGGATTTTGATTGGATATTTTTTTTATTCATGGCAAAAAAGGTTATTTTCTAAAGACAAACTTGGTATTTTGACGTCTTTAACGTTGTTTGGTCCATAGCTCGCAGTTCAAATAATTCCAAATTATGTACAAAGACCAAATCTTTATTTTTACTGGAATGGATTAGAAATAAAAATTATGAGGATTGTTTTTAATTTTAATTTTTGACCAAGTTTTACTTGCAATACCAACTTTGGGACAACATATGTTCGTTCATGAAGTGTAAACTGTCCCAAATATGTTTTTTTCTCGAAAAACTTGGTAAATGAAATTAAACAATCCTTAATATAGAGTAGGCAATGCCTAAATCAGGGAGCACCGTGAAATTTACCATACATGTACCGTCTGTGCGAGACTCGTAAAAATAATAAAGGACATTACAAAGAGGGGGGGGGGTGTTCAACACGGGTGATTTTTTTTCTTCGCAAGTGCAATGTTTTTATTTATATTCAAGCAACAAGAGAAATCAATAATTTTGTTTTGAATTTTCCCCCCAAAAATTCCAATCCCATACCCCCCTTTTTCCTCGCTCTCAAAATTTAACTTTATAAAGCACTTCGCAATACTTTACATTTTTTATCCCCTAAGGGCATCCCTAGCAACATCCATTTCAATTTTGGCAGGTCAGATCAATCTGTACTGATATCGGAAATATCAGTTCTCCACGGATGGTGGGAATATTTTACACATATCATGTGACCTAAACAAAATTCAGGAGCAGACGACAGCTGCTAAGAAAATGATTGCCTTTCTAATCTTAGAAAAGCTATGCTTCGATTTGGATAATACAAACGGAGTTATATTTTATCCAAGGCGGGTTAGGTTCTTGACAACAGCAACAGTGGAACAGCGGACAATCACTTCCGGGACATGACTTTTTTTGTTAGTATATTGGGGAACCTTAATTGAAATTTAGAAAGTACATGTAATAACCGTAGAGCTCACACCACTTCGCGGTGTTCGCTAATAAATTATTTTATTCAAGATATTAGTATAGTATTAATTGTATCAAAGAAATTAAAAAAATAATTTGTTGTTCTCATATCATGTATTTCAGACGCCAGTGAATGGAACGAACAATTATCTTCCAATAGTCAAGGTAACAGCATTTTAAAGCACAGTCTGAAAAAAGTTGCCAAGAAAGTGATATATTAAATGAGCTCAGTTTCTGAATTTTGTTAATTTCAAATCGATCTCAATTCCGTATATTTCTATTATATTTTTGTTTATATAATAATTTATCTTTAATGATTTAGTTGATTTACAGCGTAGCCATATTTAAGTACCATCTAATTAATCATGAGGCATATTTGACATGAAAAATTATGCATGACATGAAATGATTAAAAAGGAGAAAGAGAGTTCAGTGTATTTGATTTGATACACCTACATAGGAAACCAGAACCAATTCATGCTTTGTTTCCATGGAATGCCTGCCATCAATAGAATTCTTGATTTAATTGGTGGAAAGCACGATACATCACAATTGTCGTGTAAAGGTAAGGCATCTGATTTTGATTAAGGACATAATACCAGAATATTAAAAATGAATATTGTATATTTCATACATATATAAACCCAAGGGTGTAAACATATGTTCTTAAATCTCTAAATATACATGTGTAGTGTAAATCAGGCATTTTGTTTTGTATTTAACTCCTACCGACTCCATGAAACATCTCTTTACATAGGCAAATTTGGGCACCCAAAAGACTGTAGCGACATACAAGATGGCTGTCCAAGTGGAGTGTATACCATATACCCAGGGAGTTCGTCTGGATTCAAAACCTACTGCGAAATGAATATCGATGGAGGTCACTGGACAGTAAGTTGCCTCATCAAATTTTCATCAAGTTTCACATAATTAATTGTTTAAAACTGGTCTTTGATTTCAGTTCAAGAGGAAAGAGAAAGGCCTCACAAATAATATTGTTTATCTAAATACCAGCGATAATTTTAACCGATGTGACACACCTCAGACATCGTAAGTTAGTGAATGGAAGGAAACTTGTCATTTCAATTTTTGTTTCGCCAAACGTATAGTCCATGGGATTGGAGGGTCCACCGTACGACCCCTCCACTCATCAACATCATAGTGATTTTCAGGTACCCCCTTACCTTACATTACCAAATCTTTTTGTCCCATAATAATATTCTCGGATTATTTTTCAATAGAAGCCTATATTTGTACCCCACTTGGTCAAATAGCCAAGATTTTTGCGACTCAACTGTTTAAGCGCTTCTGGAATAGCATTTGTAAAGAAATCAAATAAATATAGAATTTATCATGAAGCCAAATGTCTTTGGAACCATAAACGTGTCGGCAAACCTCAGGGTTTTGGAGTGAACTGAAAAAAATGTACTCCTACCTAACCAAAATATTGCCCAAAGGACATATTTTTCAATGTCAAAACCCATAGAGAATCTATGGTTCAGTATAAATTGGCTTATTTGGTATTTTCTGTTAAGCATTATTACAGCTAATACTTCTTGGGTTCTTTCGATGACTTATAGTGATTTTTGTAGTCAGAATTTATCAACAATGCGAAAAACTGAATTTTCAAGTTTTCTAAAAAAGTCGCATAATTTCGACTCTACAAGCTATTGCTCGACTAAAACGTCTCAAATTTGGTATCGTTCGATAGATAATTCATTTTTCTGTATTAATAAATCACAAAAAAATATATTTTTTTGGAAAATGTTAAAAGTATCCTCCTTGCCTGTAGAATGGAAAATTTCAGAATTTCTTCTATATCACCCGTTATTGTCATTTTTTTTTGAAATACCGTGGTTTAAACAAGCTTTTGTGTGATAAAGTACATTTATATAATCTCTTAGCTTTCAAATTAGCACAAGTATTAAATATTTGAACTTTTTAAAGTCAAGTTAAGTAAAAGAAATGCCACCCTACCCATGAATAATTGACACACATATTTCTCACACTGTTTAAAAATGCTAAATTACCACATACGAATTATTGGTTTCCATAGAAATTCTAGTAGGAAGTTGATAGCATTTGTTTGCCTAAATAGCAATGAATGTGTTAAATTATGCGTTTCCTTGGCTGATTAAAAAGCTAAGATGCTTCATAAAATACACAAAGTCTAGTTTGGAAAAAAAATATGAAATTTCAAAAATCCCTCTTTTTATGAAAAACTCATTATTATCAAATTGAAAATGAAAAATACGCTCTTAAAATTAGCTGATATGTTGGCTACATCGTTAATTAAACCAACAGTACCCAACATGTCTATTGCACACTGTTTATAGCTAAAAATTAACATTTTGGTTCGTGTTAAAAAAAAAGCTTTTTCATGGGTAGGGGTAAATTTTTCACCTATAATTTGACTTGAAAAAGTTCAAATATTTATTAATTTAGCTCATTTGAAAGCTAAGATGCGATATAAATGTATTGTATCACACAAAAGCTTGTTTAAACTACGGTATCTTGAAAAATGACAATGAAAGGTGATATAGAAGAAATTCCGAAATTCTGAAAATACCACTTTTTTACAATTTTACAGTAATTATAACCCCAAAAAGAAAATCTAAGCACCTAAATTGATCAAATATGAGTACATCACTATCTTAAATATGAATGCCTAAAATACAAGTTTTACAGTGTCGGCGTGCTTTGAACTCTGATACTGAGACCAGTTTACCATGGGTAGGATAATAGTTTTAACATTTTTTGAAAAAATAGTTTTGTTTTCAAAATTAGTCTTTCGTAGTTTTTTAATGTAAAAAATAAGATTATATATCGAATGAAATAAAATTTGAGCCGGTTTAGGGAGTAATCAAGGGAACCAAGATCCTAGCGGAAATCAAAAGAATGTAATCCAGGGACAAAGAAAACAGACAAACACACACACAAAAAAATAAAAAATAAAAAAAAAACCCAAAAAGTAACTAAAATAATACATACCAAATAACAAAAGCAAATGAGCAACTCGGACTCCACTAAAATATGGGAGCATGGAACAGGTGCACTGGTAGGGTGAGCGTCCTCTGCTTTTCTAGAAACACCCACCGAATTGCTCATAAAAAGTCCGGGGTTTGACGAATGAGGAAAGGATATCTTTGTCACGAAGAACTAACCAGTTTCCACGATGTAGATGTATACACCGTATTAATACACGAGTTTATGATGGCTATCATAAAACTTCTATGATGATTACTTAAATCGTGTAGCAATATAACCCTGTTTCAGAAACCTGTTTCGACTGTTTTGTCGACCACCACACTGTACAAATATGTTGTCAATCAAAAGTTCCAGCATTTTCTGTATATTTGGAATTATTTTTATGAAGTATGAGGAATCTAAGAACCAAGAAAATCGCCAGAAGTTTTAGAAAGAATCCCTGAAGTATTAATTGTAATAATACTAAACTGAAAATACCAAATAAGCTAATTTATACTGAGGCATAAATATTCTGACAGTTTTGACGTTGGAAAATATGTCAATTTAAGAAATGTTTCGGTTAGGTAGGGGTACATTTTTTTTCATTCTGCTTCAAACCCGCAACTTTCTTGAAACTATCGTTAAGCTAAGACATTAGGTACATTTGGATATCTGAATATGTCAAAATATTTCGTATTGTAAAATAAAAAGTTCGAAGAATAAAAACTGTAAAAAATGGATTTTAAACCTATTCGATGTATAAAAAGTAGTCAAAAAGTACAAAATGCTACAGTTTTTTTTTTGCGACAAAAAGATTCGTAAATGGGAGGTGGAAGGGTAGCGGAAATTCATATTTTGGTCGATGAGTAGGGGGATTTATCTCAGCCCACGCAGTAGTACCTTAATATTTCAGCATGGATTACTGAAATATCAACATATTTTAAACTGTATATATTTTTTGGTACACTGTAAGTCATGCATTGTTTACATCAAAGCAGAAATGATTTTTAATTGACTCACAATAGACGTAACTAATAATTGATAAAATATTACGGTGTACAATTTTATTATGTAACTGAAATTGGTCGTATTACTTATTACCTGGTTGTAGTCGCCGTCTTCCTGATTTATTACGGATCATCGTTTTGTATAAATGTTATATTGAAAATACAAACATAATCTTAGCTATCTAACAATTACATTACAACACTAACGGATCAGAAAGCAAAAAAAAATAATGATAATAATTCAAGAGAGACTTTTGCAACATCTAACGATATAACGTTGTTTTGTATGGACATTTGTTGAGTTTGGATATTCAGATACTATTATGATGGTCTTAATATTACAATTAATAAGATTTATATTAAAAAGATTGTTGATTGTTATATAGTTTCAAATGGGAATATGAACACTTTTAATTATTGTATACATTTATGCTCGTATTAAGAAAATATGTCTGTTATATTAATGGAATAACTCTAATTATTTCTGCGTATGAATAGATAATCGGCGAAGCAGGTTTTTTGTCCTGTGTACGTCATGGAGGATATTTCAAATAAACAGAAAGAAATATAACAGACTTTCAATAAAATTTTACTTTAGTATCAAACATTAACGAGAAGACCATCATTAAAGGACGATGATGTCACAGTCATATAACAAAATTGGGTCTATATGATGTCGTGCTACTTCTGAAATTATTGTACAGTAGTGTATCGAGACCGAATGAGAAGCAGACGCATGGTTGACAACGATATCTGATAAAATAAGTTAGTAACTGTATATGTTTGTTAATACTTCAAAGGAATCTGTAGTCTTGATATTGTCACATTTCTTGTTAATCGTACGAAATATTTTTACTCTGATCATAGGTGTTTCAAAGAAGAGAAAATGGATGTACTACAGAAGTTGGAATGATTATAGAAATGGTTTTGGATATCCAAGTTCAGAATTCTGACTAGGTAAGTATATTGATTTGGTTGAACTTATTTACTTCAATTTTAAATTTACTTAAATACAATCATAAATTTATTATCTGTCATTAATTAAAAGGATGTCCTAAGTTGTATTTTTGACATTGTCACTCCCATACTATCGTTCAAATGCGAGTTTATATGGAACAAAAAACATAGATTCAGCAGAATCACATGTAAAAATGTTCCTAATTTCTAACAGTACATGGTCAGCTTATGAAAAAACGTTTTCCCATATCACAAATAAATGTGTATATTTAGCAACACAATAATGCATTGCAGGTAATATGAATATGAACAAAATAACTGACCAAGGTAAATACGAAATGCGAATAGACATGGTCGATTTTGATGGAAACAGTGCATTTGCCAAGTACAGCGATTTCAGCATAGGTGATGAAACTACCAAATTTAAACTGACGGCAAACGGTTACAATGGGACCTCAGGTAGGTGGAGTGAATTAGCAAAAATTCAAATTAGGAAAATGAAGTGGATTTTCAAGTCCGATGCTTTTACATTTTTAATATGTCATTAATGCTTCTTAATATTCATTGAAATTCTTAAAAAAAACTAAAGTACACAATTGAACACGTGTGTGTTAACACGTGAAACATATAGTCCAGTTTACCTAACTAGGCAAAGAAAATGAAATAGCCATGCGTTTATACTTTCATTGTGGTAAGTTATTTTTCAATTGTACCGAAAATTGTCAAAAACTGTTTGAAATAAAGGAAAATTCTAAGCATACATGCAAAATAAAACTCAGATCAGTAGGGATATATTGTGACAACACGAAATCATACACGAGAATAACATACATACAAAGAAAATTCTTAACATTCTACTTAAAGCTGTGTATCTAAACATGTATGTTAGGTCAAGCATAAAATATTAACGGAACTTATATCCTGAATGGTATTTTTGGTCTAGTTTAATTTTTACTTGTTATTTGTTTTTAAGGTGATAGTCTTGCTTTTCACAACGGGAATGGCTTTACTACTATAGACAACGACAATGACAACCACCCTAAGAACTGTGCAGTATTCCATCAAGGAGGTTGGTGGTTCAATATATGTGCAACATCAAATTTGAATGGTAGGTATTATAGCAAAAGTCCACCTGGTCCTCATCTGGGTGTTTACTGGCGGACATGGAAAGGAGAAAGCTACTCCCTTAAGACGACTGTAATGATGATGAGAAGACTTGGATAGACTCCATAGCTACATGTTATAAAAAACCATAATCGATTAGTTTGTGAACTTTTTTTGATTGTATGCTGTTATTCTGAAATTTGTAAAAGCAAATGTATATAAAATATTTTCTGACAAATGTACAGGCAAAAATTTACAATATGAATAATGAGTTTAAATAAAATGTTATGGAATGCATGTGGCACCGACTAAACCGTAACCCCGTTTTCGTAAGGTTCAGTCAGTGGGTAGAATATGGTAAACACTTGCCACATTGAGAGCGTCACTATTTAATACCATGATTGACTTGTATAGTTTGTTATTGAGTAGAGGCCGAATTAAAAATTTAAAAAATGTTTATGCATGTTTATATCATAATAAAACTGGATTTTATTTTTCACTGTTTTCGACGTCTTTTTATCTCATTGTTCATTATATATTTAGCGCACCCTGACCCAAAAGAAGAAACATTGTTTAGATAGATCCTTTAATCTCAGTTTCCGCTATATAGATGACGAATGATCGTTAATCAATCCTAGTTTCGGGGATTTCATACATCGCATTGAGATAAAGGATACTACAGACACTGTGAAGTCAGCCTCAAATATTGACCTACACTTAGAGATCGACGGTAAAGGAAAACTATTGACCAAACTATACGACAAACGCGATGTTCATATTCCTTTCATATATGACAACATCCCTTCAGCACCTGAAAAAAAGAAAAAAAGGGTTATGTTGCTACAAGATTGAAGTCATCACTTCAGAAGTTTAATGTCACCATGAACTCCTTGATCGTTACGGTGTAGCCAATCAATTCTCTTTTTCATGACAAAATGATTAATCTCACTGGAAGAACACGAAGAAAAGACATGCCTTGTACGGTACCAAAGGCTTTTTTCAATAGTAAAAAAAGAAAAAAAAAAAAAAACACGCTGGATCCCTATATGACGATTTATTCAGTTTATAATAGTTTTTTGTAAACATAGGTGTTTAATTTTCTAGTCGTAGTCTTAGTCATACTAGTATAATATAAAGTCCCTGTTTATACTGTAGATCTAGACAAACCAGGGACTTTTTATATAAATTCGATACCCGCGGAGGGAACGAGAAAAATAATTATTAACAGCTGTTCCGTACTACCATATATCGTGCACTAAGTTACAATCCTAGATTAATCCTATGAGGAGGAATGACTCGGCCTGCCTAGCTGGTAAAGTGGAGGCGGTGTTGCCATAGATGTCACAGTTCTAGTCCTGAGGAGGGAACGACCAAATTAAAATCATGATGTATATTCATAAATTTAAATCGAAATTGAATGGACGTTAACATTTTTCATGTCCTCTTATTTCTTTCTTTTATTTTAACATTTTTGACGTTAATATTTAACTCCCCTTATACTATTATAACGTCACTATATGTATAACATTACCATTAACTACGTTGTCGTTATGTAATGTCACCTGAAGATTGGTAGCAGACATGAAAGCACTAGTGATCTGAATACATAAATATATCGAGAAAATCTGATCGTGTTGGATTTTTATTGACAGATATATACCTCTGTATACAAATTATCATTTTGTCACACACATATATGTAGGTCTGAAAAATTCCCAACGATGTTAGAAATGTCAAATTTTTGGTCGTTCCCTCCGCCGGACTCGAACTTGTACCGCTGTGACATCTATGGCAATACCGCCTGCACAAAGTCCAGCGCCCTAGACCACTCGTCCAGCTAGGCTATATAAAAATATAGCTTTCGCTGGCCGGGTCATTCCTCCTCGTAGGATTAATCTAGGGCTGTAACGTAGTACTAATTTAATTTTGACCCCAATTCAATCAGTGTAACTTATATGGAAATTAGGACATGTAATGTGTGCAAAATCCAACATGTTAGACTGTTAGACTCTATAGAAACTTAATAATTACACATAGACTGTCACAACTTCACAGCACAATAAAGCAATAAGCAGAAACACAGGGTAATTCATAGCAAAAAGTATGATGATATGTATTTCGTTAGCACATATTCTATCAAGACACTCTCTTTTGATGTGACAGATTGACAAAAGACGATTTTTGCAAATACACCATACAGTAAAGAGGGCGTTTAACAGATCCATTCATTTCTAATAGTTAATTATTTGAGTCATGTGAAATAATAAACATCTCATCCAATATTTACTTATAAATTACATTTCAAGTAATTTGTATGCTATCTTTGGGATATACATTTTAAATCGAGGAGATAGAAAGGTCAGTTTGTTTTGCTTAATTGTGACTATATATCATAGAGATATTTACAATGAATTGTGGTTTTTCGCAATATTTAGTAAAATATGTGCGAGTAGAGCTACATTTTACCTGCGAAAATCGGCAAAATTACTTGCAGAAACTGACGAAGATCAATACTCCGGTAATGCTAGTGGTTGGTTCCAGGCTATGTTCTGATTTGTGTAGAGTGTAATGATATATTTTTGCATATTTCATTTTTGGGACTATTTTATGTTAAACATTTTGTCAATTTTATTAAATCAATTGTATAAATCAAATTTCACTTAGAGATGATATTTTCTAAAGGATTAAAATTAATAAGCAAGATGAGGGCAAAGATAAGGTCACAATGCAGGTAATCGAACAGCTTAAAGAAAAGAAGCAAGGAGCTAGGAACGGTGGATAAAAGAAAGAGAGGACGAAATACATAGAGAATTAAAACAACAGATACTAAAAAACAACCCACTACAGGTGAAACTAAAAGAAAAAGGGGAGCGTCATCAAGACGAGCTTAAGAAACGGGAGGCCATATTTCGATGAGATCGATAGACGATAGGCCGAGCGCCATCCATTTTCGTCACCCACAGTCGTAGATATTGACCATCAAACAATGCCTAGTTTTATTGATAATACTCAAGAGACACCATTATCCAATAACTCAAGGGTAGAGCCACATACACCTATATAGAACCATGGCCATATACAGCTAACGATGTTCGATGTTTGTTTGTTTGCTGGGGTTTAACGTCCGAGCAGCAATATTTCAGCTATAATCAGACGATGAACATGAAATTGATGATAAAATGAACATGAAATGATGATGAAATGAAAAAGGGATGGGACACAAGGACAATGGGGTCGAAAAATTTTGATTGCCACTGGAAATAGGGAGAGATGGGTAGGGTCGGGCAATTTAGCCTCCTGTGGCGGAGCCCTATTGTTCCTACTCCGGGAGAATACCACGGTAGGGTTCTTTAACGTGCGAGGAACGTGACATCTTTCCCAACACGGTGCACCACTATGGTTTTCCGTATTATAGCCTGACAACCCCAGCATGTAACACGCCAGGGATACCCCATTCCACCACCTGGGGCACACATCCCAGTTGCTCTGTGGGCAGAGCGCCCTAGCTCATGGCTAGGGTTCTGAGCACTATTTAGTCGCCTTTTACGACAAGCTTAACGCTGCTGCAGGCCTATTCTTTTAACACCCGGACCTGCACGGGGCACGATGTTCGATGTAAAACAAAGTCCATTACAATGGTGGACGCTATTCCTCCAGTTTTGTTCACTTATCGGGAGAGCAAATGGAGATATAGTAAAGTTCCCGTTCCGTTCCACATTGCGCCAACAATCAGGAAATTGTATGGGACTTTAGACGATAGGATAAAAACCAATCTTGATTCTCTGAAGGAGGTATTTTTCAGTAGATATGGAAAGAGCAATGTAGAGTATGCATTAACTGACATAAAACAAGAATCTCCTGAAACCAGGTTGTAAGGGAATCAAGAGACAGTGGTTTTCCTGAAAACATCTGGGTAAGAATATCAACCGGAGGTTTACGTCCAGATCTGGCGGGAATAGTGAAGCCGCAGACGCCTCGGACTATACAACAGCTAAAAGCAGCAGCTACGGTGGCCGAAAAGACCCCAAACGTAACTACAGTAGACCTTTGGCACAACTGTCAGCCCAGGTAGTTAATCTTTCCCGGCATGGAAAACATAATAATGGACACCAATTACAGAGGTTCATTACTTTCGTGACTATGACGAAGAGATAGTATCAGCAATCCTACAAGAAAACATACAACCAATGAACAGAGATCTGATTTGGGAGAATTACAAAAGCAATGTCCCGATTTCCAAGACATCTACAAATACTTCAATGAAGGCTTTCTCCCCGATGATCAAAAGCTTGCAAAGAAAGTATCTATAGAATCACAACAATATTCAAATCTAAACGGTATTCTCTACCATTGGTACCAACGTCGAGGTAGAAAATTGAGTGAGTAAGAAAGAATGATCCAACAAATAGCTTTATCATAGATGATGCATTTAAAGCCTACCATAATAATCAGAGTGGAGGAGCCCATCTTGCTACAAAAATAGTTTATGAGGCTATCATGTTAAAGTACTACTGGGGGAGAATGCATCAATATATCCATGATTACATTCAGTCTTGTGGCAGATGTCGGGGAATAAAAATGATGAATGTAAATCATAAAGCACCGTTATCGCCAATGCTAACTGTAGAATCGCTTGACAGAATTCATATAGATATACTGGATCTTACACAAACTAAAGAAGGGTAAAGATATGTACTCCTTGTTGGTGATAGCTTTTAGAAATGGCCTGAAGCCTTTGACTTAAAAAAGTATTGTATGCTGAAATATTCTCTAGATTTGGAGCACCATAAGTATTACTTTCTGACAGAGGTCAAGCTTTCATGTCAAAACTGGTCAACGGTTTGTGTGAGATATTTAAGGTAAAACGAAACTATACATCATGTTATCATCTGCAGAAAGAATGAACTCAACACTTGCACAATGCCTATGTACATACTGTAGTAAGAATCACGAAAAAACGCAAAAACAGAAATACCACAATAATACTAGAACTACGGGTGGCTTATGTGTCACCATTCCGGTTACATACGTTCCACAGTGTCCATCCTTTTGGGAAATAAGACTCCCCATTAAAATTCATAAAGTTTCTCTCGACAAATTTATCTCCAGAACTATTCATGTTGAGTGGCCTGGATTTGGGGTGATAAACAAGCTCACAAGAAAAAATCTTAAAATTTCAATTAACAAGTGTAAAGCTTAGTATATTCACTGATTTTAAAGTGAAATATATTATAAATTAGCCTTTTTTGTGTACACATCCTCGTTGTCCACCAATGTTTGTCTTTCCCTTTAAAAGAAAAAGATGAAAGTGCGACATAATTACCAAAGTCAACGCAAAACACGAATAGCTTATATCCACTTCTCGTTTCCTAACTAGACAGGAATAACTAATAAGCAGTACCTATGAACGTATCTATGTATTTTAGTGGAGTAATTGTATGTATTATCATGTACTAATATCTTATTTAGTTTTTCTCAGGATGCGTTTACTTTAAAGTCATTGTTATTGTGTGTGGACATTGATTCGTACATATTACTAGAGACTTGCAATATAAAAATATACGAACAAGATGTCATGTGAAACATTCAACTTTTGTATTTAATTTTAATTGCCTTTTGTATCATTTGTACCAATTAATATTAATTATGATATATTTGATTTACAAAAAAAGAGTAAAAATTCGGGAAGAACTTTCGAGGGAGAAAAATGCAGTTGTGATGATATATTATTGCATATTTCATATTAGGGAATATTTTATGTTAAACATTTTGTCAATTTTATTAAATCAATTGAGTGACGAAATTTTCAAGGGATGAAATTTATCGTGGTTTCTCTCCCCTGTCACTGTTTACCTCTTTTAACGGTGTCAAAGTAGGCGTATTTTTTATGCATCTTTTTAAAGATGATAGACACTACACACGAATGACAGCCCGTCGGGCAGACGTTTTTAATGAACAGCCAAAAGCCAACATCCCAAGCCAATGACAAAAAAAAAAAAAAGAAAGTTGAAATCGTCTGAAACCATACCATAATTAGGTAAAGAGTATTAGACATCTGACTCACTTGACATACCCTATGGTACCTCAGGCAGTATCAGAGTCTATGGCAGAAGAATATTTCGTTAAAGCCTTACCAGATTTTGACATGCGATTAAGGATACAGCAAGCCAAACCATTGTACCTGAAAGTCAATTAGACGAAGAGAGCATGAAACTTCATGGAACGTGTGACTAAACATAGGAGGGATTTCAGTCTGAAATAAGGGCAATGCATGGTGATTAGTCCAGATCGAGACGGATGTGGACCACGAAGCCGCGTACAGGTTGTTCCAATTGTGACGAGAAGGGTCATATACAACGTAACTGTGATAAACCACGATGACAGAATACCAAAGGTGAACTCAACAGGAAAATGGGAAGGCTCATGAAACAGTTAATCCAACTGTTCGGGTCGGTTCCAATAATGCAGCCGGGCTATATATTGAAGCAGCTGTGAACATTAACGAGTTGAAAATGCTTATCTCCAAGGAAGCATACGAAGGTATCGAAGAGATATGTCGACCTAAGCTGCGAAAGGTTCATCAAGTAATTTTAGTGGCACAAGGCACACCATTAGAAGTCAGTGGAATAGCATATTGTAATATAAATACAGCAGGTCTGAAGTTTCCAATCAAAGCAATAGTGGCCAACATCGGTATAGATGAAATTATTGGGCTAGACTTCCTCCGTCAATATGGATGTATTGTTAATGTTCATACCAGTTAAATGATTTTGAAGGTAAAGAACTTACCACAATCATTGGAGGGTAAACTTGGGTGCAATAAAGTATCTATCGCTGAATGTGTTACCATGCCACCTCGGTCTAAGATGATTTGCAAAGGCCATGTTGAAGTAACAGGAAACCAGCTGAACGTAACAGGCGCAACGATAGAACTGTGCCCATCTTTTGTTAAAAAAAGGTATTACCATGGTAGCGCGAACTTTAGTAAAGACATCTGAGAGGGTGCTAGTGAGACTTTTCAATGACATAAAAAAGATAAACAAGAATACTGTTGTAGGAAATATGTGTCTTGTCGAACCTTTAAAAGAAACGGTTTCGGAAGTTTACACGACAGAGTTCCCCGCGACTGTACAGCAGTTATTTGAAAGATCAACAAGTGAATTGAATTCAGAGAAGGCTCAAAATCTCTATGACTTGCTTCATAAGAATGTCGACGTATTTGCCAAAGATGACCATGATCTGGGAAAGACAAACTTCGTGAAGCGCAAGATAGTCACTGGTAATGCAAAACCTGTTAAACAGCAGCTTAGATGGTTTCCCCCAAAATGGGAGTTAATAGATGAGCAAAAAGAATCTATGTCGGGAAGGGAAATAGTCGAGCTATCACAAGGACTATGGTCGTCCAGGGGTAGTGCTAGTATGGACGGCACATTTCGCTTCTGCGTAAACTACCGTCGTCGCAATGCTCAAAGTGCAAAGGACTCGTATCCACTTCCAAGAATAGATGATTCAATTGACACCTTGGTAGGTTCCAAGTGGTTCTCCACATTAGATCGGTTTGCGGGTTATTGGCAAGTGGAGATGGATGCAGAGGATAAATAAAAGACAACATTCACAACCCGCAAGGGGTTATTCCAGTTTACCGTGATGCCCTTTGGCCTTTGTAAGAACGACGTTTGAGTATCCGATGAAAACGGTTCTCTCAGGGCTTCATTGGGACATTTACTTGGTGTATATCGACGACATGATAAAAAGGGAAACACTATTGACGAGGCATTAGCAAATCTTGGGACGGTTTTTGAAAGACTGAAGGCAGCGGGACTGAAATTAAAATACAGAAAGTGTAAGTTGTTTAAGAAGGAAGTTGTTTTCCTTGATCACACGATTACCAGTAAGGGGATCTGTACAGAAGCAGAGAAAGTAAAGTCAGTACAACAATGGCCAGCACCAGTGACCGTGACAGACGTAAGGTCGTTCCGAGGATTGTGTGGCTACTACAGAAAATGCATACAAAAGTTTGCAGAAATAGCAAGGCCATTACATAGACTAATTGAAAAGGGGTGTGATTTCAAGTGGACGACCGAATGCGAGGAAGCATTAACAGAACTGAAATTCCGATTAACATCTGTCCCACTGCTGGTCTACCCTGACATGAACAGCCAGTTCATTTTGGAAACAGACGCCTCAGGAGAAGGTATAGACGCGGTCTTGAGCCAGGTCCAGGATGGGAAAGAATGGGTAGTAGCTTATGCAGGTCGTGTTCTTACAAAGGCAGAAAGGCGTCACTGTATGACTCGCCGAGAGGTGCTGGCTGTAATAACATTTGTGAAGCATTTCTGCCACTACCTGTACGGGCAAGCATTTGTGATACGCACAGACCAAAGTGCGCTGCGCTGGTTTTATAATTTTAAAGATCCAGAAGGTCACCTTGAAAGACAGATTCAGGTCTTGAGTTCAAATATAACTTTGAAATCTAGCACAGACCCGGAATCAAACATCAACGAGTGGAACGATGGTAACAGAACGGTTCACCAGGCGATAGTACCATGGTCGGAAAGGAGGAATGTGCTTCAGATGTACCATGAAGCTAAAGTATCAGGCCATTTAGGAATAAAGAAGACGCTGTCTAAGACCAGGCAAACTTTATACTGGCCTGGGTTACAACGAGATGTTCGACAATACGTAATGGTATGCCACTACTTTATGGAAAGAAAAAGTCAAGAAACACTAAGGAGGCGCCTATGCAAATTGAAGGATCAGGATTTCCGATGGAGAGAACTGCGCTCGACATTATGGGACCGTTAACAGACACGAAGAACGGTTGCAACTATATATTCATGGTTCAAGACTACTTCATGAAATGGATAGAGATATTCCCTATGGAGAACATGGAGGGTACCACGGTTGCTAATCTGTTGGTTCATGATGTAATTGCCAGGTTTGGAGTTCCCAAGGCAAAACACTCCGACCAAGGTAATACCTTTCAAAGAACTTTGAATAAATTTGTCGCCATGGCGTATAGGTCGACGAAGCATGAAACAAAGGGTTTAAGTTCTTATGTGTTCATGTTAGGACGAGATGTTGGAACGCTATTGTACATCCAATATGCGCTTCATAGAACATTAACGCGAATGCCAATAAGTATATGGACATGGGAAGTCCGTGATGAGATTAAAAGCGTATAGATTTGCTAGAGAACACCCAGAAGGAGAAATGAAACGTCAGAAGAAGTATCATGATGCAAAACTGTGCTGGGAAACTTTTGAACAAGGTGACAAAGATTTGGTGTATTTTCTGCATAGAACTATTGAGAAATCGCCAAATTTTATGAATTTTTGGCAGGGTCCTTTTGAGGTTGTTACGAAAAATTCTCATGTGACCTATGAATTGCGCCGTCCGTCTGACAAAAAACCTCAAATCGTTCACGTGGATCGTACGCGTTCTTTTAGAACGCAAAAGCTAGTTGGTGAGATACCAGACAGGCACTATGATCAAACGGAAGTTTTTGATGACGTAGGGAAGTCAACGGAGTCAAATGTATCTGTACAAAATGATGTTGTTAGGGATAGCGCGCATGACAGTGCAAGTGAAACATCACGAATTCCGTATATAGTTGATAGTGGTTGAGCGAGCGGAAAGCGAAATAGAAAACTTCCGTCCCGGTTCGCCGATTACTGCAAACGTATTAATTTTCGCGGTGCACTAATTTCGCTATTTTAGCGGTTGCCTCAAGAACGCGAAAATTAGTACCCGCGAAAATAAATTCATATTGCCAAGTCTTTTGACCGTTCTTATCATGGATTTCACAATTTTGAATAGAAACGTCGTTTTGTGTAAGGGTCGTATCTTTCAATGCAATCAAGTATGAATTTATACTAAGTCTATTATAAAAAAGTATACGGTAAAAGCATGTGGGTTATAATTTCTAAATTCATGATCTTGTTTACATATTTGTATAGCGTACTTGACACATCAAAGAGTAAAAATAAATACTGTGCAAACATGTTATTAACAAAAAGAACAATATGTAAGTGTTGAACACATACTACAGGTTATCACTGACAAAACATTACCTTTAAATACACACGCTGAGAACTGTCAGTAAAAAGTAATCCATAAACATGCAATAAAAGTGTTAAAAGTTAATCCCTACAATAAGCTGCGGATTGGGCATTTAAGTGAGTTCTTTTTATTTTTAAATAAGAATACACTTTTATATTAAAATAGTCAGATGAAACAATGGGGACTTGTCAATTTGTTAATTTCGTTTTAACAGTCATGATTATATTTTATTGAAATATTAATGGTAAATTAACTGATCAAAAGAGAGATCACACACTGCCGAGACTATTGAGAAAAAAATCATTTCTGCAACCTCAAGAACCGCGAAAATTAATATCTGCGAACATGTTAACTTTTCAGAAACCGCGAAAATTAGCTGCCGCGAAAATTAGTACGTTTATAGTACGCCATGCAATAATTTCTTCACAATCTTCCCTATAAATTCTGTCAGATAAGTAATTTCTTAATATGAGTTTTGTCTGATGTTGTAAAGGTATTACAACATTAATGCTGTAGATTCCCATGTTGTTGGTCAGATGGGGACGTTTAATGAGAGGTCCCATGTGCAGAGAAATGTTACGCCCTGTGCATGTAAAAGCTCTTTGTTACAAGTGGTCCTTAAGTGGCCAATTTCGGGGCAAAATTTTTCAGAACAGGTTTTTGGCAATTTTTGTCGTTTTCCAGTGGCACTCTATAAATTTGCTAGTTTTAATTTGACAAATGATTATTTAGTCAAAAAGTCATGTGTAATTACCTATACAGTTGCAATATTAGTGAAAACATTTACAGCAGGCTCATTTAGTGATCTTGAAATTTAGATTTTTTATGGAGTAGTATAAGACGCTTCTAATGTACGGATCTGTTCAAGAAATATAAGCTGTGTGGGAACCGGAACTATGTAGCATTGGGTTCTACAAGTTGGTAATCTTTGTTAGAGAGATCTATTCCTGAATGCTTAACCTCTGCACTGTATGTTGATAGAGTTTGGGTCTTAATTTGGGACTAAAGTATCGACGTTTATCAGCTTATTTGTTGGCAAGATAGATCCGTTGAATATACATAAATGCGAGGACGCATTTTCTTCGGAGGCACGGGTAATGCGACAAAATTTACAAGTGATGAGATTGATTGTGGTTTCTCTTCCCTGTCACTGTTTACCTCTTTAACGGTATCAAAGTAGGCGTATTTTCTATGTATAAATAAATTTAGATTAAGTATGAACTAAGAACTTATATACACGCAAATCATTCTACATTCACTTGTCGAAGAGAATACACAACTACACAATAGTTATATATATTCAAGTTAATTGTGCTACTTCCGATTTTGAAATGTTTATACATTACGCTGGAGTCTCTTATATGTAAGTCACACCCATATAGGATACTATAGCCAAATACGGAAATTGATTATAGATAATACAAAAGTGATAAACTTTACTTTGACATAGTAAAATATGTTGAATGAGTAATCATGGGAACCAAGATTCTAGCGAAAATCAAACCATGTTATCCAGAGACAAAGACCAGACATGGTTGAAACGTACATATGATTATGACCTTTGGTATCGCCAAAATAATTGTATTGACTTTTTCAAACATGGTATAAAAAAAGAATTGTTACTCGTTAGTAAAGTAAGTTGCTTATAGTGATTTGATAGTAGATAGCTCATATCTACTAAACGTAACTTGAATCTGATTAGGCATACAACGATTCGAAGGATAGGGCGAACTGTTATATCTGGGTATCACCGCACATCCTGAATAAGGCTTAGGATTATAACCAAATATTGAAGGCATCATATCCTTAGGGACCCATTGTTAGAGCTTAAGGCACCCAGAGGCGCATCGTAAGGGCGCATGACTAAAGGTACATTAGACAGGCGCAAGGCGTTTAGATCACAGTAAGATGTACGTAGCTAATCATACATTTCCAATAAAGATAGTCATAGCCTACCAAAAAATTGACCTGGCACGGACCAAAGGAAATACGTTACAATTGTATAAATCCAGTTTCACTTTAAGATTATATTTTCTAAAGGATGAGATTTAAAAAGTAGTCAAAATTTTCTTTTCCTCAAATTAACAAGAAAGAAACAGGATAATACTTAATATCTAGATGAACTAAAAAAGATTTTTTTTATGAAGACGTCGACTAAGGAATAAGATTATAAATTAGTAGATGTATACAAAGATTTTGCTGCCAGTTAAATTACTTCTAGTTTGGAACAAAATATATATCGGATTCTCTTCTCATTCACTTACAGGTAATTCACATCGATTTTTAATTCCTTTACAATGTTCATAGTAATAAATTGATGTTATTACGATTTCACAGCAAAGCAAATTTAAATTTTATTCAGTAAATTCATTTTATCAGGAAAACAATTAATCCTTATTGCTTAGTATATCGTTGTGTTATAAGTTGTTTTTCAAATCGTATGTAAATTTTTCAACAATCACTCATACGAGTTGATGGATCGTTAAAAACGATCAACAATGTTTAACATCACCAAATGATGGTAAAATTTACATTGAATATTTCGGATAACCGATATCCTTCTTCAGCATAAACTAATAAAGTTCAAGATCAAAACATAGATTCAGAAGCTGAATCTCGCACGCTGAGGGAGATTGTACCATTATCAAAGGCACACATAAGCAAATAAATAAGGAATGTGAATGAAAAAGAGAAGGGGGATGTTTTTTTTTTTTAATAAAAAAATAGAAATGAATTAACTGTGGAAATTGAGAAAAGTGAAAATTCATAGTAGTACGGCGTATGGATGTATAGCATGTAGTGCTGTACCAGCCTTAGACCAAGACCTAGAAATGATTTTTTTTTCTCTTTTATTGATTTATTGTGACATGCATCATTAATTTGATCCTCTATCCTACATAATAACACCTAAATGATCTGTCCCATACTACCATACATCGAATACTAAGTTACAGCCCTAGATTAACCCTACGAGGAGGAATGACCCGGGCAGGGAAAGCTATATTTTTATATAGCCTAGTGGCCGAGTGGTCTAGGCGCTGGACATTGTGCAGGCGGTGTTGCCATAGATGTCACAGCGGTTGGAGTTCGAGTCCCGCGGAGAGAACGACCAAAAATTTGCATCCCAAATTTGACAGTTCTAACATCGTTGGGAATTTTTCAGTCCCTTTTGTAAGTTTACATTATCTTCCATGTATCAATTTGATCCGATGGAGCAGTGTAGCGAATAGAGTGGTCACATTCTGAGATGTTTATATATATATATTGATTTATTGTGACATAACTATATATACACACACACACACACACACAATATATTACTAAGGTTCGTACCAGGTCAGCTGTATTTGTTAAAAACAGTGACGTGTTTTTTTCCCCAAATATCAACAGGGACAACCAAAATAAAAGCTATATCAAAATAAACTTGACCATGGAACACGGTATAGTATAGTATAAGCAGCAAGTCACACTGCTGTGGTGCGATATGAGGTCGCTGCAAAATGCTGCGGTAGTGTCAAATGATGTTGTCGCCAACCTTTGTAACAGTTCTGCCACTCTAGCTATTGTCACCGACTGCATGGAATGGTGTGACCAGCAACACGCACTGCAGTAGCTTGTTATGTAGTGTGTTATGATGTCTCCCCAAACCATGCAGCAGTTTATAAAACCAAATCTATGTAAACTTATTTAAATCCACGATTTTGTCCTTTCAGTAATTAAAGCAAATACACATGTACGACTTTACCGGTCTAAGCAAAAGAGACAATTGTCAATGCTACTCACTTGCTTTTATATGCCCAGATCATATGACTAGATCACATGACGGTTTTGTCCATTATCTCCTACAGGGGTGTTTTACCTTACCTCCACTATACTACTATACTGAAAACTAACATTTTTGTAAAGTCTGGTAAACAGAAGAGGTCCATGCATATCATTTAATAGATAGCCAATTCCACAATACGGCACAAAGTTTGAAAAAAATAAGTGTGGCTTAATTTTGACGTACCGCTATTCTAAAAAAAGAAAACAAAAGAAACCAATCAAAATGTAATAAATAGACACTTTTATAAAATATTTTACTTTTACAGCTTTTTATTTGGTGAAATCATTCTTAAGTTTTGTGGTTACTGACATAAATATCATTCAGTTTTCATACGATCTCTATCAATCCTTGTTATCTGAGACTTGCTATTATTTTTGTCTCGCCTGTAATAAAAGTCGCAGAAGGCGAGACTTAGGTTTTGCTTTTCCAACGACGGCGTCTACAAATTAACGTTAAGTTGTCTGACAAGTTCATTTTAACATGAACCCCTTATGCTATGTCAATGATATTTGTTGTACAGATGCATTTACCATCATTGCATCACAAATACATGCTAATTTAATACAGATACCCCCGCAGTCATGGTCTGTTTTATTATTACTTTAATTTAAATTTAATTATTTTATTATAATATAAATTTAATGTCAAAAGTTCAACATAAAGGTTTCCTATAGTTCATGTAGACATTTTTATTTGAATTCCATCCACTGCATGAGTAGAAGGGATTTACTGTGTTCCCTCGATATAACGCCCCTCTTTAATTGCCATAAATTTCATAAGTCAACTTTTCCTAACGTTATATAGATTCTATCCAATTTATTCCATTAATATATCCAAAACCTCCTATACAAACCCAATTTAGTCTTGTCCAAAAGGTGGCGATATAACTGGGGTGCACTGTGTTATTTTTCACTGATTCTTTTTATTTTGGTTCTTCTTTCTTTGCATTTACTTTTATTTGGAGGAAACTCAAAGGGAATTCAATTGATCTCTTGTTCATCCATCAATCGCCTAGTGCATTTGGTAGTGGTAACACAAAAATGATAATTTTGTAATTTCATATTATTATACAAAATATGAAAGCAACACAAAATTATATTTAACAAACATAACATTATATTGACAATATCGAACAGGCGAGACTTATCTTTGTGACAACAGTTTATTATATTTAAGAAACCACAGTCATTCAATATAATGCATGCGTAAGACAAAGAGTAATTGATAGTACATATTTTCAATACCAAAATTGAACATAAATTTGAAAATTGACATCAATTTTTCAGAATGTCCACTAAAGAAAGCGCTCTCGTGACACCGAGATGGTTGCATAACGCCATAATAAATGCATCCCCAAAAAATCTCCGAATACTTGATTCATCATGGCACCATTCAACTACAGAACGGGGGCATCATTCTTTGACATATACGAATGTAGCGATGCCACCTCTCCGTATAGCCTTGTGCTTCCGACCGTTAAACAATTTGAGCAACATGCAGGAAACTTAGACATAGACGAAGGAACACATACTGTCGTTTATGACAACGGTCTTAACTTTGGATTCTTTTCTGCTCCTCGAGTTTGGTGGATGTTCTGTGTGTTTGGTCACAACTCTGTTTCGGTCTTAGATGGCGGTATTACAAAATGGTGTGGCGACGGATTACCTACAACATCTGAAGTCTTACAATCGACAAAAAGTATAAAGTATATTTGATAAATAAATAAATATATTAGAATCGAGTTGCTCATTTACATTTGTGTTTTTTTTTCGTTTTTCTTTTGTTTCGGTAAAAGCTTATGACCTTGGATTTTGTATATCTACCGATTTCAGTTTCGGAAATCTAATAATACAGTAATAATAATAATAATAATAATAATTTTGTTCATTCAAACGAAGATGTGAACAGACCCACATATGAAATACCTATCAAGATATAATGGATCTTTATTTCAGTTATTTTTAACTTTTTACCATTAAAAAAAAATATTCAAACCTTTGTGCTTTACAGGTATAGAACCAGGTCATATAAAGGGGAGTAAGAACATTCTATCCACAAGTATAGTTGATAAAGAGAAAGGTGTGCTGTTGGATGATGAATCTCTAAAAACGTTATACTCCAAAAAAAAAAAAAAAAAAAAAAGATTTGTCCAATGATGTAGTGGCTTCATGTGGTTCTGGTATGTATTAAGTTATACTCCGAAAAAATATATCTGTCCAAAGATGTAGTGGCTTCATGTGGTTCTGGTATGTAACAAGTTATACTCCGAACAAATAGGTCTGTCCAGAGATGTAGCGGCTTCATGTGGTTCTGGTATGTAATAAGTTATACTCCGAACAAATAGATCCGTCCAAAGATGTAGTAGCTTCAAGTGCTTAAGATATATATTTAGTATTAGTTTAAATCTTGGTGGAACTAGCTATCATATACCCAATTCAAAATGAAGCGTATCGATTCTGAGATGCAAAAAAATAATAATAAAAAAAATAAATAAATAAATTGTACATGATTTTTTTTTAAATCTCTACATTTTATTGTTGGACAAATGATGAATTCAAAAATACAATGTGCAGGTATAGACCCAGGTCATAAAAGGGGAGTAAGAACATTCTTTCCACAAGTATAGTTGATGTAGAGAAAGGTGTGATGTTGGATGATGAATCTCTAAAAAAAGTTATACTCCAACAAAATAGATTTGTCCAATGATGTGGCGGCTTCATGTGGTTCTGGTATGTAATAAGTTATACTTTGTACAAATAGATCTGCCCAAAGATGTAGCGGCTTCATGTGGTTCTGGTATGTAATAAGTTATACTCTGTACAAATATATCTGCCCAAAGATGTAGCGGCTTCATGTGGTTCTGGTATGTAATAAGTTATACTCTATACAAGTAGATCTGTCCCTGTTCAAAGATGTAGTGGCTTCATGTGATTCAGGTATGTATTTAATATCAGTTTAAATCTTGGTGGAACTAGCTATCATATACTCTTGTCATTAATTAGAAAAAAATATCCATTTGAAATGAAGCGTAGCGATTCTGAAATATAAAACAAAGAAACTATGCATGGATTTTTTTACACCTCCACATTTTATTGTTGGAAAAGTGATGCATTAAAAAAATACAATGTACCACTCATATTAATATTTCAAATTGTGATGTACTATAAACGTGTTTGAAGGCGTACACTCTCATCAGCAGCACTAGAACCAAATACATTGGCATCGATATAAGAAGGACTCAAAATAAATAAAAATCGAAAGAGGAAGCCAAAATCCAGCACAATGATGTTTTACTATGTGTTATACAAGGAGTGAAGCCTCAGTGTTTTAGGGTTTAATTTATTTTGAAATACTGTTAATTTTAATCAGTGATTTATGATATATTTGAGGTCAGACAATGTTGACTTGGCTTTTGAATACGCCTGCAGGGGCATGGACCCAGTGGTCATTAAATAGCACTATAACGATAAAGTTGAAAATAATAGCACTTATCGTATATCCGTTACAGCCTTTATTTAGTGCGTTATAAAGCTATGATATCGTGGCTTCGAGCAGATAATGTGACTGTCTTTTGAGATATAAATCACTTAAATCCCCCAAAATCTTTCGTAACACAGTGTTAGCCAATCTACCGCACGATATGTGTGACGTTGACCATCAGCTGACTGTTCCTTTACTTGGTTTAATTGTCGTTTTCCTGCTAACATATATACTCAATACTGTTAGACCCGGTTTGCACTTATATGTGGTATTTGTAATACATGACTGATTGAGGGTTTTTTTTAAAGTCATTGGCCTCGTTCAGGTCCAGGTGTTAAAAGAATAGGCCTGCAGCAGCGCTAAGCTTGTCGTATAAGGCGACTAAATAGTGCTCAGAAACCTAGCCGGGGGCTAGGCGCTCTGCCCACATAGCAACTGGAATGTGTGCCCCAGGTGGTTGAATGGGGTACCCCTGGCGTGTTACATGCTGGGGTTTTCAGGCTATAATACGGAAAACCTGACCGCAAACCATAGTGGTGCACCGTGTTGGGAAAGATGCCACGTTCCTCGCACGTTAAAAAACCCTGCTGTGGTATTCGAAAGGAGTAGGAACCTTTGCGCTCCGCCACAGGAGGCTAAATTGCCCGACCTTACCCTTCCCCCTTTTTCCAGTGGCAATCAAAATTTGTCGACCCTATTTTCCTTGTGTCCCATCCTTTTTTTTCATTTCATGTTCATTTTAACATCCATTTCATGTTCATCGTCTGAATATAGCTGAAATATTGCTGCTCGGACGTTAAACCCCAACAAACAAACAAACAAACATAAAGTCATTGGCTATCATTTAGGGTCCCTCATGGAAGCATCAAAGCGATTACACAGTCCCCCGGTTTAGTCATACCCGTGAATGTGGGTCATGGTGTATTCGGGGAAATTAGTTGTCATTTGATCACGTTCATTCATTAAATTCATTAAAAGCATCACACGTGATTTAATGTCGATCCATGACCTAGTGATCTAATTTGTGATCTGCATGCTGTACAGCCTACAGCATTTGGTGAATCTTTGACCCAGCGAAATACTATTTGGGATAAAATCAACACTTTCCAGTGCAAAAAATAACGTTATGTTTCCGATTACTTTTCTAAAATTTTGTAGAGTTGGAGGATAGCGATTTATTTTAATTTTTATTTAAATTTTGAAACGAAATAAGTCATAGTTACACCAAATCAGAATACAATGAAAACCAAATCTACAAAGACTAAACATATAATAGACTTAATCCACGGCCTAATCCCTTTTGGAATTCGGCGCTTGAGGTATTTTTTGTTTTGACGGTGTCTCCTAAAAAAAGATTATCGACGGCCATGACCACACTCCCGGCATGTGTATTTACAATCAATTATAATTATAAACAGTATTTCTAGCTCTTTGTTTCCATATAGGATAGAAAAAAAGTATTTGGCTTTATTTTCTACTTCAAAATGACTTTTTATTATGTTGAATATGGTCCATAATTCTTCACATTTTGCTGGAGAAAAAAACTTGGGGCCAAAAGTTAAGTAGGACCTTCCTTTTACATACCTTTTATGAGTTTATGTTCCATACACGTACGCGTATACATGTATCATGCATATGAACTTTTTGACGTTTTGTTGCAAAACACAAGGCATTGAGGAATCTGTTAAGTTGGGGTAATTCCTTTAGCTGCCCATTACTGTACCGTGAAGTTTCGGGGACTCTACATTATACATTTAGAGATTATGTACATGTAAAAATACAGTGTACATGTAAGTACATTCCCATAAAGCTCCGACGATTTTTAGGTTTGCTATATATGTACATGTCAGACTGCATATACTGAAAACTTTTATATGATTTTTAATTAAACCATTTTCTGTTTATGACTTAATAAAGTAAAGTTTTGTACATGTACATAAAAATATAATTTAGTCTCCTTCATACTTAAATATTGTACACGTAAAATAACTAAGTTTTGTTAAATTGTGAAGAAGATTTAAGATTCTAAAGAAAAGTTAATGACTGTAGTATACAGTTTTTGTCCAAGGAAACATTTTTCATGATACAAATGTGTATAACTATTTAGAGGTTGATGAAATTGTTTGATACAAGATTTAGTTGAAATATTGATTTTGAAGTGTAAGCTATGAGCCAGTATGGATGGATGTAGCCTTAAAGTCCTTAGTATACCGGTATTGTAATTTTGTTTCATAAGAATTTCGAATGTTTTCTGTTGCGTACATGACTGTAACTGAGATTTTTTTCCATTATGCAGTTTTATTCTCTTTTGCTAAAGAACTGTTTAAAACATAGACCTTTTAGATGTAAATTCGTAGCAAATCACGCTCTACTAATTTGGTCCTAATTAACAGGCTTTTTTATAGAATTGGAACTGGAGCATGTCCAACCCCGGAATCTGCCGATATATATGTTTATATTTAATATAATAGTGTCAACGTAAAAAAATTGCGATTGTACATGTATATTGGTATGGGAGTTGACAGCGATGTCCGTGTCATCGTCGTCCATATTCACTTCATGTTCGTGAGATGACTTTAGTTATGGTTGATCAATTGTTATGCAATTTTTTATGAAATTCATATTACAACTACTAAAGGAAGGCTCCTCTAGGCAATACCAGTCTGCGTCCATACTTGCCCTTCGGGCAATACCAGTCTGTGTCCACACTTGTTAAATAATAAAAAAAAATATCAAGAATAATACTATTGTAAATTTCATTAAATGCTGTACACATTTGATCAAGGAATAACCTCCTATCAGCCGCTTCAGGACAAAATACACAGGAATACCTAAATCAGAACATTTGGCTTTTAACAACAAATAAGCCATTTTTTTTTATTATAACCACAATGATTTATGAGTGGTTTGGGTATGGTTATTGAGCACTCAGATTATTTTGATTAAATTACAGGAGTGTCTGCGTGTTGTTTGGCGTTTGAAGCTTAACAGTGTGGAAAAAAAATATCTGTATATGATGGAGCGTGGACTGAATTTTATCTGAGATCCACAGGAGACATGAGAATGTGTCCTAGTGATAAGTCAGATGAAAAAGTATGATAACAGTTTTATATACTAATACTATTCTGCAGCTAATTATGCTGTTAGTACATAGTGCTTCTGAATTGTCGAATGTCAGTTTTAAGATGAAGCAACTTGTGTATCATGGATTAATATTTATGAATGAATCCCCAATGTTTGTTGTTTGTATGTGTTATAGGCATCAGTAGTAACTAAGTATATTCACGCATTTATTGTAGTTGTAGGCATTACTATACTATAAGCCTGTTTTGTTGATTGATAATAAATGTCAATTGCCTGACATTTTGTTTATTTTATAAAATAATGTTTATAAATGCATGCATACATCATGTTTAAAACTAAGGAATTTCATCGCTAATAAGCGTGATACATTTATGTTTATTAAATATGGAAATATTGCCATTCCTCTTTTAATTAAACAATTTCTAGTTTCTAGTGTCTATTCAGATATATTTTACTGGTTTATTCACTTCGAAAGCCCTTGCATATAACATTTATAAATGTAAAATGGCGCAAAATGATTTATTTACATGGTTTACAGTAGAAAAGTGTACACAAGCAACTACAAATGAACACGCCACATCACCCTGTTTATATTGTGTAATATCAACAGCAAATACTGCAAAAATGTTGACTTCTTTTTTCTCGTAGGGAAAAAGTAGTATGCATCGAACAGATCCTTCTATTAACAGATAACAATAATAAAACCCAGCTATGGGTCATTTAGCATCACAGTAGTAAGAAAATCACGAAATGAAATCAAAGGATAAAGACGAGATAGGGAAAACGCACACACAACAAAGAGCATGAAATAACCAAAATATTACTTACAAACAAACAAAAGCAACTGAACAACTTGGACTCAACCAAAAACTTGCAGCATAGACCAGATGCACCGATGGGGTAAACGGCCTCTGCTTTTATAGAAACACTCGCAGATGATAAGAGCCTTTAAAGCACTGTTGATGAAAAAAGAATGAATGTTGATAGTGAAAGCCAAAGGAAGCTTTAAACATGAAGTTGGGAGACACTAAACATGACAAAAAGTAAAAGATGAATTGACTTTTTGAATGTACGAACAATATTTGCTGCTGGGAAACTGGCACAGGTCACAATAAAAATATGGTGATAAAATCTCCAAATTTTAGCGTCAGTAAAAGTAGGTGGACTTACTCTTTACGTATGAAATCATCTACTGGGAAAACAATTTTATATTCTGGTAGGAAAGATGATGTACACCAAGAACGAGCAGGAATATCATGAAAACATTTCAAAAGTAGAGTAAAGGTTATTTATGAAGGAAATCAAATTAAAGTTAAAATTTTCGAATGCTGTACGCCGACCAATGACACTGATGAAGGGGCAAAATGACATCTTTTATGATCAGTTACATCAAGAAAATTATAAAATTCCAAAGCATAATATAAAAGATTAATCAAGAGAACCCAGGTTCTAGCGGATATCAAAAGAAAATAATCCAGGGACAAAGACCAAACAGGGACCGTAACGATCCACGAGTTCATGATGACCACCATAAAACTTCTGTAGTGATGACTTCAAGCTTGTAGCAACATAACCCTGCTCCAGAAGCCTTTTTGCTAGAGTTCTAGCGCGATACAAAAAAGTATGAGTAGTTTCAGCAAGCTTTGGCATAACGTATGAGTTGTGATATGAACACTTCATACGTAGGTGCTGAAGGGATATTGTCACAGATGAAAGGAAATTTGACAATTCTGAATGAAAAGTCATCACGTTTGTCGTTAAGTTTGGTCGATAGTGTTCCTTTACCATCGATTTCTAAGTGTATGTCAAGATATGAGGCTGACTTCACAGTGTCTACAGTATCCTTTATCTCAAGTTCTTTGGGGTAGATGCAATGTATCATATCCTCCAAATTAGGATTGTTTAAAAATAATACGTCATCTATATAGCGTTAAATGAGATTAAAGAATCTAGCTAAACAATATTCTTTCTTTTGGATCAGATCAGCTATATAGTCAGTCTCATAAGAGTGAAGAAATAGGTCGGCAAAAGAGCACAATTTATTCCAATTGGAATGCCAACCACACTGGACAAATATGTTATCGATTAAAAATTATTCCTGCATTTTGTAAACATCTTCTTCTGTATATTTGGTAGATGATTTGGAATTATTTCTTACAAAATATGAGGTATCTCTATCAAGAACTATATATTTGTATCTAAGTGTACCATCTTTTTTGGAAAAAAGCAACGATGTATAATGTTTTGAGTCGGGATTTTAACTGAATATGGGGAATAGAAGTATACAGTGTTGAAAAATAGGTTTTAATACTATTATATTGTGATAACAGTCTTGAACTGATTGTATCCAAAAGATCTGTCGAATATTTTAGGATCCACATTGAATTAATACCACTACGGGAGTAACAGGTATTGTGGTAGGGCAGCAGCAAACCCTCTTTGACGGCTGTGAGTGAAGAAGCTAAAAGTTTTGAAAGAGGTTTGGTGGTACATTTTGCAGATCCAGCTATGTAACGTTGTTTGAATGAATTCTTGTGGAATTTAGGAATCCAGTACATAGATGGTAAATCACAATCATCGTCCTTGGTAGAGAGACCAAAAGTAGATAGCACAGATTTATGGTTTTCTACAATCTCTTCTTTGGAGAGTGTGGTAGCAGTATGGGTCTTATCACTGCTATTATTTTCTGCGTCTAGCTCTGATAATAAACATTGGATGTAAAATGTTGTTTTGGGCTTTGTCTGCTGGCACGACAACATATGTGTCATGTGTAGTAGACAATGTTTTTGCTATATCGGGGTCTTTGGAAACTGGTGTAGCATTGGTAGTCATTGATCTATTTAAAACTTTCATTTGTTTCAAAATTAAAGACCCCACGGCCTTTAACCACTCTTGTTCTTGTTTTATCCATTTTCTTGCGTAGTCCTCCACGGCATCCATAAGAACTTCAAAGTTATAATTTCAATTTATGGAGCTTGGGACCTTCAGAAAGGATATTACGCATATATTCGTTTTCGATGATGGATAAATCTCCCGTAACGACCTGACCGGAAGGACCATATTTGAATGGAGAGTTTTGGCAAGTACATCAGGTGGTTTACCCTTGAAGTCCTCTATCTCGAGATTCTGCAATAGCTTTTTATAATTGAAAATTTTGGATGCAATGGATGAAGTATAGGAATATGAAATAATTTATATGGATTTGTCTTTGAAATATGGGGAGATTTGTTGGTAACGTTTTTGTGATTGATGATGTTAGCCAAATTAATTGCATCTATACCTTTGTTGACAAACGGTATTGGAAGAAATGATAATTTTTCACTCATCTTGACTTTTCACACAAACTGGTTTAAAGAGTTTGTGGAAACCAATATACCAAATGATGGCAACAAGTCTGTATAATCATGAGGTAGGGTAAGAAACAGGAGTGTCAAGACTTGTTTTGTAAAGGGAGTGTAGTAGAGTGAGAGGTATCGCATAGAGTTTAGGTCTAATGTGATGAAGTCCAAAAAGGATGCTACAATCAATCTGCATCATGAAAACTGATTTGTTCAACGTATCATAGTTTTCTTTCCTCTTTCCTGTACCCTTGGCTTAACTTTTTATGAGAAAATCTGCGGGTGTTTCTCGAAAAGCACAGGACGCTTACCCTACCGATGAACCTGGTCCATGCTCCCAGTTTTTAGTGGAGTCCGAGTTGCTCATTTACTTTTGTTACTTTGTATGTATTATTTTGGTTATTTTATGTTCTTTGTTGTCTTTGTCTGTTTTCCATGTCTGGACTTTGTCCCTAGATTACATTCTTTTGATTTCTGCGAGAATCTTGGTTCCGTTACTTATTCTTACTTTTTCATGTAAAATGTTGTCATTATAAGACTTGAGCATAATTAATTTAATATAATTAATTTGTTTGTTGGTGTGTGAAGCTCGAATATAATCTTTTGAAGGATTTACGAAAGCCGTCGGACCAAACGAGAATTTTCGAAAAATATAGTTTAATTTAGTATGGAACATATACATTAGCAGTTTAATAATTCAAAATCGATCTATTTAAAGTTAACCCCCCAAAAAAAACAAAGACAAGAGAAAATTCTATCTATAAACTCAGGCTTTGGATCATACAGCATCAGCTATTTTTTTTTCTTTACAAATAAGTAACTCGTCAAACGGATGAGACAATTATATATATCTACTCCTTGTGCATATGACCTTTCGCAATGGTACGAGTACACTAAATAATATAAAACGATTACATGAATCAAATATTACATATATGATTGCGACAAACAGCATATGAATGAATGTTAAAATACAAATGTAGATCAATAAATCTATCAATTAACCGTATAAAATAGAAACCGTGTTTTCTTTGCGTAGTTTTAGTTCAAAGGTGAATTATATTATCTTGCCATACACCTCCACTTTCAAGAAACCAAATAAGAGATGTACAATTGCATTTTGTGATAAACAAATTGTTAAATTGATTCAGATGAGTTGTGGAATAGAAGATGGACCCCCTTACCGCTCAATGGCATACAATCCAAAAAATAAAACAAAGCAAAAAAAAAAAAAAAAAAAAAAAAACAACAAAAAAACTAAAAAACAAAAAACAAAAACAAAAACAAACAAAAAAAACCCAAAAAATAAAAACAAAACAAAACAAACCCCCCCAAAAAAACAAAACAAAAAGCAATAAAGATTAAAAAAAAACCCAAACAAATAACAAAAAAAAAATAAATAAAAATAAAACATGATAATATATGTACCACAATCAACAGCATCAAGGCACAAAAGTTGAAAACCATTCAATTATACTGATACAAAACATAGTTAATTACTATGAAGTTCAGTAGTGTATACTCAACAACTCGATCTTGACCACACCTGTGAGTAGTATCAAATAACATGTATGCATGTGCAATTTCCTAATCAATAGGAGACTGTCTAAAATTGTGAATACCCAAACATCATTCAATATTGTTACAAATATATATATTGGTTGAAAAACAAACTCAGCACTTAAAATAATAGAAAGGATATCGGTAAGCAAACTTTTTTGGAAAGCTTATTCTTTTTACATGTAGTAGTAAGACTCTGTTTTGACCTTGTATGCCAATTAAGACATCATCAGGTCACCAGGTTTCAGGAAGGAAAAGCCCGATACTTCAGATTGTATGTCTTGCTTTGTTAATATATAATTGTTTTAGTCAAAGTGTCATAGACATTACGCGCGTCTTTTTCTTATTTTTGACATGCTATTGGATACTTGTTTACTTTTAAACAAGTAGTTTTTCGATGTGACATTTACATTTAATGAGATAAATGAAAAGGTTTGATATATCACTGAACACGCCTATTTGCTATCTTTTCTTAAAGCTTAAATATCCAATTCTTCAAATCGCAGTGAAATGAATTGGGTTTTGTCGAATATACAGCCATGGACTTCTTCGCTTCGTTTTCTTTGACTTTTTATCTAGTTGTGCGTGGTTCTTTTGCTTTACAGGGAAAATCTAGTATCACAACGAAACAAACAGGTAATTTTTGTACCTATTTATGTTAATATATTTATCATAATTGCTTTGTGTTGTTTTATATTCTAATCCTTTATTTTGTTATCATTGGTTTCAATGATTTTGTACGTTTAAACTTTCAAATAACAAATCTTTTATTTTTTTGTTCTATTGTATTAGCGACATTACTCAATACGAGTTACAAGTATTATTCGACACAACAGTGTTTATGATGTTTTAATATATTGCGTGACACGAACGAAGAGGGTGGTATTTCTAGTGGTTATAGTAGTAAACTGCAGTTTAATTATTTTTTCCTATTTGCTCCTGTCGTTTTTCTGTTGCTTTTTCTTTCTTTTGTAAATTAGTTTTTTTTCCGCTCAATTGACAAGTTGAAATCATTCCTGTGTGATTTTTTTTTACACAAATGTTTCTTTACGAAACAAGTTATTAGAAGATGTGCATTTCGAGTATCAGATAGAGAAAAGAATAACTTTGTAAAACGAAAAAAAAAAAAAAAAAATCACTGATTCCCATCAAGAAAAAAAATCTGATGTGGCTTTAATGTTGGAATTTCTGATGGACAATATTTTTGTCAAATTATGAGGACAGGTGTTTCAGCAGACCATTAGAATACCTATGCATAAAAATTGTGCACCACTCTTGGCCAATATGTTTCTGTATTCGTGTGAAGCTAGGTTTTTACAAGGGTAAAAAAGAGTAGCGCGCAGTCTAGCCCTTCCATTTCAGTTTCCGTTTTATAAACGATGTGTCATTTCCGAAAAATTACTTACATTGACTCAAATGAACTTGAAATTAAAGAGCTTACTGATACACCTTCTTCTGATTCATACCAAGACCTTAAACGATATAAAGAAAAACCGCAAACGGTGTGTTAGAAATCTTTATGGCAATCGGAATGATTTTGACTTTTCAAATGTAAATTCTACCTTCCTTAGTGGAAACGTACCTCCATTGCCTGCCTATGGAATATACAGATCACAGGTTACCTGTTACTGTAATCTGGACACAAAATAATGGAGTTCATATTACAGGTGATTTAGTTTTTATGTGCTGTGTTGTTTTCCTTATCATCAGTTTATTTTTATAAGTAACCATATCTTATTCTATTACTACATTGTGGATCTTTCACGGTGAGGACATATACCTTGATTTCGATGTCTGTGAAATGTTCCTCCATTTTTTTTTAATTCGATACGTGTATATTTTTGCCGATATTTTATTCGGCTTTGACGTCCAAGTCGATAATTTAAATTTATTTCATTTTTAACATTTTCAGTCTGATTAAAGTTTAAATTGTGTTAGGATGATTTTTAAGTGAAAATAGAATAAAGTCAAGTAGTTCATAACAAGTTGATTCAGAACGTGGATTCTAAATGTCATAAACAGTTTATCCCATACTCACTTTTTTCACAATTACTGCCTTGCAGTACAATGTTCGTGTGTAACATAGGTGTCTTTGAAAATGTGATTACTGTTTTTTTATTGTACCAAGCATAAGTCTTAACCACATTTCCGAATTATTTACGAATAAAGACAATGTATACATATAGCGTTTATTAGTGTTAAGTTGTACTGAAAACAATTTATCTTAACAACCCTAGAATTTAACTTGCCTTTTCCCCTCACACGTAGTACATGTATTATAACTTTAATATGCGCCAATTCATGAAGACAATTTAACACGGCATATGTTTATGTTTCGGAAACTAAGTACCTCAAAATTAAAATTAAGACCTGAGTATTTTTTTTATTTATATTGATAGAAATTCAACCATCACTATGTTTCAATGGAAAGCCAGCAATAAATATAATTCTGGATTTGATTGGTGGAAATCGACGGACTATAATGTGCAAAGGTTAAAAAAAAATATCTTCAATCATACAACTACTGTTTTGAGTAAAGTATACATTTATCAGTATTACTGTTTTTGTTTCAAGTGAGATATTGACGTGTTTGGTATTTATAATGTATCATGTTTATAATATACATCTGTTTACAGCTAGTTTAAATAGACCAGTTCCAATTTCAATACAAATTTAGATAGGCTACTGAGTAATTTAAATAGCTCTCTAGGTACAAATCTGCCCTACATTATACCAATATGTCCTACTTAACTACTTCAGAACACCTGTGTGATCTTTTGGACACTGTCTTTTAAGTTTGAATATCTGTCAATTTTGATAACCCTAACTTCTAAAGGTCAAATATATACTCACTGATGCCATTTAAATCCCTGTTAAATTTTCTATACTGGTACATTTCAAGTTTATATTTGGGCATCTTATATACACAGTCACTTTAAACCAAGGAAAAACATTCAATAAAATGTTACTAGTATTTACAGTCATTTTACAACATTTCTAAAAAAACTGTTTAATATTAAGAAGATCCTTAAAAGGACTAGCGCACGCTATGAATGTTATCATTACTTTAAGCTTTAAAACTACTGCAGCTAGAAAGAATCTCAGTTAAACAATGTATGAGCATCAATTTTTTTTTCAAAAGAAGTTTCAGCATTCAGTTTAATTAGAATAATTGAAACTAAAAATAGGCTTGTTCTGTGAATGTTTAAATAAAATGAACAGTGTTATCCAATCAGAAAAAGGTAAATCACTTATATATAGAGTATAAGCTTCTCAAACACACCGGTGGATGGTATAATATAGAAGTTAGGGTCATCATTATTGACAGCTATTTAAACTTAAAAAGGTAGTGTCCAATATAATGTAGGGTAGATTTCTACCTAGAGAGCTATATAAAGTAGTCACTAGCCTACACAAATCAGTGTTAAAACTGGAACGGGTCTTTTTCAATTAGCTGTAAAGATCAGAATATACAAATTTTGCGAAAAAAAATCAAACATACAAAAAAGACAACCAAAAAAAACCAAAAAAGAAACAAAAAAAAAAAAAAAAAAAAAAAAAAAAAAAAACCCCAAAAAAAAGACAAATTAACAATCAAACAAACAATAAAAAAACACCTCCAAATACCTATAAAGGTTGTCAAATCTTGTAAACACTGGTATGGCAAATAAAATGTAAAAATAGTATCTCAGTTTTTTATATCCCTTTCAAAGAGTAATCAAAGGAACCAAGGTTATAGCGGTAATCAAAAGATTGTAATCCAGGGACAAAGACCAGACATGGAAAACAGACATACACAACAAAGAACATAAAGTAACTAAAATCATACATACAAAGTAACAAAAGCAAATGAGCAACTCGGACTCCAGGTGCACCGGTAGAGTAAGCGTCCTTTAAGGGTAAACTTTTATGTTTTCAATTCGTATACAGAGAACCTTGGACGTCCACAAGACTGTAATGACATACCAGTTAACTGTCCGAGCGGGGTCTACACAATATATTCCCAGACATCTAAAAGAATAAAAACATTATGTGACATGGATATTGATGGGGGACAATGGACGGTAAGTATAAGTTCTGATTGTTAGATTTTCAGTTAACATGTTTATTCAGCATATATACTATTACACATTTTGATCACATATCGGACATTTTTTCACTGAAAACGTAAAAGTTTCTTCAGAATAACTTCATATCATTGTCGATGGTGTTTTTTAAAAGCAAAATCGAGGGAGCTAAAATATTTATTTTTCCCTAGGTATTTCAAAGGCGGGTTTGTTGATTTTAATGGCTACTGGAATGAATACAGAAACGGATTTGGAACCCCCAATTCTGAATTCTGGCGTGGTATATAAATATTTTTGTATGTTTCATATTCTGAACAAATTAAAGGAATGACTAAATAAATACGACTTTTAAAACAACAGTTAATTTACAGGTAGATAATCTTCATTTCTTGTAGCTATTGATTTTTCTCTATTCGATGAAAACACTGTTTTAATTTATTATATTCCCTTGAATTCAAGAGTATGTTGGGATAAGTGTTTTAATTTGCAGGTAATTTGTATATAAACAAGATGTCAGAATTGGCAAAATATGAGTTGAGAATAGATATGACCGAATCGACGGCAATAGCGCTTTTGCAAAATACAAAAAATTCAGTATCGGCAATGAAAAATCTAATTTCAAACTTACAGCTAATGGATACTTTGGAACTGCAGATACACATTCAATATCTAACGACAATAGCTTTTATTCAGTGAAGTTTCATTTAAGTAGAGATGAAATTAAATGACATTTCGTAGCTATGTTATATTTTGGGACATTTTTGGACGGGTAATACTACTTGTTCATTCCCCTGAACTTTATTAAATACAAATACAATTAATTGCAAAGTTATCGCAAAGTACCTAAACGGTTTGATATTTGTTTATCATAGAAAATATAAGTTGGTTTAAACCACGATTAGCATTTGTAAAGCTGATAAAACGCCATTGGGTAAGCAGCGTGGTATTTACTGGCGAACATGGAAAGGCACAAACTACTCATTAAAGGCATCAGTAATGATTACGAGAAGACTGATGTAAATGCTTCGATTGAATATTTATTATGAGTTCATCATTATGTGATCATTTAAAGACAGTTTTCTATTAAGCGGAGCAGTTTTTGTATAGACATATTATGTTACCATTTATCTCATATGAAGTAGTGGGTTTCAGAGTCCTAATCGTCAAGCCTTATATGCTAATTGCAGTTTAATTTGATATTTCAAGAATTTTTGATATATTTCTAAAATATCCTAATGCCATTTTTTTGCAAAATCACGTCGATTAATTAACTTTTTCTTATAGCAAAAATTACATGCCTAGAGCACATGGTGTACAACATCATTTTTTGGTGAATATTAGCTGGTATATGAAAAGAAACTTAGCTTATGTTATTATTGGATATTTCAGCTTTAATTTCAGCGAGATGAAAAGCTTAGACATTTCAAACGAAGACAAAACCTAGATCTTACTTAAGTTATAAAAAAATGTTCGAGCGTCTATGTATACTGGCAAAAATAATGCAGATAAATCGTTGTTCTTGTGTTAGTAGTTAGTAAATGTTTTGTTAATGTGGACGGAACAAAATCATTTTTCGTATTAAAAAACCCAAACAATAGGACATTGTACGTCTTTATCGTATTAGATAAATTAAGCAGCCAAACTAGTTACTTCAGAAATAATTCTTGGAGGAGGCAGATTTGTACTCATTTTAACATGGGTACGGCATTTATATTCGTTTATTTAACACCGCCCGACAGCGCCCCTCCATGAATTATTTCGTTTCTAATATGACATATACCGTAATTTTTGTGACAAAACTTTCCCTAGGCGTAGCCAAAATAAAGGCTATTCTGTTTAACCGCAAACGTGCTTTATTTTATATTCGGAAGTCTTTCCAAATTAAGTACTGATATTTTCTTTGATCACAAATTGGCTTCCTTCCGCAACCTACATTAGTAACCTCAAGTTTCCTGGCTCTATTTATTTGTGTGTGTGTTTTTATATGTTTTAATATATGTCTCTTAATTCCTTAGATTATTTTTTAATTCGAGTTTCTATAGTGTGAGTGCCAAGTTTACACTTGTTTTCTTTTCTAGGATACTAGCTACCTGCTATTATTAGAAATATAATTTGTGTAGGCCATCTTCATATAAAGTTTATTTCTTTGATATTCACCAAGCTGTTTGTCAACATTTACATCTACACTTACCCATAACCATTTACTTTGAGAAAAAGGAACTTAAATGATGCAGAAAATGAAAATAAACTTCACCTAACATATGATTAAGTTATGATAGTTGCTAGCCTTTTGTATTTCAAACACAAACAAAGGAGGTATTTACTTAAAAAAATGTGTTAAATCACAAAGTAGCTGCTATTTCGACCATGAGCCCTTAACTATCCCCAAGTGTCTGGCTCATAAAAACAAAAATTGTTTCAATATTTGCAGTATTACACTATATAAAACTTCATTCCAAGATTCCATTCCTTCTATTGCACACGGTAGAAATTCTATATACTGGATTTGGACTCAAATGTCGATGTATTTGGCCTTAAGTACTTCTTGTAGAATAATCATATCTGGGTCTCCATTTTCATATGTAATTAAATGCTGCTGATAAGAGGACGTCTTTAAAAAAGCACAATATTTTTCATCCACCTTCAACACGTATTTTCCATCGTCATTTTCTATTCTAGTGGCTAGTATTACATTAAAGCAAAACGTTTAGTAATAAGCAGATGGTTAGTATTCATCGCCTCTAGCATCTGCTTATTACCAAATGTTTAGCTTTAGGACTCTTGTGAAGATTTTCAGAGGCGAAATACTTAAAAGATGTATCTCATCTGTTGAGTTTCACAAATACATATTGGCTAGCATCCAAAAAATTGTTATTTTCGTTAATTACTGTGGTAATCAATCAAATTATGGGTGATAACACTCTTTTAGCTAACATTGGTATATAATTAAGATATAATCATTAAACGGTTTATTTTAGCCAATTAGTTGAAGTTAATCATATTTACATGTTCTCACTCGCAAATTAACAATCAAAAAATTTGCTGCCGAATTTCAAAACGGAAAAAGTTAGTTCGTTGCTTTTTAAAAAAAATTATGAATAAAAATAAGAATAACGACTATGAATTCTTTCATCTAGTTTTCAGATTGTCCGCTTGTGCAAATCGTTTTAATTTTATATATGTTATTATGTTCCAGCTTAGCAGTATCATGATAGTAATAAGAATGAAAAAAAAAATAAATAAAATAAAACCGAATTACCAGAGGGGATGTAGCATCATACCGAAGAAATCCCTTTTTAACTATGGCTGGTACAAATGCGCCTTGAGGATCATTCTGCAGTTCCCATTTCTTGAGTTGTTCCTTGAATTCATGTCCAGTAAGAGTGGTAGAAAATCTTTTACAGATGATGCTATTTGTCATATTGGAATCTGATTTCAGATAATCACTGAAGTAAGTTTTATGCCCTTTTATGGTTTTAAGGATAATGGTCCCCTAAAATCATTTCATGCACTGCTGGTTGACCTAAGGACCCAGATGGTATTCGCCAACCAAGTAGTCAGACTTGTCTGACCTCGAATATTTTTCAAATTCTCTTTATGATATTTATTAAAATTTGCAGTATTTGAAATTTCAAAATACCGGAAATACTGAGGCTTCCTTCGCCTTCTATTGAACAAAGTAGAACGTCTCGGTGATAGATTTGGTTTTATATTTCGATAATTTTGGTTTTTAATTTGGAGTACTTCTTGTATACAATCATTTTTTGGTTCAGATCTTCCAAACTTTTTTTCTCCTTGAAACACGTGTACAGCAAAACGAAATTTGCAATAAATATTAAGTATTATCTTTTATTTAATATCGAGAATCGCATCCGAGTCTTATACACACACACACACATATATATATATAAGGGTCTGAAAAATTCCCAACGATGTTAGAACTGTCAAATTTGCGAAGCAAATTTTTGGTCGTTCCCTCCGCGGGACTCGAACTCGTACCGCTATGACATCTATGGCAACACCGCCTGCACTAAGTCCAGCGCCCTAGACCACTCGGCCAGCTTGACTATATACATATAAAACAATATATATATTGTACATTTGTATATCTAAAGAACAAATGGATATAATTCATATTAGAATAATTGTGACTTACAGTGACTTTCATACAACCATGACAGTCTTTTGTTACCAATCTGGTTAACGATTCAATGGATAGACAAAGCTATTGGGGCAATTAAACTGACCAGTTGCTATTGAAAGAGTTGATGAATACTCACTTATGAATCTTTGTACAGCTAGCTCTTAGTTATTTAATTCTGAAGCAGCTACCTGGGTTATTTATCATTAGTGAGGGGAGTTCAAATTTAATAAATTATTTTTTGCTTTGTATTTTGTTGACAAGGTTGAAAACCATGATTTAGAAAAGTATATTAAAGTACTTATTTTATCTAAAAAACATTGCACAGAAGTCTTAAATATTATAAAAATGAGACCTCAATCAGTATTTATTCCCTCTTTCATAAAGTGGAATAGGCCTACCAATGTGCCCTTTTAATGAAAACTATATAATTCATACTACAGTTAAGGAACAAGTGTTATACAAAATGCAAACAGTTTGAAGTTCACGTGAATAACAAGTTTTGAAGTAGTTCTATGAGTTTATTTTGTTCAATTTTGAGTATGAGTAAGCTTAAAAGTGAATTAAGTTCTTTATCTATTTTGAAGGATTTCCACTGGAATTATGATGTTCCGGATTAACTACACTGGTTTTCATAGTTTGAGATTAAGTTTCATTTCCGAGTTGCTCATTGACTTTTGTTACTTTGTATGTATGATTTTAGTTACTTTATGTTCTTTGTTGTGTATGTCTGTTTTCCATGTCTGTTCTTTGTCCCTGGATTACATTCTTTTGATTACCGCTATAACCTTGGTTCCCTTGATTACTCTTTCATGTTCATAATAATTTTCATTCGTGTTTTAGTGCATTGAGTTTGATTGAAATTATAATTTGGGATTATAAGTGCAATGATTTTCAATGCAATTTAAGATTTGGAATTTACATTGGATCTTCTTTGGATTAAGTGCAGTTCATTGAATGTATAGCTTTGGATTTAAATGCTGTATTCCTTGAAACTTTTGTTGATCATTAAAGTGCAACGATTTTCATTCAAATGTAATAGTTTGGGATTTAGTGCATTTTTTTTAAAGTGCAATGATTTTCATTACCACAAAATGTAGTCTGGGATCTAGTGCAAAGGTTATTTTTAAATTAAAGATTTGGATTAATTGTTTTTTTTCCATTGGAAGTACAGCTTGGGATTATTTGCAATGATATACAGGTAACTGGAATTATATGGAGAATATTTCTTAGTTTCATTTTCATTCTGGAATTAATGCTATGATTTACAGCTCTGATTTGAGTGTTATGCGTGAAAATGATTGTATTGGAATTATACTTAAGGTTATGGCTGAAGTGCATTAAATTTCATCAGAACTATATATATATTTTGTACATGTATATTTTAAATAATATAAAAATGTGTGCAAGAAATCTATAAGAATCCAAACTATTGTTAAAGTAGATACTTTGAAGGAGTATATGTCAACGCATATATTTAAAAACCAGTATTCAATGGATTCAGCTTTGAGATGGGACAAACAAATAAATTGTAGCATAACATTGTAACTTCAAGTTATTGTTCATTCCATGAAAGTGTTACTATTTTACTTTAATTTGCCATTTCATATTTGCTATGCACTTGGAGACCTGTGGGCTTAAAGCTTTTTTTCTTGGAAAGATATAAACAACATTCACAACCAATAGTTTTCCACATTAGTACAAGTACAAAAACACATTAAATTCCCTCAAAACACATTGTGAGTAATATTCACAAGCTGAGAAAATTCCATATGATGTGAAACATAGCCGCTATTGGCTGCATGTAAATTTTCATGGGTGAGTGGCTACCTATTCATCAACTCTTACAATAGCGCCTGGTCAGTTTAAATGTTCCAATAGCTTTGTCAATCCATTGAATTGTTAACCAGATTGGTAACAAAAGACTGTCATGGTTGTAGGAAAGTCACTGTAAAACATATTCGCTTAAAAAAAGAAAATAATACTTGAATCGAATAAAACCCTTTGATGTGTTTGTATCAATTTTATTTTGTTTAACGGAAGCGATACTTGTCTAATAAGTTTACGATCATAAATATCGGCAGAAGTAGTTTCAATTATCAAATCTGTTTACAATCTGCTCAGCTGTTTTAAACTCTTACTATACCTGTGCCAATTATATCGCAGATGAGTATAAAGATAACAGGCTGTCCATCACCCTAGGTTTATGACTGATTTCTTCAGGCAATCGAATGTGCGATTCAAAGATTTCATTTATCGGCACGGTTCAAATTTGGTTGTACGATACCTTTCATCAAATTGTGGATCAATTCTTGTACAGTACGGAATGAACTATTCTCTTCAAAACAAACCGTAAGTAGGTTATTATTTTATTTTTAATTTAATTTGCTTTACTAATACTAATACTATTGTTAGTCCAAGGAAATCATTTTATTTACTTTTCTTATCTGAAATAAACTGATTTATTTTAGATAAGGTTTGTTTAGTTTGAAATCGTTTCTGAATTGAAAATAAATCTCTGATAATTATGATGTTTTGATGACAACTGGTACACCCAGCTCTCTCTTCGCTAACGTCAAGCCAAAATATAAAGAAACACAATTGTTGGGACAATAAGGTTGACGTATTTTCAAAATATTTCTGCATATAGTTAGAACTGTCAGATTTGCGATGTAAATTTTTGGTCGTTCCCTCCGCGGGACTCGAACTCGTACCGCTGTGACATCTATGGCAACACCGCCTGCACGAAGTCCGGCGCCCTACACCACTCGGCCAGCTAGGCTAGTTTACGTTATCATCCCCTATATCAATTTCATCCGAGTCCCGCGGAGGGAACGACCAAACATTTGCATCGCAAATTTGACAGTTCTAACATCGTTTGGAATTTTTCAGACCTTTCTATACGTTTACATATCTTCCCTGTATCAATTTGACCCGATGGAGCAATAGCGAATAGAGTCGTCACATTCTGAGACGTTTATAAATGTATAAAAACATGACATTGCATGCAAAAAATATCCATAATCGATTTATTACATTTCTTTAGAGAATGGTATGATTTTCTTTCTCCATCTTGAATTTTAGACCACATGTTTTGGTGTACATTTATTGTATTCAAGACAAGTATTACAATTTTTATATATGCATTTGATTTTGGATGTCGTATAAAAGTGAACAAATTTAAGCAAATACCTTTAATGTATGTCTCAAATAATATTGACCATGATTATGATAATTTTGCTACGGAAATCAGTTTTATAGTGAAAAACAAATCCAAAGTCAGTAATTGCATAAATATATATTTTCCCTATAGAAAGGAATTCAACATTTTGTAAAGTAAGCATGCAATATATTTCCATTTTACAATGCAGAGTGCATTACATCTTCAAAATTATGACGTTTTCAACTACAAAACACATATTGGATAAGTTTATAGCATTTTCAATGAAATAAAAGTGTAAACCCATAACACAGGGTAGTATTGCACCTCGTATAATAAATACTGCAATAGCAAGTACAATGTAAAATCAAAGTCGCATGCTCGCGCAGCATAAAATTACAGTTGATGTACGTTCTTGAAACGTTTAACCCTATTTAAATAATAGATTAATAACTGAAACTTGTAGCAGCAATCACTGAGGTTTTTCTTCATTTACACATGTTTGGTTTCTCAGTTCTGGATTCAGTATCCTCTGTCGATAGTTATGGCTTTGATTACTTCTTATGTACAATTTATCTTTTGATCAGTAAAGTATTAGGGAAGTAATTGCGTCTAATGCAGTAGATGAGAGGTTACCTCTTGAAACACGTGCATATCACTATAAATATGGCTATATGATTGATATTTCCGTATTTTGATTACTTATTCAATTAATATCTTGATCTTAAATTTTCTGTTAAATTTAGTGGATATAACATAACGTTTAAACCAATGCCATCGCTAGTATATTTTTAAATTGAAATAGACCTGATCATAATAAGACTTAATTGCAGTATATAAAGATGTTTGTTTATAATTACCGACAAAGAATCCATTTCTAGACTCAAATATTATTTTTATGAAGAAATTCAGATGTTAAATGCTTTTTCAATCTGTCATCAATGATAACAACAACATACTAAATACTTTCGTTGCTCTACTTTGTTTCCAATAGTTTCCATACATAATACCAATATTTTTTTTCAGAGGCATGGATGATATTTGTGAGCTTGTAAGTACCAAGTGGTTAAGTGACGTCATTAAAGACCACAACAATAAAAGTATAGCCATACTAGACTGTTCCTGGCACATGCCACAAACAAACAGGAATGCAAGAAAAGAATTCGAAGAAAAACACATACCAGGAGCCTTATATTTCGACATCGACGAATGCGCTGATAGAAGCTCTTCTTACGCTCACATGTTACCGAACACAGAAGAATTTGAGCAATACGTTGGAAATCTAGGAATTGATGCCAATAAACACGTTATTGTTTACGACAACAGTCCAGACAATGGTTTTTTCTCTGCTCCACGTGTTTGGTGGATGTTTCGAGTGTTTGGGCACTCGGCTGTTTCTATTCTGAACGGTGGGTTACAGAAATGGTCTGCCGATGGTTTACCAACCACATCAGAAGCTACCAGTCCTGTCAAATCGATGTACAAAGGGAATTATCAAGCTAAACTAGTGATAAATTACGATGATATTGTGAAGAATTTGTCAGAGAAGACATTTCAGGTAGTCGATACTCTACACGAGGGGTTCTTTACAGGGAAAGACCCTTCTCCAATCGAAGGTACGTATTTAAAATCTTTATTAGTTGAAATAAGGTACTGATTGGTGATAACTGTGAGGATATAATTACAATTTCTTTGAAACAATCTCAAATAACGAATTCGTAATACTTTTCACATCACTCGTGTATAGATTGATTCTGAGGTAAGGGGATGAGTAAACATTTGAAAGATAATAGAACAACAACTCGATGAAAGGGAAGAATATTATGCTGGCACTATTCTAACACGTTTTAGTTGGAAAGTTTATTTTTACTTTATAGGTTTAGGATCTGGGCATATCTTAGGTGCCATGAATCTAGTGTATACGAAATTGATTGACAAAGAGAAGGGCATATTTGCCGATAGGAAAGTTCTAGCTAAAATAATCGCAGAGTCAGGAGTTGATCTATCCAAACCAATAATAGCCTCTTGTGGGACAGGTAAATGCTTTTTTTCTTTTACTCAGTTTCATTTTATATTATTCTGAAAAAGTTGTTGTCTGAAAAAAAAAAGATCTGGTCATTCATAGTATTACTATGAGTAACCTTAAAACAAAAGTCTATCCCTTTTCTTGATCAAAGTAATTGATCTTTGTTATCTCTTTCAGTTATTTTCTATCGTTCAAACTTAATTTGAAAGGGAAAAGTTTTACAAAGGCAAAATTATTGTTATAAAAACCTTCTCACAATTTCTTTTTAGTTTCTGATCTTGTATGACATTGAAATTTCATTATTTTTGTCGAATTAGGAGTGACAGCGTGTTGTCTGGCTCTTGCTGCACATATCTGTGATATAGAGGTACCAGTATACGATGGTTCCTGGATGGAATACTACCAGAGATCGACTGCTGAAATGAGAGTCTGCCCTAGTGAAAAAAGAAACACTCACAACTAAATGCACTGACCCACATTGTGTCAACAATTGCAATAAAATTTCACATCAGTGTTTGATATAAAAAAACAAAACATGCTAAATTATTGCTATTGTTTGTGCGAGTGCTTAAGTAGCACTCCAGCTAAGAATCATGCAAAATGTGATACATGGTTGGAAAGCCTACATATTTTTATTTTTGATATTTTGTTTAAAATGCTTTAGTAAACAAAAATTAACATTTGGTTTTTCATATAACCTGTGCTCATAGGAGATAAAAATGTATAGAATGCACTGTATAATTCAAAATTAAGGGAGATAACTCTGTGAATGACACTCAAATACAATAGAATCTATTGGATTTTCCATGTTGATTACCTCCTAAGAGCAGGCAGACTTGAATGAATAATTACACATTTCAAAGTATAGACCCATAAAACAACTTAATTACAAAAATAAAAATATGTAGCTTTTTCTTTTGGGGTGTATCACTTTTTTCAGATTTTGCATGATTCTTACAAAGACAGCTACTTAATTTAAATTTGATTTTTACTTACGTTTCATTTCTGAAATGACTACCAAGTAAGGATCATTGTGGTGGTTGCAAACTTCCCGGTTTTAACCCAGATATTTCCATTTTTTAAAGTACGTGATAGAAGCTGACGGTTTAAGTAATTCTTATAAATAATTAATTTTTAGGATTTAGATCTTTCTTCATATTTTATTCTAATGCTGATGATGAGAGGTTACTCATTGAAACATGTGTACAGCATATCGAAAACAATATATATAAATTTGGTATTTTTGTATTTATACACTTTCCTTCTGACTATACCATTTGACAACTGCCTAATGTTTATTATTTCGGTAATTTTATTATTACTCGTCATTTACTACCACGTTTTATCCATGGCATGTAATTGAATTAAGCAGCGTGTGAGCAACTGCCAAAATTATATCTGCTGATAAAATTTAATTATTGCTTCATGTCTTAAATAAAACTTCAAAGTACTCATGAACGCCTATCAGTTAGAAAATGCATTTAACAAAATAAGAACGGATCATAGCTGTATATCTTTAGTCATACAAAAAAACATTTCAGTATTCAAAGATAACCATATGGCTTGTTTAATGGTATTTAAATGCCAAATTAAAAAACGGAAAATAACAAAATCGCTATCCATCATTCGGGACTGGAAGGTGTAAAAAAATCGTTTTGGTGTGAGAAAACAAAAAAAGACATCTGCTAATGAACCCGTTTTTATTGAAATTATATTGAAAGGGCAACCGTTTATAATAGCGATGTTATTCAAAACACTGTTACACTTTAAAGTTTTAAAATTGATCTATATGGTAACCACGAGATACTCGTTTCAGCATCTCTAAAAATGCTAAAAATTAGAAACCTATACCAGCATTTAACTTTTAATGCATTCTTGATTTAACATTAATAGTTACACTTGTGTCTGCATTAATGGCAAGTAATCTTGAATTAAAAATAATCTGTGTGATTTGATCAATTTTTCGGATAGTTTTTTCTTGCTTTCAAATTTTGCTAGTAATTGACTTTGCATTGATATAATATAAATAGACTTACAATTTGACACTTTGAAGAACCATACTTAAGTTAAAAACATTGCTATCAAGTAATGCATATTTATAGTTTTTGAACCCTCTGTAAGATATTTTTAGAAAGAGTAATCAAAGGAGCCAAGATTCTAGCGGAAATTAAAAGAATGTAATTCAGAGACAATGACCAGACATAAACACAAACACAAAGAACATAAAGTAACTAAAATAATACATACAAATAACAAAAGTAAATGAGAAACTCGGACTCCACTAAAAACTGGGAGCGTGGACCAGGTACACCGGTAGGGTAAGCGTCCTCTGCTTTTCTAGAAACACCCACGGAGTTGCTCATAAAAAGTCAAATTCGGAGTAGACTAAAGAGGAAAGGAAAACTATGACACGTTGAACATGGTTTTCATGGTGCAAATGGATACACCGTAACACTCCACGAGTTCATGATGACGGCCATAAAACTCTTGTAGTGATGACTTCAATCTCGTAGCAACATAACATTGTTCTAAAAGCCCAATTGTAGAGAAGTCTAGCGCGATACAAAAAGTCTGCGTAGTTACGGCAACCTCTGGCATAATGTATGAGTTCTGATATGAAAAAAAACTTCATACGCAGGTGCTGAAGGGACCGATGTTGCCATAGATGAAAAAAGGTTGACAATTCTGAATGAAAAGTCATCACGTTTGTCGTAAAGTTTGGTCAATAGTTTTCCTTTTTAACCGATCTCTATGTGTAGGTCAAGATATGAGGTTGACTTTACAGTGTCTGTAGTATCCCTTATCTCAAGTTTTTTGGGGTAGGTGCGATGCATCAAATATCCCAAACTAGGATTGTTTAACGATAATTCGTCGTCTATATAGCGGAAACGTATGAATTTTATTTTGCAGTCTTTGTAATCACAAACTTCCAAATGCAATCAATATGGTACTTCTTTTCATATAATGGTTATTCCATTATCTAAGCACACATTATTTTACTTTGCTATTTGATACGTTACGTACATATACACGTACATTAAATATAACACATTACACTGTCCTTAAGTGATCAAGTTAGTTTGTTTGTGTAGTCTTACTTCTTTTAGCAAGGGTCTCCTAGAAGGCTTGTCTCCTTAGGAAGAAGTTCATAATGAGGCTTCAATTCAGCTCTTGGTCTCCGAAGTGGCAAGACTGGAAAATAGACTGAAAACCGCAGAGGAGAAGATCCAAAACTTAAAAGGTGAAGTCGGTAGGAATATAAATGACTACATCAAACTTATTGACACATTTAAGGAAATCTGATATCCATCATTGCAATGTTTTTCACTTACAAGAAAACTAAGACAAAAGGCCAGTTTTGCTGTACTGATGTAACAAATTGCAATTTGTCCGGATCACAAGTTTGCAGCCTCGTAAAAAAGTAAATTAATACATTTATGGTTGCATTGTCCTTTCATATCTTAAGAAATCTTACACTTTAAATTCATTTTTATTATTGAAAATATATATTATCAGCAAAACTCTAAAATACAAAATAATTTAATTTGACTCAATCTGTAGCAAGCTTTCTGCAATGTTTGAGGTTATACGAAATAAGTATAAGTTTGAGTTAACCTTTATAGATAAGAAAGGACAGTGCAACGTGAGTGAGCGACCCCCAATATAAATTAAACTTTTAATATACTCTAATAGGCTAAGATTAAAACCTACATTGACATTGACTGAAAAAATCAGGCGCATAATTGCGTCATATGACGTTTTTCGGCATTACTCACTGAGGTAAAGTGGACGACCGTAACGAAAGAAAAATATTCTTACCCAAATTTCCATCCTCCATCTTGGGATGACCGTGAAGTTTCAGAGGCAATAATTTTCAGCTGATAATTATTTTGTATAACCTGTTCAAAAATTAGAAACATTCCTTAAAAACATGTTTTGAAACTTTAAAGTAATCTGTTTTATCTAAATGTATTGAGTATGTGATGGACTCGCGAAAAAGATCGAGGATGATTAGTGTTTATACACCATCCTCAAAAATAAATCAGCAGATAAGTCCTGAATTTTCTCAGATTTCGTCAACGACCCATTCTGTGACATATAATATGATAATATGATCAATGCATTATTTCTACACAATAATGGGTTCATTGAGCCATGCCTTCCTATATTTAAAAAGCCCATCACCCCTCCCAAAGTGATCCATGAATATGGACTTTTTTGTTATTTTACAAGTGTGGACACAGACGCGTATTATCTTATTATATCGTATTATATTTCTTATGGAAGATAACACATATGGTCTGAGAATAGCATGAGGAAATGGCTCCTGAACCGTATCTCTTAACGTTTGTATTTGTATACATATGAACTACTCCCACAATACAAGTAGGACTTCCTTTCCTCCATAACAGGATGGCACCAAGTCAGAAAATAGATCACCATCCGTGCGAGACATGACAGGGTAGTCAAGAATGCTAAAAAACCCTTAAGCAGCAGAAAATAGTTTACCAGACAACCTCTATCATTGCTAGAGTAACCTATGAACCTTAAACGTTACGGTTCTACACTGCGCAGGATACATTTATAAAGAAAAGGCGACATTATATCATACATAGGAACCATGTCATTATTGATATAAATTGGGCACATTAAATACAATTTGCAGTGAAAAATAAACAGTTTGTCCTTATTTTTAGTTTGTCCTAAAGACAACTTAATGCAAGATCGTGGATATTTGCTTCATTACATATCACATAGGAATGTTACCCAAATTTTGGGGTGTGCATTATAATTATACTGTCTCAAACGCTCAATGAACCAGAAAACGAGTCTTAATTTTCCGAAATCCTTTCATGTCTTTTACATATGTAAAGTTTATTTTGAACTTCTATAAACTAAACTAAACTATCGTCAGACATATAGGGATCTGGTGTTTTTTCACTATTGAAAAAATCATCTGTAACCGTACAAAGCTTGGACAGTATTTGTCAAGTTATTGATAGGAGTGTCTTTTCCTTAGTGTTAGTATAAAGAGCATTTTAAAAAGCCTATACGACTTCCAGTGAGATGAGATTAATCATTCATAACTAAATTTTGTCATGAAAAACAGGATTGATATTTTTCTGCATGCTATTCGGGATAATTTTAAAGTTATATTAAGCTTTCTATTATAGTCTTATTGTTCTTTTTTGTATTGGCAACTTTATTGAAGTATTGCTCTAGACATATCCCCTTCACATCACCATGAATAACCAACATGTATTTTATCCGTTCTAATTCGGTTGTCACGCACACATGTAGTGTTCTGATGCAAACTTTCTGCTATCATATTATTCCAAACATGATATTTTACAGGGAGCATATGAAATAAAATGCTTCCAGAGACGCAGCTTAGTACGACTGCAGAAGTTGAATACAGAACAGTTAGGGTAAGTATTAAGTATTAAAAGAGGTCAGAACACCAGAAAAAACTCCTGTTTTTCGTCCCTAATTCTAACTGGTTTAAGTCATAGCCACAGAAATTAATCCAAGTCTTGTCTTTGATGGCATGGCACCTTGTGGTAAAAATTTTAAAAAGATCTAATTACTTGTGAAGTTTTTTTTTTTCTGGACATAGGGAAAATGCTTGTTTTTGGTCCCTTCTTCCTAAATAGTTCAACTCCTAACTTCCAAAATAAATCCCAGACTTATATATATATATATATATATATATATATATATATATATATATATATATATATATATATATATATATATATATATATAAAACCGAAGCCAGTAAACACTTTATGATATTGTATATGCATAAATTACATACCTGATTTAACAAATGTAGACTTGAAAGACCCATTGTGCATGTACAGATTATTCTACATCCACAAAACTAAAACAGACATTCATGTTGTGCATTGTCTTGTTGATTCATCTTCTGCGGACCATGTTTGTTGTTCATGGACACTTTCATTAAATACATATGTACTTGGATAGGGGTCATTTAAGAAATAAATCACGGAACCTCCATTTTACCATTGTTTTACAACGGGCTGGCCATTGATGTTTTATAACCAATGATGAAAGTGAGGTTCCGTGATTAATTTCGATTCTAATAGGACTACTTTCTTCATAGTTTTGAATAAATGCAGCCTATGTGTTGCAGGAAATGTTGGTCATGTGTTAATCATTTTTGTCTATAGAGCTCTGAAGCATGTCATATTAGAATACTAAATAGTAACTTTTTATACACAACTACATGTACATATATATTAAGTCACAAAATAGATAGTTTTCTATAAATTTCAAATTAAAAAAAATATAATACAGGTATAGTATTGTTATAGATTTTATGTGGTAAACTTTTTGAAAAAGAGTAATATTTACTTGTTCAATGTATATGTATGGTGATGGCTAAAGTCATATTTTATAAACATGTATAAAATTTACTTTATTGGAACAAATCCTCGACAAAAAAAAAAAAATAAATACAAAACTGTATGAACAGCTGTCAGTTTTTTGCATTCTGGCATGCGCACATATGACATAAACCTTTGGAGCTCCCCAGGAATGTACTTAGATATACTTATACATGTACATAACCTGCATAATTTACTGTTCCCCTAACGATAACTGTTTTAAATCATTGACTTCAAGTTAAAGTAATGGGCAGCTTGTGGGACTAACCCAACTGAACAGATTCCTCACTGCCATGTATTGTGCAGCAAAACGCCAAATTGACCTGCAGTTCGTATACAGGGGTGGATCGAGACACTTTGAAAAGTACGGGTGCCAGCTGGATTTCATCAGGAAAAAAAAAACAACTTGGGGGTGAAGGTGCTAGGACATTTTACCATTTTTTTTGGTCAATTTGCAGGTCACACATAAAAATAAATTTTTCAGTAAAAGGAAAACCTGAAACCCCACTGATATAAATTATATATATGTACATGTATTGTACATCAGTTTCTAGTTTAAGATATGTAGTAGGGGGAAGGCCCTATAAGACGTTGAACTCCAAGTCTTTCCACCAGGATAGAACTCAAACTTGTTTTGTCTTAGTTGTATAGACCATCCTGTGAAAGCATCTTAATATTTGCAAAAAATTAAGTTTTGTCAACAATTGACTGGCACCAATAAGTTGACTTACAATGTACGTGTCGAGTTCATGCAACTAATATTATGACCGAATTTAACGGGTATGACTGTGCCCAGGGACTGTGTAAAAATTCCGATGCTTTACACCGTCAGACGGTTTAGAAATGCCTCAGTCAGTCATGTATAACAAATTCAACATTTGAGTGCAAACCGGTATAATATAATTGAGTATATATGTTGGCACTAAAACGGCAATTATCCCAAGTAAAGGAACAGTCAGCCGATGGTCAACGTCATTCATATCGTGTAATTGATAAGTTAAAACTGGGTAATGAAAGATTTTTGTGGATTTTTGTGGTTTATATCAATGAAGACAGTCAAATTTTCTGCTCGAAGGAACGATGTCCTACCTTTTTAATGCACGAAATTGTAGGCTGTAACGGGTATACGGAAAGTGCTATCTTTTCAACTTTATTATAATGTTATTTATTTACCGGGAATTATTGTTTTCGTCTTATTTAAATCACCTTAGACTTGTTGAAAAAAAAATAACCAAAAAGACTTCCCTTTACTTGTACTCAACCTGTTAATTACATCCTCAAAACACACCGAGGAAGATGTTGTAAATGTGTTTTTTTTTGAAAGCTTGTTTTTTTTTCATTGTGTTGAACATGTTTCCAACAGACATTCGGTATACCTATTAGAAAAAAAGCGATACGGTCCTTCACTCTACTGAAACAGACATTGATTAATATAAGATAGGCACTTGGCCAGGTTTTTAAACTTAAGTTTCCACTAAATTGGTGGCGTTTACCACGAGTCATGTCCACAACCAAAACACCTTTATAATGTGGCCATCTCCACCATGAGAACAACGTTAAAGTGTGGTCATCTCCTCCATGAGAACAGATTCATATTGTCGTACATTCCCTCTTTTGTTTTTACCCAGATATGTCATATATTTCAACTCAGCTGGTATTTCTAGAAAAGCAGAGGATACTTCCCATACATGTGCCACTGGTCTATACTCCAAACTTTGGGTGGAGTTCTGATTTGTCATTTATTATATTGCAGTCTAATCGAGGTCGCTTTACTTTTCATTCAAATGACAAATACACTGTGTTGGTTAAACTTCATATCTTATTTATCCAATTCGTCTCCTAAAGCATTTTAAAGGTTACAAATAGTTTCTGTAGTTTCTCATTCAATATTAATTTAGCACGTGTCCTTTGATTATCCTTTCGTGTGAATCTGAATGGTAAAAAAGAAGGCATTTTCCTTTATACAAACCATTTGCCCTTATTGTTTTAATTAGAAATGCTAATACGTATTTGATAGAATATATACAAGAGACCATACTATAAACATGTGAATAATATACTATAATATACTATCTTTTGGACTTTGATTTCAGTCCAGCTTAGCAACAAAGACCGGGATATTGCCTTCGTTGCCAACCTCGGGCCAAATATGGTTAACTCTGCATCCGGAGCCACTGTTGTTTTCGACCACGCTATTACCAACACTGGAAACCATTATGATCCAAATCACGGAGTTTTTACTGTTCCAGTGAACGGAACTTACCATTTTTATTTTGTTGGGGCATCCCCTGAGAATAAAGACCCAGGTCACTCTCTCCATTTATATTTAGTTAAAAACGCATAAAAAATCGGATGGGATATGGTTGGCTTGATAGAACAACAGATCATTGGGTTCAGACGATCGTGTCCGCTGTACTACATTTGACTCGTGGAGACAGGCTTTGGGTAGAAATAAGTGATGTTCATGGTGAACATACATTAGCCGGGAGTCACTCGATTGGTACTCATACGTATTGGTCAGGATTCCTTATTCATGCCGACTAATTTTTCAATGAATTAAATAAAATATATGCACATTCTTTAATGCTGTTTTTCAAACTAGTTCCGATAAAATATAGATTGATATAACCTTTTGAACTGAGTTTTAAAAGTAACATGAGGCAGGAGTAACCTGCAGCTGTAAGAGGACAAAGTTGATTATACTGATATTTCAAAAAATGATAATATCTTTTATAGTTTTTTTATCAACCAGGATTTCTTTTAGAAGCTATTGTTAAAGATACGAAACTAAAAGATCCTTGCTTTGTATTACTTTTGTTATTGCAAGTTCACTTCCTGTCAGACCAAAATCAGACTCTCGGCACTTCTAACGTCAAAGGTTAAATTAAATTAAATTAATTAAATACCATTATAAGGACTTTGTCCTCTATCAACGAGTGCGCATATTCTATCACAAAACGATGTAGTTTGTACGCTTTTATAATTGTTATTTTCCAATAGCTAATTGATTTAGTTTTCTTTCATGATACGAGTACCAACTCACAAATGGAAACGTGCTCGACAGGTTGCAAGAAGTAATGGATTCAATACCCGATCAAGTTCCACCAAAGTCACTTGAATAAGTAATGACTGCATCTCCCTCAAAAACGGGGCCTATAAAAGAAAGGGGTACATAAACAAAAATGTTCTCTGTATGTACATATTAGGCTTTTTGGAAGCGGGAAAGAGCGAAAGCACTGACAATATTTTGGGGTTAGATTAGACTAGTATCAAAACATAATCATCGAAGGACTTCATCCAAATCCAAATATTCTGCTTCAACAGAAACATCACTTTTAGTTAATTTTGGTTGGAGTAACAGTACAAAATGATCAAAACAAATTTTATGTTTCTTAGAAATGATGAACGATTCTGTGTTTTTGGCCGAAGAAATATTGATTATAATTAAGAATTTCTAGAATATTCTTATCCTTTCCAAAGCCGCCTGAACATGATACAGTAAATTTAAAATACTATTTTTCGTGGGGTAGGCCAAACCACGAAATTTAATTCCCAACGAAAAGGAGATTTCCATCGATGTGTATACAGAAAACCTCAAAACCACGAATTCAAAAATCCACGAACTGACTGTGTTTCTTCCCTTATTCACGAAAATTGGTATCCACAAATTAAAGTATTTTTTAACTAAAGCGAGTAAAACAGGTTCATTGTTTGACTCCATACAAAACTGAAAAACTGATGAGTTTAAATTTTTTATGAGAATGTGAAACTACCGAGCTCGTATTTCGATTAAAATTTGGTGGATCTTTATTAGAGACAACTTAAATGTGTTTCTATCAACGATTATGCAAATTATCATTAAATCAACTATACTTAGTAAGACTGAATGAATGAACATTGTACTTATTTTAAACAATGACAATGACACCCAAGTGTCAAAAGACTTTACTGGACCTCGTTTCCATAAATACGAACCTATAAAAATGGATTAAAGAATATAAACTGTCTGAATGTCGGTGTCTTTATGACATAAACATGATATTGTAATAAAACCACATTACATATCAAAGATATTTTAATAAAGTCTTCCTTGTTTCTTCGTCTTCTTACGTAATTTGTCTTTGATAAAGTCTTTAATTTGTAGTAAAACGTAGAAACCTAAGGTAACCAGAAATAACAATAAAAAGTATTGCCTGTGTATTGGTGCATTTAAAAGTCAATTACATGTCAAAGATGCAAACATTTTTCATTATTGTGAAATGAAGTCAAATCAGTTTTAGAGCAAAGTATTTCAGATCACCATATGAACTAAATTGCAATGAGTTATATTTTCTAAGGTATCAACAATTCTGAAGATAATAAGAAATTGCCTCTAGCTCCCAAAACTGTTTTAAATAGTGGACTTTAAACTATTCTTATATGACTATAACATGCCAATATTTTTTAATATGCAACCATTCTATATAACACTAATATATTCCAGTTATTAAAGAGTCAATCAGCATTGCTCTGTGGCAGAGTGAAATTGTGATAGTTTATTGTGTTTTATATATTCATAACTGCTTTATATCTTTATTAATTATTTAACTGTTGTCTCTAATAAAAATCATTAAAACAATCAATGTTTACTTAGTCTCTGTCTCTAGTATTTTCTATATATCATTATATAAGGATTAGTCTATATCTATAGGTAAGTTTATGGGTCATTGGTTTTGAGCGGGAATATTTCTTTTGTTCTGGACACTCTATTGAAATCTATTGAAGAAGGAAGCCATAATTTATTTTCTTTGAACTTCAACATAATTTGACTAAATCTAAAGTCTGTGGAAGATTTGATAATGCAATGAAAGTCAGTTTCTTTCTTTACAATAACAATTACCTTAATAGTTATTTTAATCATCTGTTTTGTGGAAATAATATTGTTTATTAATTTACAATATTTGATTGATTGATTGGTGTGTAAAATATGTGTGATCCTGTGAATGAATGCTAAAACCTTATAAACAGATATAGATAAAGTATGAATAACAAATAATCGATGACAGTAATATTGAGGTAATGATAATATTATATTTTTGTAAATAAAATAATAAAATGGTTAAAATCCAAACTTGTGTACTTAAACGTATATGTAAAATTGAGGTGTTACTAATTGACAACAGTATAACTATTTATAAACTTAAAAATACGTAAAAGATACATTATTTATTAAATATTCTAAATCAAGGGAAATAACTACGTTTTCATATTTTAGCACATTAGTTATTATTTTAATATTATTCCTTCAGGTGGAATGAACAGCTTATGTAATAATTGTACTGTTCCTGGAAAACGAGAGCTCTTGCACCTCATGCGAGGTATGTTTATGTGTATTGTTCACATTTTGTATCAAATGTAATGTCATTGTATTTTCTTTGTATTGTCGTGTCTAAATAAGCTATATGTCCTGCTTAATTATTTCGACTTATTTTATGTTTCATATTTTTCGAGTAAATCGTACAGCAAATTCCGCCGTTTTGCTGTTATATATAAATATATATGTGCAGATTATTATAAAGATGTATTCTCGAAGATGTGCATATTAAAATATAGTATTGATGTGCTTATATTGATCAGAATGCATTAAACTCATTTTGATAACTAGATATAGTAAAGATATAGAGTTTCGTAATTTTAATGGTGACGATAGGAAATAATATGTCTTTCCTATGCATAATATGTATGTAACGCAATTTTAATCGTGTAGCTTGTTACTTAATTATTGTAATTGTTATTTCAGGGTCTTTTTCGTTTGTAAAACATATCCACATATGATGAAATAAAGAACCCTGACATTCAGATTACTTGTTTATTTTATTGGGTATTTTGGACCAATTTTACAGCTCCTCCAAAGATCCGTCTTTCAAAGTTATTTTCAAAATGATCAAGTTATATATAAAGCGTTAAATGGAGAACATTCACTTGATACTAACATTTACGCTAAAAGGGATGATTTTTCATTCGCTGCTGTTAACTATCCGTCTTTAGATGGTGGCGTCACCTTGTCACCATCATATGGTGTTTATAAACAACACAACTGGTACAATTAGTTCGTTTTTGTAACAATATTTCGAATTTTAAGGTAGTAGACCTAGGGTAAGGGACACAACTCTTACAAATCATCGGAACGTTTGTATTCACCATTTTATACCAACATCATGTAAGCATCAAAGTAACCTGGACTGATATCATTCTGTTTCAAATCGAAGCTTGAAAGACTTTGATGAAATTACATATGATACAAACATATCACTGATTTGAAGTGTTAAGTCCCTTACTCCAGGTCTACCTTCTTAACCAAAGAAATCTTTAGATAACCAAAAAATTACTACATCAAGGTTTCCGATATCACAAGCTCGTAAAAACATTCACAATTTTTTTCAACCGATACAAGGAAGTCATTCCTAAATACAGATGTACTTGTAAACAATCAATACTTGCTATATCCTACAGGATATCTATATTTGATGTTTATATTTTTCACAAAGTACGGGTAGCTCAATAATTACCCAATAAATTAACTATACCATTAAACAGTCTAATTCGTAAGGGATATTGTAATGATATTGTTGTCAAATCGTTGAAGATAGCATCATTAATTCGATCATTGGGTTTTTACATAGAAACTAACACACTTTATTTGCAAGCAGTTTTAGACATAACAAGGGTTGTATCTTTATTGTATAATGTACCGTGGTCCTCAACTTCTATAAAAACGAAATGGGATTGATAATACATATGGTGAAATCGTAATTGTTTGTATATTTAAACTGGTCTGGAGTTGGAGTGTCAGTTAACTGATAGTAGTCTGGTGATTGTGCATTTGTGTAACGTATAATCAGTTTCTTTATTTCTGTTTTAACAAGGGACCTAGACCTTTTTGAACTGATTTTAGGTGTATTCAGTTGTGTAATATATTTTTTTCCACAGTAGCAGCCTTAAAAAAGAGATGGTTGTGATCATACAAACGTACATTTTTGCATCTGTCCAAAGTCAGGACTTTCCTGCTTTGTATGTATAATTTCGTTTTCACTTTCAGTCTACTTATATGTTGCTTGAGTATATTAGGGCGACTGTTTCGGTGTACCCATGTATTATGCCAGATGCAGTCTGTCCTGTAGTATGAGGGTTTAATCGTCATTTATTAAAGACAAATGAGAGGTCTTGAGACATTTGTCATTCTGGTGGGAAAGTTGTCTCTTTGACATAATCCATTATCGATATAATCCAGTACAATAGTCAAACTTATGAGTAATGAATTAAAATTCCAGAGGGCAAAAACTGTCCCCTGTACTTGCAACTGTAGAACTGTTAGTTTATTTTAATGAGATTGATTTTATACCTAAAATTGATCATAAGACAGCCAACCTTACTTTCTGATATAGTACATTAGGTTATCACCTCCATTAAGATAAATGACGCAGAGTTTTTGAACTACTTTTGGAAATCGACGAAACCGGCTAACTCACAATTAAGCTCATAATCAAGCATTTCTGAAACATTCTTACACTTCTGTGCTCTTGACTTGTATTTGAATTTGTTCGGCGGTCGGAGGAAGTCTGGAATGACTTACATCTTGCACTGTAACATGTTGTCATGCAATCACACGCGCAGTTAGCCCTTAGTTTTGTCGTTTATGTTAAAAGGAAATATCTTAACTGAAAATCATTACAAAACTTTAATAGCTATATGTCACTCAAGAGTCGTGGACTGAAATCATTCAGTGATTACATTGTTGACAGGTTTGCTTTCATTAACTTCTGTATAGATTGATGCATTCACCCAGTAATAACGCAACAAACGGAAAGAGACATTCTATAATTGTCGAAGCTAATTTCACATTGGTGCATTTAGACAATCCTTTTTGTATTGGTGCATTACATCCTTATACCAGACTTCATAGTTACATTTCAGTACTGGATAAACCTTTTCCCTATCCTTGTTTCCGCTATAGATCTAATTGTAGATCAAGAATCAGTCCATATTGAATTCTGACACTGTAAAATTTAGAGCTGATCCATGGTGAAGAAAAACCCACTGAACTTATGATGCTATTTAGGTCTACATATACAATTCTTTTGAATTACAATTGTCCTTTCTGTAAGCAGGTTTGTATTTTTGAGGTCACTAAAATCAACTAATTTAAACCGAATCGAGAACGGTAACTCTTGCAAAGTGCCAATTAATACACAATCAATATAGTTTTTACCTCCCGATAAAATAAACCCGACTAAAGTGCTGGAATGTTTTTTTTTATCTTTTATCGACAACATATTCGTCCAGTGTGGTGAACGCGTCGTTCAACAAACGGTCGGCATTCCAATGGGAACAAATTGTTCCGTTCTACTTGTTAACATGTTCCTTTACTCTTGTGAGGCTGACTTTATAGCTGATCTGATACAAAAGAAGGAACATTGATACTTAAATCTCAGTTTCCGCTATATCGATGATATATTATCGTTAAACAATCCTATTTTTGGGGATTTTAGAGATCGCATCTACCTTAAGAAACTTGAGATGAAGGATACTACATACACTGTGGAGTCAGCTTGACCTACACTTAGAGATCCATAGTAAAGGAAAACTACTGACCAAACTTTACGACAAACGCGTTGACCTTTTGTTTCGTTTTATTATATTTGCTTCCGTCTGTGGCAACATCCCTCCAGCACCTGCGTAGTGACTTTTCATATCACAACTCTTACGTTATTCTAGAGTTTGACATAACTACACAGACGTATTGTATCGCGCTAAACTTATAACAATTAGGCTTTTGGAACAAGATTGAAATTATCAAGACAGAAATTTTATCGTCGTCATAATGAACTCGTGGATCGTTACGGTGTATCCATCTGCACCATGTCAACCTTTTTTTCAACGTGTTATAGTTTTCCTTTCTCCTTTCGTTACCCTGGACTCGACTTTTTATGAGCAACTCTGCGGGTGTGTCTAGAAAAGCAAAGGACGCTTACCCTACCGGTGCACATTTGTTAGACTGAACTAATGTTGCCAACAATTATAAGATATATATGCCTACGTGTATGCTGCTTTAAATCAAATGTTTCATATATTATGCTTTTTAAGCATTATTTGTTTCTGGAAACACAGAGAAATCACTAACCCCTGGAGCATGATTATTCAGGAAATATAGCGATATATATTATTTAATTTCATATGGTTTTCACATGTTTAAGCACAACACGTGAAACCTTGAAAGAACTGGTTTAATGTATAAAAGTCAGAAGATAACAACAAATTTACGATAAAATAAATATATAGTCATAACTTATCTACCCAAATTCATCACGGATTTGATCAACAATAACATTTCTTTATTCTGAAATCATTTTTGGTAGGTATCCCGTACTGTCACATTCCTGTTTTAAACGAAATCACAAAATCCCACCCCCCCCAAAAAAAAAAAATAAAATAAAGATAAAAAAATATGCATGGTTAAATAACTTTCGGAAAGCAGAATTTCAAGCATCAGATTTATAAACACACATGGCGTTAAAGAAACAAATGATGCCATTAACCTTACAAACACCTTCTTTAACAGTATTATGGAAAGAGACAATCAAATTAGGCAGCTTATTTTGGGTAATCTTACTCTGTAATTAATTTTCTCACGCGTTTGTAGCATGTAAATGTTATATTCTCTTGCTAGAATTTTTATTTCAGTGATAATTATTCATCATATTTAATTCCGAACTAATCTGTCAACATGATTACATAAATGTGCCATTTTAGCAACAATTTGGACATTTATTTTCATTATCTGGATATTCAGACTCTTCCAAGTGCAATTGTTACAATAACCAATAACGTTCATTCGAAGACTTCGATTAAGTTTCGGTTATCTTTCTTTGATAAGCTTAGTAGAAGGAAATACGTGTCCTCCTGTGTTACGAAGAAAGAGAAAGTCAGCTTAAACAATTATAACCAATGGTGGATTATAGTCCTTAGATATTTAGCGTGTTATGTGTTTATATTGTACTTAATACTCAACTTTACACTAAACAAAATGGACATGCGGGTCTTCAATGAAAAAAGAATCTAAGTACGCTAACTGGACAACTTTGCTACCGATAAAAAAATCCAGGAATTTGAAAACATCTTCTTCGGTATCTTTGGAAGATTATTAGGAATCGTTGTTTTACAAAGTCTGAAGAACATCTATCAAGTACTCCTTATCTGTATCTAGGTATACTTACATTTTGAAGTAACAACGATTTATAATATTTTTGACGCGGGATTTTAACAGAGTATGGGGAAAAGAAGTATTAAGTAGAGAGTTGAAAATTTAAAGTTTTAATGCTACTGTATTCTGATAATAATCTTGAATTGAGGGTTTCAAGAATATCTTTCCATTTTTATTAGGATCCACATTGAATAAATACCGCCACGGGAGTAACACGTGTCGTTGTAGGATTAGAGACCCTCTTTGACAGCTATTAGTATAGAAGTTATGTTTTGAAAGAGGTTTGGTGGTACATTTTGCAGATCCAGTAGCGTTGTTTGTATGGATTCTTGTGGCATTTAGGAATCAGGTACATAAACAGTAGATCACAATAATCGTCTTTACGTAGAATCAAAATCTAAAGGGATTCTGACAAAAATGTTAATTTAATTGCTTATTAAAAAAAAATCGGGTACAAAACAGTTAACCGGAAGGGTTTGCAACGCATTCGCATCTGCGATATATTTTGAAAGAAAACTACATTCTTTAATGATAATATGACGCAAGTGTAACCTGAAAGAGGACGTAGTTGTATATATAGATATGTCTAAAAATCTTCTTGTCCTAGTCATTCTTGTCGGCTTTTCTAGATATTTTGATGATTCTTGTCGCTTCTTGACACTTCTTGTCGCCAATAAGAAAGATCGATATTACCTATCGTTCGTACTTCGGTCTTCAGTCTCTGAAACGAAAACAAAGGATCTGAATTTAAATCGTTATTGAACACCCATAGTGATGAAGATACGAATATGCCGAATTTTGTATGGGAGATTTCGAAAGACGTGACTTCCTTTCAGACAGAAATCAGGCTCTCGGTGCTTCAAAGCTATGGCTTTATTTCACACTAAATGCCGTTATGAGGACTTCGTCCTCATAAATGTTGGTGAAATCGATAAGCTTGGCTGGAAAGGTTATTAAGTCGATAACATTTTTACTTTTATCTCAATTTTCATAACATCCGGAAACCTTGGCCAATAACAATATATATTTATAAGTTCTGAAAGATATTTAAACTCACTTTCAGATGATATCAAATTTTGTGTTTAGAAGTATTTGTGAAACTCACAATGGTAACTGGAAGGGTACTGATTTCGAAAACATCGGAATATCCACTTGGATCTTGAGTTTTTTTAAAGATTAAACACCCCGATCAAATCCCGTTTATATAATCCAAAAGAAAGGTTTATTTTATATTTGGTGATATAGAATATAATTTAGAGGAACATTTGTAAAACTCGAAAATTTTACTGAAAGTTTTATCACAAAGGGTCGACTCAAATATTCCATTATGTTCAATTTTTTATTTTGCAACCAATACAATACTACAGAGCCACTTGTATCAATTCTGGTACTAATTTTTTTGAGGTAAAATAATTTACTCTTATCTAAGAATGTTTTTGAACTACTTACATATATTTGAAAGTAATATTTAATGATATCACCAATTTATGTATTCAAGACTGTCATTATTTTACGGCTGTTATGGCTAACCCTTTTAAACACTTGTATGTATAATTTTGATGACACGTTCTGTAAAATCTTTAATAAAAACTGGAAATCACCGCAATTCGTCAAATTTCCAACATTAAATATGACAACTAGGAATCTCATGACATTACAAAGAGCATGGCGAACATAACTTTAAACCACATAAAGCAGTGACATTATAAAGATTAATTAAAAGAAAATTCCTTTGAAAGTACATTCTATTTCTAAGAGGCGTTTTGTTTTTATAAAAAAAATAAAAAGAAAAAAAAAGAAACTTAATGCTATTTTAATTTTCATGTCATTTACACATGTCATTCAACGTTTAAGATTAAACAGAGCAAAGCAAACTTAATTATACATATTCAATTCGAAACGGTATTTACATGGACATATACGCCCTCCGTTGAAAATATTACTGTATACGGATGACTAACACGTGACTAACACGTGCACATGTCGTATGATAAGCAACTGACGTAAATTAAATTGATTTTGTTAGAGTGTGTTTTCTTTATGGAAGGAAACTTCCTATTTTCTGTTTTTCATTTTCTTGTTACGATTTTATATTAGAATAAAGGGACGTAAATGCCCAAAACGACAAGAAGGTAGTGTGGTAGAATATAGGGTATCATATTTACGTGCTATTTATTGCACCAGTCTATTTGGAGTGAGATACTTAAAATATGATCATCTATTTGTATTTGGATGAGAACGTTTTTTTGTAAAAAAAAAAAAAGATTTTTAAAAGGAAAATCAAGGGAATCAGGATTCAAATGAAAAAAAAAAAAAAAAAAAAAAAAAAAAAAAAAAAAAAAAAGAAACAGAATCCAGGGATGATGACAAGACAAAAAAAGGAAAAATATATGAAACGGTGAATAATTCGGTTCTCATAGTGCATGTTTACTCAAAATTCATAATGATAGAGTTGAATGTCACATAGAATATTGTTCCGTTAATACCAATCATAACTTGTTTGAAATTAGAATAACGGGCACAAATACATTTTATATACAAATGCATTTTGAAATTGTTATTGTACAGGACTCTTTAAATACATTATATAATTCAAGATCCATTTTACATTTCCTAACGTTTCCATGGTGCAGTTAAAACAAATTAAAGTATTAAATTCAAAATTACCACTAACATGCTATGATTGAGACACAAATAAGGATATAATATAGTTTTCCAGAAATTCCATTGCAGCTGCTAACGGCTTGATATTCCATAATTGGGTATGATGATTTTCAGTTCATTAAAGCGTCATTCCTTTCATTTTGGAAGGTCTATTTAATTACCAGGAAGAAATTACACAATTCATGTAAAATTTATCAACAATTGATCGAATGCAAAAGGTATGCTGCCTCAGGACTTACGTTTTCGCTTCAGTTTTCATACTGTTATTGACAAGAACCAGGAGAGTGCTGTTTTAGTTTATAATCGCCTTGATGACAAATGCACTTTGATGTAAAAGTGAACTTTTGTTAAAAAGCATTTTAAATCCAAGATTTCTCCTTCATTAAAACAGTCTGATTTTCTTGAATACTATGATTGTATGTTATCTTAAACCAAATTAAATCAAATTTAAATTTTAAAGAAAACCTGCATGAATCCCGTCATTCTGACCCTTGTAGTAGTTATCTACCAGTTATACTTTATTAATAATCAAGTGAGATCCTAACCTGACTGTGTCTGTTTCTCATAGCCTACACCTATGGAACTGCTGGACATGTCATCATTGATAACCATAATATTGTTGAGATGATAATATGGACGGAGCATCAACGATGTACAATGTACAGAACTGATTGGTTAAAAGCATGAGACTTCGCCCATTGGAATGGGAGTGTGATAGACCAGAAAAGACCAGATGTCACGTTTTATTGTCGTCTTTGGTCTTCGAGGAGTATCAATGATTTATAAAACCGTTTTACTAGAGATTTCAACTAAACTGACAAACAAACGGACTTACCGATGGTGGTAAAGACGACAGTTACAGTAGAAGTAAAGCTCAAACTAAGGTTAAACTGTTATCACATAAAATCAAAGTAAACATAATGTCTTTGCAAACTAGGACTTTCATTATTTAGTTTTTTTTTTCATACGTACCTTTCGTTCAGTTACAAAGAAATGCGTATCGCTTGAATTATGAAAGGGGAGGAAAGTTTTAATTGTTAATTGTCGCCCATTATTTATTTTTAACTTTATTTACTGTTTTTCAATATTTCGTATATTTTATGATAATACCAATAAATTTTGATATTGTAAAATGTAAATTATTATTTATTTGTAAAATATTTGCAAAACCTACACATCATTGAAAGGGTAATAAAGTGAACCATGATTATATCGGAAATCAAAAGAATGTTATCCAGAGACAAAGACCAGAAATGGAAAACAGACACAACAAAGAACATTAAGTAACTAAAATAATACATACAAGGTAACAAAAGTAAATGAGCAACTCGGACTCCATTAAAAACTGAGAGCAAAAGAAGACAGGAAAACGTTTAACAAATCAGTTTTCATGGTGCAGATGAATACACCGTAACGATCCACGAGTTCATGATGACGACCATTGGACTTCCGTAGTGATGACTTCAATCTTGTAGCAACATAACCCTGTTCCAGAAGCCTAATTGTAAGACGTCTAGTTCGCTACAAAAAGTCTGCGTAGTTACGCAAGCTCTGGCATTATGTACGAGTTGTAATATGAAAACTCCATATCAAGATGCTGAAGGGATGTTTCCACAGATAAAAGGAAAGTTGACAATTCTTAATGAAAAGTCATCACGTTTGTCGTATATGTTGTTCAATAGTTTTCTTTCATCATCGATCTGTAAGTGTAGGTCGATATTAAGCTGACTTCATAGTGTCTGTAATATCCTTTATCATCTCAGGTCCTGTGGGGTAGATGTGATGTATCAAATCCCCGAAACTGGGATTGTTTAAAGATAATACGTCATCTTTACAGCAGAAACTGTAAAAAAGATTTAGCTAAACGATGTTCTTTCTTTCGGATCAGATCAGCTATGAAGTCAGCCTCATAAGAGTGAAGGAATAGGTCAGTACGTAGAGGAGCACAATTTGTTCCCATTGGAATGTCGACAGTTTGTTGAAAAACTTGTCCACCACACTGGACAAATATGTTGCCGATTAAAAATTCCAGCATTTTGAATACATCTTCTGTATTTATGGAAGATAATTTGGAATGTATTTTTACAAACTAAGAGGAATCTCTACCATGACTATAAATTTGTGTCTTGGTGTACCATCATTTTTGAAGAAACAACGATGTATAATATTTTTAAGTTGGGATTGTAACTGAGTTTGGGGAATAAAAGTATACAGTGTTGAAAAATAATAGCTTTTAATGTTATTATATTCTGATAATAATCTTGCATTGAGGGATCCACATTGAATTAGTACCACTACGGGAGTAACAAGTGTTGTCGTAGGACAAGAGACCCGCTTTGACTGCTGTGAGTATAGAAGTTTAAAGTTATGAAAGAGGTTTGGTAGTACATTTTGCAGATCCAGCTATGTAACGTTGTTTGTATGGATTCTTGTGGGGTTCTACTGGAATCCAGTACAAAAAGTATAAAGGCAATGAGTGGAAATATTTTAAAAAGTATGAATGTAAGAATCACTTATCTACAACTTAAAGGATAATCTCAAATCATCTTCATACTTCTGGCATACGTACGACATAAGCAATCGTATTAATGGTCAGTTAACGACTGGATCGACTTGAATTCTCAGCTTTTTGTGGTTACTGGCGTGTTACTGTTATTCCCGGTCAGATTGCATTGAAGAATATGCATGTTTCAAAATGGTGTTTTTGACAGGAGTCTAGTCTCATATTTGTGACTAGTAGACTCGGTTGGTATATCAAATACTGTCGGTTTTTTTTTTTTATCTATGTTCGGTGTGTACTTTGAAAGAGAAACGCCGATTTGATTATGACTAACCATAAAACATCGATTCTGAGACGGTTTGGGTTTCTGGTCGTCTAATCATATTACCCCATAAAATGTATTTTTGGTTAACAAGTTATTTGTCAGAAATAAAATACAGTTTAATTTGAGGACTCACTTTATAAGTTAAGTACTCAAAGAGCTTGGCTTATTTGAAACAAATATCATGTTTGACACCGGAAATAAACAAAATTCTCTTGACCATCCTTCAAGTAGTCTTGTGAAAAATTGTCAGATATGACACTGGAAATTATAATTGGAACATTTCATTTGCAATCTCCGCTTTAAAAGATCATTAGTAATCGGATATTTCATCATGAGGATTACACTTCCACAACCTATGAAAGGCGTTTTATTTTTCGTTGAATCAATGAATAAAATAAAATGAAATAAAATGATTATGAAAATGATTGAATTGTCACAATCATGTGTCCTATGTCAGGAGACGTTCGACATCAATATTTTTGTCGTTGTTTTGTTTTTTAGTTTTATTTTGAAGAAGTTTCATCATTCAATTTCCATGGATTTATAATTTAATATTAATAATTACCGTTATAATCAATAAGTTATAATAAACAATTTACATTGTTTTTACTGATTTAAAACAATATAGTCTTTAAGATATTGGATATAGAATCAAAAGCTGTTGCGAGTTCTGATATAAATAGATAAATCTTTCCACTCTTATTAATTTGTTCTTCCGTGTCATAGTTTTCCTCTTTCGTATTCCCCGGACGTGACATTTTATGAGCAAGTCGGCAGATGTTTCCAGAAATACAGAGGTCGCTTACCTTACCAATACTCATGTTTCCGTTTTAAGTGGAGTCCAAGTTGCTGAAAACGTTTATTTCTTTATGCGTGAAGTTTTTTCTTGGTAAAACTGCACGGCATAATGTAGCCGTAAGAATAGTTTATTACATGCACATTGATTTTACCGGTCAAGTTTGTTTACAGAGAGTAATTTTGAGCTCGGGGAAAGAAACTTACAACTGAGTCTGACTGAACCCTTGAAAACACCTTGTTGTAATGTTCCTTTTTCCTTGTTGTATTTTCTTTAATAATTATATTCCTGTTGAATTGTTTACAACTCGTATTTTTCAATGCCAACTATCACTTCGTCCATGCTGCCTTTACTGTCTTCGAGCAGCCGATTATGTGTACATTTCGTCCGCGCTCTCATACGTGTGCATAGGAATATGTGTGTATTGAAGCGTAAACATAAACACAGTGTATCAATATAACCGACTTAGGCTCTCCGAGGATAACTTTGACTGTCGGATAGAATTATAAGGATTGAACAGCTATTTTCGGTCGTTCATGCATGTATGAACGACCAAAAATAGCTGTTCAATCCTATATTGTATCCCATTTACATCTTGGCAGTTCCTAATAGACTTACGACAGAAAATGGCTTTTCATTTTTATTGTCAATTTCAAATTTTTAATGAAAGTTGCATTCATAATTTACTTTTTACCTTATTTGCTTCTAGTTTCAAATGATCAACGACCAATATCGACACTGCTCAAGTATTATTTGATTTTTACAAGGTTAAAAACAGGTTCGTTACATCGTTGTTTAATGAATGTAATACAAACCTTGACAATATGTTCAAGTCTTTAAAAAGGGAGGTACCTGCAGATCTCATGAATTTTATGCTAATCTCTATTTTCAACCTCCAACCTTACTTCCAGTCACGGGAAAATACATCTTACTACAATATTAAATAAGATTAGACAATGATAATTCTAAAAAAAAAAAACATTACTGTTTCTTGTCTTTTGTTTTCTTTTATAACCATTTATTCTGCCTATTTAATCGTTCGAGCACTTACCATGTAACAAATTGTTTATAAGGATAAAACATGTCATACATTTTACCATTTTAAGACAACATATCCTCTTACAAAACAAAACAAAGTGGTACTAAAAATGTCTTAATCAGGTTATGCGACCTGATATGACCATTTTATGTGACGAATATTCCTGACAAGGAGTGACATTATCTTAATGAGAACTGTAAACACAACAATACCATCAGACATAGAAAATGTCATCAAGGATAACGCAGTATTGAATGCAGCTAAGAATAATGTTTATTTCTTTTTCGTGTTTTCCGCCTGTTTTCCCAGTCTGGGAGTATTTTCTCGTTGAATTATGAACAATCTAATTTCATTTCTGAAATCTATTAATTTTATCAAATTGTTTTCCTGATTGCTTTGTGGGACGTAAAACCATGTTTATGAGTAGACAGCTTGCTGTGAATTCAACGAGAAGAAAAACAGAATATAAAGTACATCGTTTTTGTTCATTACTTTTGTAAGTGCACTCTTTCGTGACATAAACAATTTTACTCAAACTTTAAGTGACAAAGTGAAGAAGTCACAAAAACCACAATCCATGGAACTTTTTTTTCAGTAACTTTTTTTAAATAATTAATTATGTATCGCATGATAACCATTCTTTACCAAATCATTATCTATAAACCAAAAAACATCATAGAATTGACCAACACAAACCACTCCAGAATATTGTGATAGTATGGCTATGGTTAGTCTATGATCGATGCTTCTTACATATAATATACACCAGTTTTAGTAATCCTGGTTTAAGGTTACAAAAACCTTTGTAGTAAAAGTTCTAGTAGAAGCATACACTTAGTATGAACTACATATACTTTCAGCATGCTGTGTGATAAAGACACACCCACTCACCCACACACACACACACTTAAAAACAAAGATAAGCATTGTCTTATTCATATAATAATACGGTAATATAAGATTAATCAAGGGAACCAAGGTTCTAGCAGAAATCAAAAGAATGTAATCCAGGGACAAAGACCAGATATGGAAAACAGAAAATCAGTAAATGTTCAACCCTGAATCCACTAAAAACTGGAGGCATGGACCAGGTGCACCGGTAGGGTAAGCATCCTCTGCTTTTTCTAGAAACACTCGCCGAATTGCGCATAAAAAGTCAAGCCCGGGGTACAAAAAGTTTTCGTAGTTACAGCAAGGTATGGCAATGAATGTGCAAGTTTTTCATAAATTGACTAATTTTTCAACTAAATGTACAAGCCATGTGCTGGAAGACTTAGTCCATGAAACGATTTTTGTTCTTCGCATTCCCAGTGTGGTTGGTTCAATATTTATACATCAATATATCGAATAAAATATTTAGACATAACACGTGTACTTTATCGTGTCCGCTCAGGGCAGAAAAAAGGATAAAAAACATATATCTGTTAACAAACATTTCCTTCTTTGTCGACTGATATTATATTTAGATGATAATTGATTAAAAAAACTGATGCTTATTACTCGGCTACTACAGAAGACGACATATGTACTTCATAACCTAATTAGGCTTAAGTAAACAAGTGTCCATCTCCTGTCAAAAAAAAAAAAAAAAAAAAAAAAAAACAACAACAACAACAACAACATGTTTTTGGTACTGAAACACTAGGGAAATAATATAGGCAAAACAGCATAATCTAGAATTCAACATTTTACAAAGACTTTTAATTAATAAATAATCAGTAAAAAAAATGTTTCACTAAAAATATGACGCACCGATGGTTCTTACCGAAATAATTTTTAAATGTCATCTGAACTAGTATGGCTGAAGATCATCATAACATGATACATATATGATACGTATATCAAATCATAACATGTGTACACACATATTTATAGATGGTTAAGTCATATCAACATTACAAAAACAAATATACACTCATTTCACAAGTATAACGACCTAAATTATACCCATGATTTAACATTTTTAATCTTACTATGAATTGAATGAATATGTTCTGCTGAGCAGTACATCAGGTATCGCCATGTCAACGAGTCGACCGAGTATCTGAAGTTTGTAATTCCGCCAGATAGGGGACCAAAATATCATCATCATCTTGTTCAAAGAATAGCACTGATTCCTGAACGGGTAGAATGTCCACAATGCGGTAATACAGGTTGTTTTGAATCTCTAGAAGTTTGTAACAGTTACATATCAAGTGTTTGACAATATCGGATGTGTCAGATTCACACAGAGTGCATAAACCTGGTTTAATTGCTTCAGTTCCTAGAGAAACTAAGACAAGCATTTGTTTTCGAATGCAAAAAATCATTTGCCTCAAGTCTATGTGAGGTAAAAGTGTTATGAATTGTAAAGTATGATTTAAGTTCTGAACGTTGTTCAATCGATGATTTCCACGTGTTTTCCTCTACTGTTGCCACTGACTGACGGAAATTCTCAGTTATGTGAAGTCCGTTCGTGAGAATACAAGCAAATCGCTCTTTTTCTCCTTAATGATTCATTTATTTATATTCAGTTCAAATCTAAACAAACGGTCTATCTCAGTCTTGTACGCCCCGTGCAGGTCCGGGTGTTAAAAGAATAGGCCTGCAGCGGCGCTACGCTTGTCGTAAAAGGCGACTAAATAGTGCTCAGAACCTTAGCCGGGGGCTAGGGCGCTCTGCCCACAGAGCAACTGGGATGTGTGCCCCAGGTGGTGGAATGGGGTACCCCTGGTGTGTTACATGCTGGGGTTGTCAGGCTATAATACGGAAAACCTGACCGCAAACCATAGTGGTGCACCGTGTTGGGAAAGATGCCACGTTCCTCGCACTTTAAAGAACCCTACTGTGGTATTCTCCCGGAGTAGGAACCATAGGAGGCTAAATTGCCCGACCCTACTCACCTCTCCCTATTTCCAGTGGCAATCAAAATTTGTCGACCCCATTGTCCTTGTGTCCGATCCCTTTTTCATTTCATCATCATTTCATGTTCATTCTATCATCAATTTCATGTTCATCGTCTGAATATAGCTGAAATAGTGCTACTCTGACGTTAAACCCCAACAAACAAAAAAAAAAAAAAAACATCAGTCTTGTACGTAATAATTTCAAAACAATCTGCTTTTGTCCTTTTCAGGGTTTTTTTTGTTGGACAAAAGAAATACCCGATGCACTTTAAAGCAGATCAATATTGATATAAGCAAAAATTGGAAAATGATATAGGCAATTAGATTTTACCTGTTACAAACTTTTGTTTGATAATTACTCTGGTATACATATATATAATCAACTAATGTTTTTTTTCTAATACAATCTTTTCATCTGAAAGTATTTAATGGACCTTTTCTAATTTGCAACAGTGGTGCTGGACGTAAGTTTCTTTCAGAAATTAATGTATGAAAAGAATTACATTTGCTTTTTACATTTGTATTGCACATGTCAACATTAAAGTCGCAACCTATTATAGTAACGCAATCTTCAAAACATCATACCATTGAATGAAAATTGCTCATCTTGGTACAACAAATAAACACCAGTTCTGTAATTTGTGGCAATAAGCATAAAATACCAATTTCTTCAAGTTTACTTGATATCAATTTTACACCACATAATCTGTCATTGTCAATCTCGAGATCAAAACATTTGAAGCCTATTAATTTTCGGACTAGAATAGCAGTTCCCCCTGAGTATTTGTTAAGATTTTTACAATGTGAGCGCTAATGTTACTGTATGAACAATAGACAAATCACTTGCTGCAACTGTCAAAAATTTAATATTACTTTCAGTCAACTCATGCTCTGCTATTAAACACACATTAGAGTTTTGTAACAATGGTTAAAAATAGTACTTGCCGTACATAGCACTTCTCATATTTCATGTACAAAACCTTAGCATGGATAATATTAATTGGTAAACAAGCATGATTTTTACAATTGAAGATTCAATTGTGATATGATTTGGTTGTTGTTACCTTCAGTATACGCCCTGAGGCCAAAAATAGTCATCACTCACAACCTTACGTATAAAATCCTCCTCATTCAAATTTACATGCATGATATAAGTCGCTCTTCCTCTACTTTCGTTCCTTTTCAACAATTTAGTGAAAGTCACGTGCACACCCCTTCTCTCTCCGTACTCTCTTACTGCATCACTCTCCATTGTGTATGAAGATTGTCTTTGTTTCCTGTGTTCACGTTTAGGCCATGTTTCTGAATTTTGTCTTTTTGAATCACCCCACTGCTTGCGCTTCGGTATTGTCGATATGTCGATTGATAGCATCATAGTTTAGACTATACAGTGTTGGAAGTTGCACTTTTGACAAGAAATATATTTGCTAGTGTTATCAATAGCGTAAAAGTAAAATCAAGATTCGAAAGTTAAAGGACAAAAACCTAATAGAAACAAAATGAAATAAAAATAACTACAAATTACAGACAAGACCCAGACTCAGAAATCGTAAAGATAGCATGTTTAGCATAGAACTGGAACCCAAGTTCATGTAGGAAGTCTTCTGCTATTTCAAAAATATCCAAGCATTGCTCATGTCATGTCTGGTATATAGACATAATAAATCTCTACTTAAGAAGAACAAATTTATTCAGTCTATTTTTATAAAAAGCAAATATACTTAAACACAAACTAATTTGAACCACAGAAAGTCTGATTTCAGTCTGACAAGAAGTGGCATGCTGCTGAACTTTTCGGGCTTAGTTTAAATAGCTTTACGTCTAATGGCTAAAATATGGGACAACTCGACCCACAGTCAAGTCGTTTAGGACACAAAACATAATACTAGTGACACATCTAGCGATAAGGCGCCTTTAGCTTATGCTTTTGTTACACCTACTTCGTTATAACAATACGTTTTGTTGATAACACTTTCAGGCGTGTTTAAATATGGAGGACCTGGTGTAACAAATGCGTACCAACAAATACAAAATGTGTAGAAGTTGTCTTTATGTCGAATTTGATTCTTATATTACTTTCGCATTTATCTAACTGGTAATTCAAAGAACTGTATAAGTTATAAACACCAAATCACAACATTATTATATATCTACTGTGTTATATGTACCGACCCTTCATATCACGCCAATTATTAATCCTACATGTAGGTGGAATACAATAAAAAACAAATATGTGATGATTGTAAAAAAACAGTATTCCCCTGCCTAATTCAATAAAGAAAGCAGTTGGATAGCAGTAAAGTTGGATTGAAACAAAACAAATTGTATCTAGCTTGAATTCCTTGAATTATTTACGTTAGTAGTATTTTTGTTGATCCTAGATTTCTTTTTTGGAAAATTTGACTCTAACTGCGTATGCATGCTTTTTTCGTATGTTGGCGTATCGTAAATTAAAATATTATAAAATGTGTCTTATATACATAAAGAGAGGTAAAATATAGTTTTCATTGGTATTTTAAATAATATGCACTTTACATATATTTCTTGCAATAGAAGAAAATAAAATGAAATTGAAACTGAAATATTCAGAGAAAATAAAACAAATGAAGACTAAATCCCTTAATAAATCCCATTGAACGTGTTTTCATTGTTTTTGTTTGATTAAACAAGGTGTGCTTATCAATTGCTTTTGGATTTTGAACTAGCTTACAGACAAAGCGAGTACTATTTCGAGGTAAATACACTGGTCCTTTATCCTATTTGTTAAATCATTTGTATTCAGTACCTATCTAAAGAGTTAAATCCGAATTCAACAGAAAATTAAAGTTCGTGTTATTGTTGTGTTGTCCCACCACTGTCCCAGGTTAGGGGCGGTTTAATAGAGTTGGTGTTATTATTGTATTGTACCACCATTGTCCCATGTTAGGGGAGGATTGAGGGCATACCAGCATGTTTAACCCTGACACATATTTAATGTGCTCGTCCTTTGCTAGGAATATTTTGGTTGTCGTTGTTTATTCATGTGCATTGTTATTCGTTTTACGTTTTTTTTCTATTGATAAGTTCGATTTTCGTCTTTTATGAATACTTTACTGCATTTATTTTGGGTATATTTTACAGCTTGCTTTATGGTATGAGTCTTCGTCTACCTTTGAAGACCGTGTGGTGACCCGTAGAAATTTAATTGCCATTTGGTGGATGACTGTCTCATTGGCAATCATACCGAATCTCCTATTCTATACTTGTCAATAAACATATTTTTACTGATAATTTCCAAAGTTCATAAGGTTGGTTTTAAATATGAATATCACTTCCCTCGTTATTAGAACATTATTTTGAGGAATGTATTGCATCACAATGAATACTCGAATCCTTAGAGTCAGTATCAGGTTTGGTATTGCATTTCAAGAACATCAAAAGGAACATAACTATTCTCAGACTTCTCATTGCCTTTAACCAACAATTGCTTTCTTGAAAAATAAAATAATTAATGCTTTGTTTTATTACATGTAAATAAAAGATATGTAGAAAGGTATTGGTTTCATAATGAATGAAAAAAATATCAACTCAAGTCATGCTTGTTATGATGTTGAAATTAAATCACCCGACTTTATAATTTGCAACATTAAAATTTCACGAGTAATAAAACCGTTTTCTGTATGATTTTTTAGGAAAATTTGGCAGCTTGATATTTTACATCTGCCATGGCGGAAAATTCAATGACTACGTCGCCATAATTTCGTACGGAGATCAAGGTGAAATATGTCACAACGTCGCTTTCGACAAATCATATTTTTAATCAATAATATCTAGCCGTCCGGGAAAAGATAAAAGGACCAAATTAAAAAGGAGAAATAAATAATAAATTAAATAAAATTCGAAGTTATAACGGATATGTCAATAAGTAGAACAAATTATTTAAGCAAAATGTATATTAGATAACTAAGAGTCAGATTATCAAGGAATTTAGCAGAGCAAAATCAGCTATATACCAGCCTAACGAGCGAAACGATTCGTTCAATTTTGTTGGTTGACGTTGTCGTTGGAACACATCGAAGATCCGGCTGTTCCTTTGGAAGGGAAATAGAAAAACAAGAGCGCCAAGAGAGTCAACAGTTACCACATGATCTGATGTCATATGCATATATAACACGGATGCTTTAGTTCGTTCACCTGAAAATTGTACTACGTATATAATTACATTCATATATATTATTGATTATTTTATTCAGCTGTAAGCGTAGTTTTGCTAATTCTTTGTTTAGAAGGATCATTAGAAATGTTAAGATAAAGTATAGGACTTTAACAGATAATATTACCAGTTTTCTGTTTATAAGTGAAGTTTATTTTCATTCTTAATTGTTTGAGGATCGTTTAGCCTATTTTACTTCGTCAAATAAGAAAAGAAGTCAGAAGAAATTTAAAAGCCAAATATAAATAATTTGTTAAATAACGGTAAATGTTCCAGCGTTATTTCTGGAAGTATATTTATTTTAAATGTCTTGCAGGACGTTCTTCTCCTTACTGCATCTATAAAACTATTGCTAAATGAGGTTAATGATAATGTGGTAGATGCTTAATCTCTCAACGATTAGATTTGTTTTTTAAGTAAACCATAAACAAAATGTAAGGATTGGGAAGCCAATGTCACTCCCCTGTGTATGCAATGCATTAGCATTAACATTTGATTAATAAGCTGGGCTCATCTCTAGAGAGTTATGCTTAACAAAAACCTTAGTATTTTGTTTTAATTGCCATCAATAGTTAATGTAACACAATCTGTTATATGTACATAAGTATTGAATCTTGAGCCTTGGAATTACTAAAATTCTCGTTTGTTTAGTTTGTTTCAACTAGATGTGAGTTGATGGTGTTTTATCAATGTAGAATGACTATTACCAATATTGCATATGACCTCTTTAGGTCATAGAATTCATTCCTTTTAACGTTACTCGACTTTCAACCAGCGGAATAACGGGTGTGTAACGAGAAGCAAATGCTATTAACCAACTCTTGTGCACATGAGTTCACCCCGGTCTCTTGAATGGTTCGTGGTGTTAAACGTTATGCACGTCTGTTGTCTGTTATTCTGTTTTTGTTCTGTTTACATATTTCCCTCTTGTTTGTGACTTCGGTAGTGCAAAACTGTATCATTTTCATTGTTAAATAATGATTTTAAATGAAAACCTGTCTGAATAATATAGTTTCAATCTCCGCAGTATATCTTTATTATATGGTTTTTACTCGCTATAAAATGTACCTCTCATCTTGTTTTAATTATGTAGAATGTATTTATGTATTTAAAAATTTAAAATGTCTATTAATACCTGAATATGAGACCATAAAATTAAACCGTGTAAACGACACAGTCTCAGGGTAGGAGTCTAAGGATACAAACTACAGATTTTATTTTAATTGTATAAACATATTATTTACACCATTTACTTTACTTCCTCATTCCCTATTGCTTTCTTCTCCATTCCCCCTAGCAAAACCCATTCGCCATTTAGATTCCATAGCAGTTTTCTTCCTATGGGAAATTATAGGACAAAAACAAAATATGGTCGAAAACACATACAATGGAAATACATGAAAGACAAAACATTGGAAATGTTATTAGTTCCTGTATTTTGCACGATACCCAACGCGCAGCTTGATGAAAGTGGTTTTACAAGCAAACCAAAATAAGATTTATAGATGTTTATATTATTTTCCTATTTGCCGATGTGTGCTTAATACGGAAAACCTGACCGCAAACCATAGTGGTGCACCGTGTTGGGAAAGATGCTACGTTCCTCGCACGTTAAAGAACCCTGCTGTGGTATTCGATAGGAGTAGGATCCTTTGCGCTCCGCCACAGGAGGCTAAATTGCCCGACCATACCCATCCCCCTTTTTCCAGTGGCAATCAAAATTTGTTGACCCATCCTTTTTTTTCATTTCATGTTCATTTTATCATCCATTTCATGTTCATTGTCTGAATATAGCTGATATATTGCTGCTCGGACGTTAAACCCCAACAAACAAAAAAAATATATTTTTTTATGTTTTTGTTTTGAAAAACATATTATACATGATTATTACGCACTTTTCTCAAGTTAAATGAAGCATTTGAAAATTAAAGCATGATCGATTATATGTGGTTTTCTTGCTTGTCGCTTTTATCTGTGTAGTAAAGGCGACATTTTAGACTTTGACTTTGGTGGAAGTTAAAGTGCAGTGTCAGTGCAGTAAATAGAGAGGTATTATTTATAAGTACACGTAAAACACTTTTTACAGGATTCTTGACCCCATAAAGATTTACTTGTAAAATATTCTAGCAAAAATAGAACTTTTATTTTATTTTAGTCACTACTTAGTTCGTAAGCTTGTAGAGCTTCTAGTTCACTGATTTTTATAAAGGCTTCTTCTTACAGAGTTTTTTTGACAAATGACACAGAAACTATAACATTCTGGTTATTTCATTTTCAGTTAACATTAAATATTCCAAAAATATTGTTTCTAGAATACTAATTCCATTTTCAATTAGCATTCATAGACAATAGAAGCTGTATTTCTCTTTTTATTAATCAATGCTGACGTCATTAGGAAAACTAGTTATCTTGATTCCTTTAGACGCAAATATTGATGTTGACTTAATTGAAATGTTTCACAACTAAGTGTGTCTAAATAGAAAAATGAGTATAGAAAAAATAGTTATGAATGTAAAAAGAAGAAATTTTGCAACTTTAGGACATACTATTACTCACTGTTTCTGAAAGAAAGATCACCTTCACTTTTCATTCATGATAAATAATCGTCCATACTTTATATGGGTAAACATGTCATTTTGTTCAACTGTTACTTTGAAGTGGTATATCGTTATGGCTTGAGCAAATTTTGATCTAATCGAGACAAACATGATTTTGTAATAGTTGTAAACAATGGTTACGCAAATGCTTCTTGTCAGTAACTTAGAGCCACACACGCACACACTGAGAGATTTAAAGTACCATATTTGGATACATTGATAGACAACAATACAAACTATTTTCATATAAAAACGAAATGACCTCACAAAATTAAAATGAATGTTTTCATGTACGAACAAAATATACAGTTTGATAAAAATAAATAAAAAAACAACTACAATACTGGAAATACAACTTACATGAACAGTATATAATTGATATAGATAATGTTTGATCTTTCAAGACAATAATGGTTTCTTTCCGCATGAAGACATATAAACTGTCAAGATGATACCACTACGCATAACGAAACGTGCCCGATCGAAAATTTGTATATTTGATAAAAAAAAAACTATGTTGGTAAAATTTTAAGACGGTTAATTAGTACAAAAATATTTCGATATTTGATTTTGCAGCTGAGTTCTCTATAAACAATATTTATATGGATGAAGCGTTTGACTGATTAAAAAATGAAAAAAAAATTGTGGCCCATCCAGCCATTTCTGTTTACCCGGACCACAGGCATGTCGGCGTGAATATGTTTAACATCTTGCTTCGTATATTTTATTATCGAATAATCGGTGTGATAGACATTCCTTATTTATCACGGAATCCAAAAGAAAGAACACTTTAATTATCAAACATACTCTTTAAAAACGGAAAATGCATATCTAAATGCTACACCAGGAGTACTTTCACTCTCGTAATTTTTCTTTGAATCGTGCTTTTTTCCAATAACCTTCTTTCAAAAATAGCTGATGATGAATTTTGCAAAATACTTTTTTTTATTACAACGTATATGTTTTAATTGGTTGACATTATATAAAAATAGTCCCGATTCCAATGGATAACCTGTCCTCTTCTCCCTCTCTTGTGAGGTTCTGGCATAGTAGTCAGCACTGTTGAAAGCATAGATGATATGTAGATAATGTATCGGCATAAAATAATTTCCTGTTCGGTAATGATTTTTATCGAACCAATCCAAGGATCCCGACTTTGTCCTATCTACGTCAGATCTTAAACTTCTCTTAGATGTCAACAAAAGAAAACAAATCATGAATAAACACTGTGAAATAATCAAATCCTTTTGATGTATCATTAATTTCTATACATAGTTTGAACAGTCTATCCATTCATTTGCATTGAGTTTTTATCTTTCAACTTAACGCCACTCAAAACATTTTATATTGTGATAAAATTATATTGGTTAATTTGAGTTTAGAGTTTGCACAAAAGTCAAAACAGCAAAATATGCTCGGTTGCGATTCAACTTTGGTCGTTCCCTCCACCGGAATCGAACTCGTACATCTATATGACATCTATGGCAATACCGCATGAACTTTAACAAGTTCTAAGTATCTTCTCTATTTTCTGAGTTTTACCGTGTCGTTCGGGTTGGTATTAGTGATTTGAATGTTGCTTCCTGTTTCATTGATTTTGACTTTGTGATATGGCGTAACGCACGGTTCACATCAACTGATTATATTCCATATATCGAAACATGTAATCAAACTGAAGTGAAAAACACTATTTCATACTCTGTTTATTCTTACTTATCATTTTTTGTCAACGATGTTAAGTTGCTTAAAATGACAAATAACCTTTACCAAATGTGTATGGACACAATTATAAAACTGTTGTACGGACTTTTTATTGTTCCTTTTGACTATTGCCTGTATGTTCGGTAATTACATAGTGAAGACATACTCATTTTGTTCTCCATTAGATTACATATTTCTTCCACCAAACCTTTTTTCAAAACTTTTAACATCTATTCTTACAGCTGTAAAAGATGGTCTCCAGTTTACCTGTTACTCCCGTAGTGGTATTAATTCAATGTGGATCCTGCAAAATTGGAAAGCTCTTGTGGAGACAATCAGTTCAAGATTATACTCAGAATATAATAGCATTAAAACCTATGATTTTTCTACACTGTATACTTCTATTGCCCATACTCAATTCAAATCCCGACTTAAAAAAAATTATACATCGTTGTTTCCCCAAAACAGATGGTACACCAAGATACAAATGTATAGTTCTTGGTAGAGATTCCTCTTACTCTGTAAAAAACTATTTCAAATTATCTTTCAAATACACAAGAGAAAATGATTTTTGATCGATAAAATATTTGTCCAGTGTGGTGGACGCGTTTTTTTACAGTCGGCATTCCAATGGGAACAAATTGTGCTCCTCTACTTGCTGACCTATTCCTTCAATCTTATGTTTGTATGTTTGTTTGTTGGGGTTTAAAGTCCGAGCAGCAATATTTCAGCTATATTCAGACAATGAACATGAAATTGATGATAAAATGAACATGAAATGATGATGAAATGAAAATGGGATGGGACAAAAGGATATTGGGGTCGACAAATTTTGATTACCACTGGAAATAGGGAGAGGTGGGTAGGGTCGGGCAATTTAGCCTCCTGTGGCGGAGCCCTACGGTTCCTACTCCGGGAGAATACCACAGTAGGGCTCTTTAACGTGCGAGGAACGTGACATCTTATGAGGCTGACTTTATAGCTGATCTGATTCGAAAGAAAGAACGTCGTTTAGCTAGATCCTTTAATCCAGTTTCACCTATATATATGACGTACATTATCGTTAAACAATCCTAGTTTTCGGGGACTTGATACATCGCATGTACCCCAAATAACTTGAGATAAAGGATACTACAGACACTGTGAAGTCAGCCTCATATCTTGACCTACACTTAGAAATTGATGGTAAAGGAAAACTATTAACTTTCAGACAAACGTGATGACTTTTTATTCAGAATTGTCAACTTTCCTTTCATCTCCGGCAACATCCCTTCAGCACTTGGTATGGAGTTTTCATATTTACATATATAACAAAATCTCGAACAGCAAAATAGCATACGTGATCTAGAAATGGAAAATCTTTACTCTAGCGTTAAATTTAATTTAGTCAATTTTCACCTCATGATCACCATCGGAAGTGTGTATAGTCTAAAGGATTGTACAACGATTTCGATAAAGATGTTAATACACTATAATAAAACATATAATGAGCAAAATTTTCGGTCAACTAATGACAGTCTTCAGTGCCTTAAATAAACTGAGTGTGTATGAAAGTAAATGGTCTATGAACACAACTCACTACCTAATCAAGTGAATACCTGTGACGCATCAAATTTTATTGACAGTTAACGAAGATCTTGAACATTGTCTTATAGACACACGTTGTGTGCTGGTCGTTAACATTGTGTAAAACTATAAAACTAAAACTATTTAGAAACACTGTAATTAGAAACTATACAAAATAGGAAGAACTTAATGTTTTATCAATTTCACGGGAATGTAAAACACGGAGTTCTTTTTTTCAAAATCACTCCTGCTTCACTCTCTGTAGATCGCTCCATATTACATTAGCACTCTTGCAGTGCACGTTACAAAATATTTTGTAGCATTTCCCTATGACTGTACTGGTGAATGATGACGAGTGGTGCATTTGGTTGCAACATTTACACCTTTTGTCATCACAGAAGCGACTCTTGCCTGGAATCAAGTTGGGCTTAGATAGTTCAGCCCTCACAAGCAGATATATATATATATATATATATAACGTCTCAGAATGCGACGATTCTATTCGCTACACTGCTCCATCGGATCAAATTGATACAGGGAAGATATGTAAACGTATAGAAAGGTCTGAAAAATTCCCAACGATGTTAGAACTGTCAAATTTGCGATGCAAATTTTTGGTCGTTCCCTCCGCGGGACTCGAACTCGTACCGCTGTGACATCTATGGCGACACCGCCAGCACCCTAGACCACTCGGCCAGCTAGGCTATATAAAAATATAGCTTTTGCTGGCCGGGTCATTCCTCCTCGTAGGATTAATCTAGGGCTGTAACTTATATATATATATATTGTGTAACAAGCCTGAAAATAAAGACAGATGCATGGTTTTGGCTTACATATGTAATCGGTGTCAGAGGGTAGTGTATTTCTACAGTATACTGAAGCACATCTACTTATTACTACACCTTTATGTTATTATTTAGTCAGATCATAATAAGAATTTGGATACAAAATCAGTCATAAGTGTACATATTATCATGACATAACAATGGACCGCACGGAAACAAATAAAATATAATAGCATTGTTGAAAATGAAAAAAAAATTGCTGACATTTTCTGGTAGAGTAGAAAGAATAATCCCATGAAAAAGTTTTTTAAATTAAAATCCTATTCAATTTTCTTCTCTTAGGATTAATATATCTATAAATGATACGACAGATAATTAATATCGCACCATGAAATATTAGGAGCATATTAACACTTGCAGAATATTTGGACAAATGAAAATCAATCCTGATCATGTTTAAGATGAAAAACTAGTATTACCACCTTTTATCATAACCCTTTCATTCCTCTTGGTAATGACAAATAACAACGCAATGTGCACTTTATTCGTCGATACAATTAAGTGACACTTCAAACAGGCCGTGGGGCATTTGTAATGAAGTTACACTTTATAAACTTCTATGTACTGTATATTATCTTTCTGAAATCTTCCTTCTAAGAGCTATTGAATGAGCAACAGAATACATCATACAACGATAAAGTACATTTTTCTTCATATGTTTTTTTAACCTTTGCGTTTAATGTCCATTTAAATGTTCACACTGTTTTGAGTCCTGTCTAGCAATTGTCAAGAAAATAAGTAAGTCAATTTGGTAAAATGGGATTTGTTTGTTAATGAATAGTTCTAAGTCGCATGTCATTGTTATAATGTCATTTCATGTAACTACACATTATATAACAGACACGTTTGAAGAATATAGAAATGGACACGAAATAAGCATGAATGCCTTGATATAGGATTTCTTTGTAAATGCTTTGTTGAATGCAATGACGCTTACCTTACTATTGCACATGATCTATGCTCCCATAGCTATTTTTTAGTAGAGTCAGCAATTTCATTTACTTTTGTTTCTTTGTTTCTTTGTTTCTTTATTCGTATTATTTAGCCATTCAAAGTTCGTCCATTTGTGTGTCTATTTTCCATGTACAGTTGTTTATAGTCGTTATCTTTGGATCAATAAAGTTCAAATACTGGTTCCCTTAATTTCGCTTGTTGTCAGTTATGTCACTAAAGAGGTGTAAAGCAGCAGTTTTTTTTCTTTCGCTGGCATGTTGGTACCATCGTCCCGTGATAGAAGTATTCAATGTTTTTAACTTCGAAGAAATGGAAATATATTTAGATAAAGTCCCCCAATCTCGTTTTGATAGACAGAATTTCATAACAATCAAATAATTTGTCATTAAATACTTTAATACCACTTATCAAAGTATTAAGTGATTTATTAAATAAACATTTTGTAATATGTTGTCTAATAATAGGGCACACGATTTTTGCATGAAATATGTCATAACCTTATGTCTCCATCGTTCATTACAAAGAGTTAAATTACCATAATTGAACTAATTATTGTAAAAGAAATAATATCAAGTCTTTTTCGGTATTCCCAAAATAATATAATTGTATTTGTTTTGTCGTTATGTATTATTTTTAGTGAAGTTCTTCATTTTAATCATGGTCTCCTTGTCTCTACTCCAAACTTCGTGATTAGTGTTCTTACAACATAATTTCTGCTTGCCCTTAGGCTCAACTTTTCTGAATGTCGTTTCAAATAACATCATAATTTGGATATTAAGCAAACATTCTAAACATAAATTGTCTATATAGGTCAGGTAAATTTTACAAGAAAATCTTTATCAAGTATTATTACACGAAAAGCTATTCTCTTTCCTAAAGTTTTAATTTTTGTATTCACAGAAACCCACCAACTTGTCATCGGGGATATAAAGATTCAATAAATGCAAAATATGTGATTAATATTAAATACTTGTTGCACGCAGCATTAAACCGGTAAAGGTACTTTGAGACAATTATACTTATGTGCAAGGTCATATGAGAATTCTAAATCTGACTATCCATGAATTGTTTTGCCTGTGTATCACTGTTATGAAATAAGACAGTACGTTAAATAAAATCCGCTGCTCCCACGAATTCGGAGCTACGTAGCACGCATGTCAAAGATAAAGGTCACATTCTGTAGTGGTCGTTAAGATCAAACTGCTGTATCTATTTGCTATTTCAATTCCGTTACGCCATATCCAGTACTAAACCCAGCCTCATCGAGCAAATGAGTAAAGTACATTGGAATGAGCTTCGCGGAATCTAAATGGACACTAGTTACGCCTTTTGAAAATAATGCAGTTGTTTAACCCGCTAAATCTAGAAGCATGTTGCATGTTTGGTAGTGTGATTTTGAATGTTTGATAAATCATATATTTAAAAGATGTTTATTTTGCTAAACTGGTATAATTGTCTCTTCCAGTGTCAGTCGAAGGCACACTCCGGGTAAATTTATGAAGTGAATAAACTCGAGATCTCTTGTTCCACGAAGTCATATCATATCACATACATAAAATGTACTTGTCTACGAGGAGTGATTTGTATACTGCCACTACCACAATTTTAAAGAAAAAAAAGTAATTCGGAAGAAGCATTATATAACAAACAAGAAACTTTCTTGAATTCTTTTAGAGAAAAATGCCACACTTTCATTTACATGACAGGTGATAAAGAAAAACTTTTATTGTAATCCTAATTGAGACTTTAATAGAAAATAATTATTCCATTAGTAACCAAGGATAAAACACAGCTACTCAATACCGGTATTTAATTGAAAATGCGTTTTAGCAATGACATAAAATTATGATTTTTTTCAACTGTCGACCAAACTTATTGACAGATACGCTTCACGAATCTCAAAGTGGTGAGTTATGCAAGCCAGTAAAACTAGTACAAAAATTAAAAAAATATATCTACAAATAATTGAATGTGAGTGGATTAATTATATAACAGCCGTCTCAACCGTCTCAATAAGGGATTGTTTTGTTTTGGATCTCTTGGAATCACGAAATGTGAACATTTTGACAACATAGACCACATTTTAGTTCCGATCTAGACAGTTAAAGTTAAAGGCAACTCGCTTTTCAGAAAGAAATAACCAATCAAGAAATTTGTGACAAAAAGTTGGATTATTACTATCTCAAACAATGCTTTACCTACTCTAAAGCTGAATTAAAAAAAAAGCTAGTTACAAATTACGGTAAATACAATAATAAACTGACAGACGAAAATATCATCATTTTCATCCATTGCAAATAGGTTTAAACCGTATATACAATAATGAAAATTTCAACACGTTTGCTTACATGGTTGAGACGGTTATTTTAGTTTTGCCTTTTCTAAAATGAATTGATATGTGTTATTCGATGGCATTGTAAAATTGGTTCCATTAGCATGCAAGACTTCCCGGTTCTCGACGCAGATTGATACAGTAAAGATCAATCTGATTTGGTTTGGCATAAAGTTTCACTTTGTAAAAAGTTTTTACCTGGATAAGAACCTCTAATCTCATTAGAGATGGGCATAATTCTAGAACTCAAGTAAAATAAAACGGGACAAATTCGGGTATTTATTCAGTGTCATTTATGAAAGTTTTGATTTCATAAAGGGTTTTGGAAAAAATATTACTTTCGTTCCCAAAGGAATTTTTGTATGAAGAACTAAGCAGTAGACACTAAAACAAAAGAGTTGAAAAGAGCACCACTTAAATATCGAATGGACTAATGGACTCGTATCATTAAATTATATAATGTTATTGTATTTAAGTTTCTGAATATTGTCAGATATCATACTGTAGGAGCATGCGAGTGCAGTGTTACATCCTGTGAGGAATAATTAAAGAAATCAATTTCTGAAACCCCATTTTAGCTTTATTTTTTTTACCACGGACTAGCCATTCATGTCGCATTATTTTACCACAAGCAAGATTAAATGGAATGTTCGTGACTTATTTCGATTCTTTAAGGACAGTTATGGTGTTTTTTCCATATTTTTGTGACCTAAGGTAATAGTAAATTTTCTCCATATTCGGTTCTTTCATTAAATAAACACACGCCATGTGACACAATTAATGCATTTTTAAAGTCGAAGTTCACATATTACAACGTGTGTACTGAATAATTGTTTAGGCGACATGCACGTGATATAAAACAAAGTTTTTTTTTTTAATTATTAACTGCAATGCCCTTATTTCTTATGGAAAATGTCACCTTTTCTTATGTTTTATTTAATATGAATACAAACTTTGATGTTCAGTCACTCTTCCGGAATAAATGAAAATGTATTGATAGCTAATACACATCAGTATGATACCCGTCTTTAAGAGGAAGGGATTTTCGCAGACATAAACCACGGCCATTTCAGCACGTGCCACTCATATGACGAAAAATAACAGTTCAAAGGTACCCATTAGGACGAGGATAACCTCACACCATAGACCATAGGGCAGGCTGCAGCTGCTCTCATACACAAAAACATATATATACAGATACAGCGAAAGAGTTGCCTCTATATACATTAGCAAAATAAAAGTAAACTGAAATTGAAAACGAAACAGTCCATACAGAGGCCAGAAATTCATGACTTGGGGCAGGCACAAAAAATCGGTGTGGATAAAGTACTTTGGCGTGATCACAATTCTGTTCCTTTTAAATTTGGCTGCTATGGGGAAAAATACACACATAAACGCACCCTAAAAATCAGTTCAAAAAGGTCTGAGTCCCTTGTTAAAACAGAAATAAAGAAACTGATTATATATCACACAAATGAACAAGCAAAATGCTACTAGCAGTTACCAGCTCCAGACCAGATTAAACCGACGAAAAGATTTGTCCTCATTGTATGGAACATCAATCCAAATTTTTCCCATGCGGGTTTGAGAACTAAATAATAAGTCATACAATAAGGACACATCCCATGTCATGCCTAAAACTGCTTTTAAAGGGAATAGGAACACCAAAAGAGTTTTACTCTAGTTTAATAGTATCTATGTAAACATGCAAAAAATGTGTTCCTTTAATTTCAAAGCCTCACTTATTAGCCTTAATTAACTGATAAACACTAACACAGGAGGCTGACATTTTTTCCCAGCATGCATCATGATTATGACGTATCTGTGACACTAATCTGATCAAGTAATACTTTCTTATCATGTGGTCACACTAGAAACAAAATGTGTGTGAGGTAGAAAATATAATTCAAAACAATTGTATAAGAAAAAATATCAAAACTTGAAATTGTTTTTTTTTTAATCAACATTAGGTGTTAAAATATAAAAAAAACCTGAGAATTGACAACGGTTTTTAAAAACTCAACATCATAATTTGAGACAGCACAGTATAAAAATTAGATTTTATACTTTTATAGTATGTTTAAACAAAAACAAGAATGGAATGAGAAAAAAAATAATAAAATAAAAGAGTTTAATTTTTCTTTGTTTGCATTGCATGACATTTCAAAATCTCTTTCTTTAAATAACTTTGAATTTGTTTTCAATTCAATTGAATGATCTCTAAAATTAAGAGAAACAAAAATATATACGTTTTGCATGATTGAGTAATGTATAGAAAAAATATAATACATCAGCAGTGTCAATGACTTAAATAAAAAAAAATGTCCTTTTTGTTCAATTATTATCATGTGTATATTCCATTTAATAGAAATGTAAACTTCACGCACAAGTAAAATATATTTTCACAACCATTTTCATGATTTTCTACTTGTGACAAACTGTACATTCTTCACAGTTCTAGGGTTTACTTAATTCTACATCAGATAAAGTGCCACATTTACATCATAATTAGTGCTGCCATTTGGTAATTTTGCAGTAAGGGAGATTATCTTATAGCAAAGATGGCTGCCCCCTATAACCATAGATTTAGAGCAATTATCCTCTCTAATTAAGTAATTAAGTATAATATAGGAAAATGCACTTCAGATTCTTCTTGTAGTATGTAAAGACTGTCAATATACCCCACATGTTGAATAGGGTTCCTATTCCCTTTAAATATAGTGTGTTAGTTTCTATGTAAAGAACCTATGAGCGAGTCGATGTTTAAACAAACAAATTGCTATCTTTAGCGATTTGACAACAATACCATTAATATATCCCTTACGAATTTGCCTATTTAACTGTTTAATCAGATTATTGGGCGAGTACTGAGCTTTCCGTGTTACCACAAGATTCCCGCACGCAGTATATATGTAATTTCCTTATATCGATTGAAAGTATTGTGAATGTTTTCACTAGCTTGGGATATCGAAAACCTTGATGTAGTGATTTCTCAGTTATAATATGGTGTAGGCATATAAGTCGCCTATAGAAGCGAACACCAAAAGATTCAACATTTTTAACCCCCACCTTTAACAAATACGGGAGCTATATAAAGTCCGGAATAAAAACAGTCCTCAGCGGGTGGTGGGATTATTTTACACATAACCTGTGACGTGAAAGCAATTGACATCTTTACATCTTTATAGTTTTTCCAAGGGGGGTTAGGTTCTTTTACAGCAAGTGGAACAGCGGAGAGAGACGCGTAAGTACACTTGTCAGGGCATGCGACCTTTCCATAAATATTCCGTGAAGCCGGAAAAAAATTAAAGGAATACATTAAAAACGACTGTGTATTTTATTTGATAACAATTAATTGTTATCTGTTTTTTATTGATCCAAATGAGTGTAATTTTTTTGATTTTCTTGCTGTGTTACTTCTATTTCACAGCATCTTCTGCTGACTACTGAACGTGTTCAGCTTTGGCTGAAAGCTATCACAAGGGACCATCTCAAGAATATTATTTTCACGAACACACACGTTGCTGTTGAGCTAATTTTGTGCTCGCTATAAAGATTTCTTTAATTAAAATCCGAAACATTCTTACAAATAAGAGCAAAACGAACCAATTGTGATTTACAAACGTCATATGATGATGACAAGAGGAAGTCGCCATCTTAAAACGGATAGTTGACAATAGGGAATCCACCCTTTATCGTAAACTATTCATAGATTGTAACATGTATGTATGAGGATTTGTTTTTTGTCATGAGAATTATCTGATTTACTACAATTTTCGGTGCAGTAGTAATCGTCCGGGACATTTTTTTATACTTGTAGGAGGAAAATATTCTGTAGTATGAAAAAAAACCCTGTATAATTACATTGTATTTCTGTATATCACGTGAGAAAACCGAAAACGATACGAAAAGAGCTTTTTTTTCGCATCCATGTCAACTTGGTTGTAAGACCAGGTAAGACCAGTTGGTTTACTTCAAGTTCAATTGGCGAACAAATCGTTTTTCCCTTTTTGTCGATTAGTTGGAGAACGTGCATGTGTATAAAATGATCCACGTCTGAAACAATTGAAAAGTCGTTTCTCCCAAAGACTAATATTTGAAAACAAATAATAAAATTTTGCGCATAGAATAGAATTATTGAGCATTGATGTTGGTAATATCGTGTTTACTGTAATTTATGTCTTCAGTAATCAATTACAAATAAAATTGATAGTTTCAAAGAATTAGTAGACAAGTATACTAAGATTCTATAACTAACAAGCAAGTCATGATTACAAGAAGAACAATTTAAATGAAAAATAGTGTAGTAACTGGTTATTATTTTAAAGTATAATATATATGTATTTTGTAATGAATTGTTGTAGAGTTGAAGGTAAGTTGGTTCACGACAGATTTTTTATCGAGTTTCATGCAAAGTGCAATGTCGTAATAAAATCAGACACAAGTAATAAGGTTTTATTTGTATTGTGGTAGTACATTAAACAAATGTTCGACTACAAACCGGATATGTGGTTTATATACACACACAATAAAAGCAATACGAATTTTTCGAGTAACAAAATTGTAAACATACTTGATAAATGTTTCTAAAAAGAAGAAAAGGTGTCTTCTCTTTCCTCTTTACGGAAAGTCAAAGTCATTTGTCCATTCTCAAACTGCACTGACATAAATCTAGCTGGCATATATTGTCTTCTTAAACGTTTAGGATCATCATTTGAAGCTGACGAAAAGTTTGTTAGACACCTTGATGTTGCTGTATGATATTTCATTCTTCCAAGTGAGCCTCCTTTACAATGCCGACATTGTATCAGTTTTTTAAATCCATTTCTGTATTTACGACTAAAGAAACAGTAAATTATAGGATTAACACAACTATTTGATAAACCTAACCATTGACAGATTGGAACAATATACGCAAAAACAAATTCAATATATGAATCGTTAGTGGGTGGATTAAAATACATTTCGAAATAAACGGCAAACAGAGGGAGGCGGGAAAATGCAAAGAGACAAACAATGATCGCAAACATTTTGATGACTTTGACTTTAGATTTGTTTATAGTTGCAAAATTACTAGCAATACCTGGAGCACGCCTTGTCCAAACTCTATAAACAATAGAAAAATAACACACAATAATAAATGTTAATGGGAGAGCATAACACATAACAAAAAGTCCTAATACAAAATATCCACGCTGTAGGTCGTAAGTTGGCCAAATTTGGTGACACATGGGATAAATGTTGTTACCATAAGTTTGGTCATATCTCTCATAGAAGATCAGTAGGGGTAACGCCAAAAATAATGCCATCAACCATATGAACGCTATCATTACTCTTGAAGCACATGTATTAATCTTAGACCTCCATGTATTACAGATTGCTGTATATCTGAAAATATAATGTGTATAGAACATATGTAAATATAATGTGGAAAGAATATAGTTAAAATAGGTTTGCATAATAGCTATTTGGTAACAATTCCTTAATGAATTGATATTTATTTAATCTTGATTGATACAACGAGAAGATGTAGTGTGTATATGTTAAGAGACAACAACCGAATCGGGATGAAAATTGCGGACCAAGTCCACCCATTGGTCTTCAATGAACGACGGGAAAACCCTCATATCAAAGGGTAGGCTGTAGCTAGCCCCAAAACATTATTATACACAGGAACAGCAAAAGATTTGTCCTATATACTTAAGTAACATAAAATAAACTTAAAGTGAAAATGATATAAGATATAGAGGCCAGAAATTCCTGACTTGGGATTGACGCAAAATAAAAAAATGCGGTGGTGTCAAAGTATTTTGGCATAATCACAACCCTCCCCTTTTCAAATCTAGGCACTGTGGAAAAATATTACACAATTAAATACACTAAAATTCATTTCAAAAAGGTCTGAGTATCTTGTTACACGGAAATAAAGTAATTGAATATACATTTCAAGAATGGACAAACTAAGGACTGTTCGCAGTTAACTGACATACCAGCTACAGACCCTTTTTAACTGAAGTTATATCCCCATCGTATGTAGAATTAATCCCAATTCTTCCCATGCGGGATTATAAAATCACGGTACATCATAAGTCATACAATAAGAACACAACTCATGTCATGTTAAAACTGCTTTTAAATGTAGTGTTTTGTTAATTTTTTAGATTGTTTCGCTATTATTGATTTTGTTATTATTATCACTAATATGTGATCATACTCAATAAATGATACGTTTTTGATATAATGTAACTTATGATACGATCCACATCTTTCAACGTACATATTTAAAATGTTTAAGTTTATTGATTATTCTGTATCATCATTGGTATAAGTAAACTTGTATAGATGTGCAGAGTAGAAACACTGTAATCTTAACTTAAATCTTGCCTTCACACACTTGTTTTATAGATTCTCGCGGATCGCTAAATTTTAGTCAATCACAAGCAGCTTTAAATATACATATTTTACATCTATTTGCGTTAATAACTCGTTACAACTCACAGACACTCGTGAAAGTGGATACAACATTTTTTACATATCGAAAAAATTTCTGCAATTGTCAACGAATAACATTTCCGTGCATAACTCGTAAATAACTGCATATTCCGTAATTATTGATAACCGGTCGCAAAAAACTAGATTTCTTGCAAGACTTCGTAAATATTTGGAAATAACGATGAATTTACGATTGGGTTCGATTATTTCACCTTCTTTATGGATCTGCATACATAAATAGTTTACGATTTAAGATATTCATTCAATGCGTAACTTTAAACATTTCCTTTTAAGACGCTAGAGCAGTCAGATTTCTTCATATCTTGTTTACAATATTTTCATGTCTGTTGTCAAATGACGAATTGTCATTTTGGCATAAAACATAAGGATTCGTAACAAACTCACAAGTATTCGCAAAAACTCGATTACATAGCACAATGAACACGTAAAAGTTTAGATGAATCGTAACTTTTCGTAATATTCTCGTAAAAATTCATCAACATTTCGTAATGAGTTGAATCTTGCTAGTATACATATCCATTAACTCGAAGCAACTTAAGATTTTTGTCGTAAGTACGGCACAATAACTCGTAATTAACCGTTACAGTTAATGGTTTGCAATTACTCGTAATCTCTCTTAATTGTTAAATTACTTTTAATAGTGGGTCAGTTGTAAAGATCTATATGAACCAGTGGTATGAATCAGTAAGAAAACTCCTTGTATTTATAGATAGCATTGTGAATGTCAGTTTCATAATAAAGATAATAGCATTTTGACTTTCAACATCTCAGTTAATAAGGACAATTATAATCACGCTATTCCTCCTGCATACGTCATATAATCATATAACCCTAATAACCACAAAGATGCCAGGTAATATAGTGCAATTTTTTTACACATTGCTAATGTCTAGAAATAGACACTACGTCTATTAACGTATGTGCAGACAATATATGATACTGGTTGTCGAAAAGCATTGAAGGATAAAATAATACATTTTGAAATACGAAATATTTATCAAATAGTAATCAAGGAAACCAAGATTCTAACAGAAATCAAAAGAATGTAATCCAGTAGGAGGTAGACGAAAGAGGAAAGGAAAACTATGACATGTCGAACAAATAATTTTTCATCGTGCAAATTGATACACCGTAACGATCCACGAGTTCAGGATGACGACCATAAAACTTCTGTAGTGAGGACTTCAATCTTGTAAATGTATTAACATAGCCCTATTCCAGAAGCCTATTTGTTAGAGTTCTAGCGCGATACAAAAAAGTCTGCGTTGTTACGGCAAGCTCTGGTATAACGTATGAGTTGTGATATGAAAACTACATACGCAGGTGCTGATGGGATGCTGCCGGAAATGAAAAGAAAGTTAACAATCCTGAATAAAAAGTCATCACGTTGGTCTTAAAGTTAATAGTTTTCATTACCAAAAAATCGATCTCTTAGTGTAGGTCAAGATATGAGGCTGACGTCACAATGTCAAGTTATGTTAGGCAGATGCGATATTTCAAATGGATATTTCGAATTTTAGTATACTGTATAACTGTTTCTCTTATCAACAACATAAGAAACAAATAGTTAGGAAGTTCATGATTTTCGCTCAATTCTTTACAAATTAAGACCTACTTAAACTTTATTGTTTGCGATTAACACTTGCTTTTTTCAATATGAATACTTAATTGTTCGGAAGAATTATGAAAAATCGATTTATTGAACTTATCAAACTCACGAAAGCAAATAACGTGAAAATAATACTAATTGTGCTCACCTGTCAATCGCTATAGCTGCTAGTGTGTTAACAGACGCACAGACTGAAACGTAGTGTACATATGGAGCAGTTTTACATGTGAAGGCTCCAAATCGCCATCCTGAAAAAAATAATAACACAAATCAATCACTTCAAAAATATGCATATTCGATAAATCGATGACCAATATTCACATCTTAAAAATGTTACATAGTATGTTCCAAGAGTAGCATAAATGAGACTCAATATAATTCCATTTGAGAAAATATGTCCTCAGCATTCGCCGAGACAAAAATACCCTCCAAAAAACAAAACAAAACAGAACAAACAAAAGGAAGTATATATGGTCACAATAGTTATTAGTATTGATTCCTATAATGTTCTGAAATAATGTGGGATTTCAATTAAGATGTTAAAATACTTTCAACATACTTTTGTGGACTCATCACCTACACGTTTGAGGTGGAAACCTTAATACCAAATATTTTTTTTTCTAAATATAATTCAATCTTAAAAAGAAAGAGTTTCCTGATTCAATATCTCATTTGTATAACAACTGGAACTCAGAACATATGACGAATTGAAGTCCAAACTGCAATGAGAAATGCATGTTAGTAGGAATATATATTTTAAGCACTTACAATTGATTGTAAATGTAATTAAAATCACTCTTAGGTAGAAAGAACATTTTTCAGGTCAATGCTATTTAGCAAAGTTTTAAAAGTTATTTAACGATCATTTTTTTACCCGTATGCTATCATAAACAGCTATTTTGATATGATTCCAAGCTAATTAGCATATTCCTTTTTCATGTATTATGATTGGTTGTATACTTTTTACGACCTCGATGATGCCCGTTTTTAACAACAGGGTAAACACCATGTACATACCATAAACAAACCTTGCTTCAATTACTTTAATAAAAGATATAGTCGATTTAAGAGATTTAAGACGTGAAACGGTATTTTCTCTTTTTCTATTCATTTTCGGCATCGTTTATTAAAAAACAAGAATATGGTTATCAGTAACCTCATATTTACTTTTAATGTTGAAATTGATAACCATGTCACCCTGTCAGTTGAAAGCCAACATTTGCAATGTAAATTTTGGTGTCATATGCACCGAATAGGAGTCTACAAGACTAAACCACAAATATATTTCAGATACTTTAGTATTGAAATTTACTTGAATAACATGTATAAGTATTAAACACTGTTTTTCAGAATTTTTGGATGTGTAAAATTGGACCTTTTAACAACACTTTAAAATGATTGAATGGTCGGATTTTACACATCGGTAAGTTCTAAAAATCAGTGTTTAAGTATAACATTTTTAGTTGTTACTTTAAAAAAAGCTTGTATCTGACCCGGCTGTTAGGAGCAAAAGGATATCAAGTAACGACATACGTATTGATATTAAATTTCAATAAAGATCCTAGATATCAGCAGACAGAAAACTGCTATCTACTGTAAAACACATGGTTTATAATAACTTTATGTTCCATTGAAACCAAAGTTATATAAAATTACTATTTAAATTAATTATATATCATAATCTTGAACTGCATGGCGATATATTTGAGTTTTTAACAGATTTACATAACAAATACATTGTTCATTGTGGGGAGAAACATTCAGAACATAGGCCAGAGACAGCACATGTTATAACGAATAAATAAAGGATAGTAACGCTCTCCACGTAATCGGTGGGACAAAGAAGATTAAAATCGTAAGAAATCAAATCAGTTTTCATAATTCGCTTCAATATCTGACGGCTGTGGGAGTTTGTCATGATAATTTCTTTCAACAAGTTACTTAAACGTACTGAAACGTAACTTAATTGATGATTTGCATTGAAGGCTGAATTCTGCAAATGCCATGGTTGCCTAATGCAATAAAAGCTGGCTTTTATGAACAACAATTTGTGTTAATGTCAATATTAGTTTCCATCTCAATATATAAAACGGATTTAGTATAGACATACTATGGAAATTAGTTTGTGTAGTATTGACTGCGGATAGACAATTACGTGTTGTTCTAGGATAAATTTGTTTCAATTTGAAATATAAATTGAGATACATATACTGGTGTTATTCCTCAAAAGTTTGTTTATGATATGAAAATGACAGCAACATGATGCATAAACTCTTTGTTGAAATATTCACGAAAAGTATAGTACGACGAGACTGAAAATACAACGTTAAATTTATATCTATACTGCTTTTAAAGTAGGAGTTTGAGCGTCTTGAACGAAATTTATACCAAAACATGTACTTTACAGGTACAGAATTTTCTCATTAGACATTAAATCTTGATAAACGACTAGTTTGCAACTAGCTAATACCGTGTTCAAGCAGAACTTTTGATTTAAAAAATAATATATTATTGATGGCTTTTAGTTTTAGTTACTATTTTTTGCAATATAGACTGTCGTCACAAGATGCCCGTGGCATATGAATATAAAAATATTAACTATGTAACAGAGCTGTATGTAGTGAATATGTCAACAATCGCTTAACATTCGTAGAACTCACTGTGTCATTAAGTTATAATATCTCACTGACTAGTTAAATTTGTTACCAGCCCTCGATTGATATCATCTGTCGGGCTAAAGGCCTCGAGCCGATATCAAGATCTCAGACTAATTACAGGGGAACTATTAAAAAGGCTATGTATTGATTTATATATATATATGTATTGCACGTTTTTCGTCCTTAGTAATGAAAGAAATCGTTGAATGTTTGTATCAGGTAACAGGTCACATAATCGAACACAAACAAAAACAAAAACAATAAATAAAATAAAATAAAATTTGACGTAGATTAAAATCTACTTTTGACTGATTTAAAGATATTCATGTTGATATTTGTTGAAGCTTTTTGATGTAAAGCAACTTTTTTGTCAGGGGCGTTCCTCTTTGTAAATATGTTATATTGAGATGGTAAGCCACGTTGTCGGTTTTTTACATTTCGTCTGTGGTAAGCATTCAAAACAAATGCTGATTTGTATTTCGTTGCTACTTCCGGGTTCATTAATAAGATGTTTCTTGTCAGAATTTTCAATTTTTTGGTTATTAACAAACAAACTTATTATTGAAAACATATAGTTAAGTGTCATATGAATGTTATCGTATTAACGCATAATAGGTTTTTGATGATAAAATTGTAGTCTTTACTATATGAAGAACCACAACCTTTGCCCATATTTGTGAATTCACAGGGTCACGTGATGAGACTTGCAAAACCTATTGGGAAATTATAGTACAGAATAATATGAATTTACCTAGATTCAAAGACAACATCTTGAATGGATAAATAAACATAGAGCTAAAAATGAAAAAAAAGTAATGAATTGCGTATAGTTAGTACCATTTCCATGGCTACCATTAGATATAGCATCATCTACAAGATGTCTTCCGGAAGCTAATCATATGTTAGAGAGCACTTCGTTGGTTATGATCGAAAAATAAACAGTCCTGGAAATGGAAGTGATTATTGTTGACCGATTAATTGTCTGTCAGTCTGATAATGCAATCTAGTCAATTACACAGGCTGAGACCGATTTATTCTGTAATATAAATCCTTATCTAAAAGGTCCATGCTTCGGTACTCTGTACATTACTCGAAGTATAGATTAAGATATAATCTGTCTTTTACCATGTAATAATGTCTATTTCTGAAGATTGATTCTTTAATACCCACTGATTTTAGATCGCTATTTGACTTATTTTGAAATCAATTTTTTCTTTATTTTCTAATTATCGTTCATGTTATTTCATCTTTAGTAGTTTCTATAAAGAAAGTGCAAGGATATAAGCTATTATTTAGCCCCCAGCACGAAAAAACAAAACAAAACAAAACAACAACTAAATAAACAACAACAACAACAAAAGAAAATTAATAACAAATCATAACAACGAAAAGAAAGAGAAACACTTACTACAAACAAAACAAAACATGGCCAAAGGAAATAAGGCGACAATCAACAAGACAATAACAAAATAGAATGAAAACAATCAAAATAAAAGAAGGAATACAACGACAACTTTGAATAATAAATATTATGTCTATGATATCACAAGATCTTATATTTGTTCAACGATTGAAAAAAAAAAATTTCCTAACAAAGAAGACATTACTAAATGACATGCAGCTGTATTCTCAAAAACACAGAAGAAACAATCTTAAAAAAAGTTCTTATAAGGTTTATATACCAACTCTATGAGATATTGCTTCAATTAATCAAATACCAAATCTACTATTTTAATACGACCATATAGACTCAAGTGCTTATAATTAACACAAGGAAAATGAATGTTATATCATGGATAAAAATAACAAACGATCCTTATTCAGATTCAAGTAGTGTTTTCTTGTAGAAATTCAAAATCAATAAAACCCCAAACAATTATGATATGATTCCGTAAAGAAGGGGATCGAAAATTGTATTAAGGAGGTAAACCCAGGGTAAGGAATATAACTATTAACTTGGTCTGATTTCATTTGTTTCAAAGAAATTGAATATGACACAAACATATTACTAATTTCAAGAGTTATGTCCCTTACCTAAGGTCTACCTCCTTAAGAAGTAATCAAAAGAACAAAGATTCTATCGGAAATCAAAAAGATGTTATCCAGGGACAAAAACCAGACATGGAAAACAGATAAACACAATAAAAGCAAAGCAACAGAAATAATACATACAAAGTAAAAAACGTAAATGATCATCTCGGACTCCACTAAAAACTGGGAACATCTGTAGGACTCTAAACCAAGGTCAATGATTCAATGTATTAAACAGAGAAAGACCAATGACCACAGTAAAACAATGCTTAGAATATTGGAATAAAACATATAGGCATAGACAGAAACTGAAAACCACAGATACAAGAGGAAATAGTTGAATAAAAGAAAATCAGTAATTTAAGATTCCATTATGTTGGTGAAAACGTTTTCTGTTGAAGAAACTACTATCGTCTTGCTCATGTCTAATTTTCAAAGTCTATGGAAACATTGAACTATAATACATATGATCAATCTGTCTTTGTGGTGAAGAAAAAAATTAGAATTTAGATGCGAGTTTTGTTAGTAGACAAATGCATAAGTCCAATAGTATTGCAATTTACCGGACACAATTAACCGATATATAAGCGGGATAATTAGAACGCTACAACATCTGGTTTAACATACCGTTCCCATCGAAAATGCCTGTTCCAAATCCCGGGTTTTACTTTGATATTGTCATTGGTTTTATGGACTATCCTTCTTTTGATTCTCAAGATTGACTATTGCATAGAGATTTTGCATATCAGGTTGGTAATTTGTATTTACCCGTTATTTAGGCCTTTATAAAAACGTATTGTCGCATCAAAACAGAGAAACATTGCGCTTGGGAATACTGAAAAAAAAACAGTATCAATGCCAGAGCACAATTTGTTGTAAACATAAGAATGCAATGCTATTCAATATTTATGGGCAGCAATCATCAAACAACCATATATGTGGTCTGGAACTACTATTTACAATTTCCCGTAGACGTAATTATTATGAAACCAATGTCCATGATAATCACAATCCAATTAGTTCCCTTCACATGATGGAATTACATTATCTTGGTATAGTCGATGAACCCAGAACGAATTGTCTTAATATTTGTACCACTCATAATTTTTTATGTGTTTAATATCATATTTGTTAAAGTAATGAATCTTATTGTGAATGATAAAGCAAATAAATGATGCATCTAATGGAAGTGAAAGACGACTAAGGGATTTACAAAACTGATCGAAGAAAGAAACAAATTTGATGAAGAATCAACTTGAAACGTGAACGTCATCAATAGTTTATCAAATCATAGTATTACAAACCAATTCAATAATATTTGTCGTCTCTAAACAGCAAATAAAACCCACAAATCTTTGCTTCTAATTTTTCTAACTTTCAGGTATCTGATTTAATTTTACTTCCTAGGGTATTTATATCATGTTTCTTTTCGTTAAATCATCTCTTGGTGTTCTTTCAATACCAATCGGAAGCAAGCATGACATACATGAAACATGTAATTAGGTGACCAGGTTGATACAAATTAAATCGTACAAAAATAAAGTCTTTAAATGTTTAAATGATGTAATGAGTGTTGCCCAATGTAATACGTATTCAAACAAAACACGACTACAGAATTTTGAAATAAGGACGTTTTTTTCAATGAATATTTCGCGACTTTTATCAAATGACGTCGTTTCAAGAATATCAGCTTACTAATGGTAGAATTTTCACAAAAGACATAGAAATATTTCCAGATTTCATATAGATTATCTTAAATTACCTTCATACATAGTACTGATATTAAATATCACTAGAAAACTTCAGTTTCTTTTAATATCTAAATCAGTCTACAAATAACAATAGTTAACATTACATATAATGCTAGTTTTGATAAGGTGAATTTCAAACATAATGTTACAATTTATTTCCCGAGAAAATTAAGAGTTAAGGTATGTAAAGTCCATGAAAGAAATCATCACATTTATAGAATTATTTTACTCATCAAGGTAACAATAGCCATTATTTGGAAGGTCTTTGGTGCATAGTAACACTTAATTATATGTTTCGAATATCAAATCGTATGTATGTGATACGTTTGGCCAATTAAAAAAGACCTAGAAGAAAGGTGTTCATTCTGACCCCGTACGTCATGTATTTTTTTTTATAACAAATTCTCTTTGGACATAGCATGCTGAATCAAAGAGATTCAAGAGAGCCTTGTCAGTCATATGTTTAATTTATACAGAAAATAAATTTAAATTAACTTACTATCTTAAATAAATTTCAAAAACTTTATTAGATTGGTAATTTTTACGTCAAACAATACTTATAAGGCTTTAACTTTGACGTGGAGGAGTTGATTTGGATGTGTAGACATAACAATAACAGAAGTATTTGGTTCGGCAAATGTCATAACTGTAATTATTTAAAATTCTTTTTCCTGTTTTCACGTTTTGGCCATGTCTTATGTATGATGTCCTTCTGTTATAGAGCTTCGTTTTATTTTGTCAATATTATGGAATATGACCTTTTTGCCTTTAATGAAAAAGAAATGTTAGAAATATTGCTTATAAGATTTTGATGTAATGTTAAACGTGTGAATGAACCCACAAACAACACAAGGAAGCAATGTATCATTATAAGTCATTCATAAGCGGTTGTAAGGAAAGATACTGGCATACTCAAGTCGTTTGTAAACTTTTTCATTATTGAAGGTGTTCATTCTTACTCCTTTATATACGCATTGGTTTTGATAGCAATCTCTATTTGTACTTAACATCAAAATTTTTGTTATCAAAAACCAAAACGTATTGCATGTTAAGTACAAGGATAATATTTCATATTATTTTTGAATCTTAATTCGCTTTCAACTTTACTGGAACCAATCAACGTTTCAAGACATCAAACATCAATACAAGCGTATAAAAATGCCATTTGTTCATACGCATGAAAGTGCAATTTTGCTGTTGTGTGCGAAAGTATGTTTGTTTAAGCAGTATCGAAGTTTCAAGTCAACCGAGAAAACTTACCCTTTAAAATGGTTTCGCTCGGTCATCGCAAAGTCTGGTTAGTGTAGTTACAATATGAAATTGGCCAGAGCTCGCCAAAACTAAGCAGACTTTTCGTATCGCACTAGAACTCTAACAAATAGGCTTCTTCTTGAACAGGTTTATGTTGCTACAAGATTGAAGTCATCACTACAGAAGTTTTATGGTCGTCATCATAAACTCGTGGATCGTTATGGTGTATCCACCTGCACCATGAGAACTGATTTATTCAACGGGTCATAGTTTTCCTTTGTTTGTCCACTCCGGACTTGACTTTTTATGAGCAACTCGGCGGGTGTTTCTAGAAAAGCAGAGGACGCTTACCCTACTGGTGCACCTGGTCCATGCTCCGAGTTGCTCATTTGCTTTTCTTACTTTGTATGTGTGATTTTAGTTACTTTATGATATTTGTTGTGTATGTCTGTTTTCCATGTCTGGTCTTTGTCCCTGGATTAAATTCTTTTGATTGTCGCTATAACCTTGTTTCCCTTGGTCACTCTTTCATCACGTTGGATATGTGTTCGTACAGTTTTAACAACCACTGTGCATCCGCACTAGTCCAATGACGTTAATGTTGCTGAACAAACAAAATTAGCAGATCAGATATTTTTTTACGTCGTGTGCCACTATTACCCACTTCATATACACGAAGCTTTCTTACGAATCAATACCATTAATAAACTCCTTGTCATTCGAAAGCATTCGTATTTAATTCGTCAGCATTCGTAAAAACATTTCAAGAACTCAAGACAGTTGCAGGCATTCGAATCGATTTGGAAAAGGAGATGAAATTTACACGAATGTCCACGAATCTTTTTCGAGTTTTTAAACCTATGATTTTTTCAACACTGTATACTACTATTCCCCTTACTCAGTTAAAATCCCGACTTAAAAACATTATACATCGTTGTTTTTCCCAAAAAGATGGTACACCTAGATACATATATATAATTCTTGGTAGAGATTTCTCATACTTTGTAAGAAATAATTCCAAATCATCTTCCAAATATACAGAGGAAGATGTTTACAAAATGCTGGAATTTTTAATCGACAACATATTTGTCCAGTGTGGTGGACATGTTTTTCAACAAACGGTCGGCATTCCAATAGGAACAAATTGTGCTCCGTTACTTGCTGACCTATTCCTTCACTCTTATGAGGCTGACTTTATAACTGATCTGATCAGAAAGAATGAATATCGTTTGGCTAGATCCTTCAATCTCAGTTTCCGCTATATAGATGACGTATTATCTTTAAACAATCCTAATTTCGGGGATTTGATACATCGCATCTACCCAAAAGAACTTGAGAAAAAGGATACTACAGACACTGTGAAGTCAGTCTCATATCTTGACCTACACGTAGAAATCGATGGTACAGGAAACTATTGACCAAACTTTACGACAAACGTGATGACTTTTCATTCAGAATTGTCAACTTTCCTTTCATCTGTGGCAACATCGCTTCAGCACTTGTGTATGGAGTTTTTTTTCATATCACAACTAATACGATATGCAAGAGCCTGCCGAAACTACGCAGACCTTTTGTATCGCGCTAGAACTCTAATAAATAGGCTTCTGGAACAAGGTTATGTTGCTACAAGATTGAAGTCATCACTACAGAAGTTTTATGGTCATTATCATGAACTCGTGGATCGTTATGGTGTATCCATCTGCACCATGAGAACTGATTTATTCAACGGGTCATAGTTTTCCTTCCCTCGTTTGTCTACCCCGGACTTGACTTTTTATGAGCAACTCGGCGGGTGTTTCTAGAAAAGCAGAGGACGCTTACCCCACGGTGCACCTGGTCCATGCTCCCAGTTTTTAGTGGAGTCTGAGTTGCTCATTTACTTTTGTTACTTTGTATGTATGATTTTAGTTACTATATGTTCTTTGTTGTGTATGTCTGTTTTCCATGTCTGGTCTTTCTCCAAGGATTACATTCTTTTGATTACCGCTATAACCTGGGTTCTCGTGATTACTCTTTCCTCGTAAACAGCTCACAATCTACCGGAAGAGGGTTAGGTTGTCGTGCCAGTGGACGAAGACGTCGAAACTTTTCGGTATTCTATTGACTTACTACACTCGTAAGACATGTCACAGTTCAATTAAGGAAGGCGTGCGTATGGCTTTAATTTATATGACAAAATGTTACTCCATTGAAATTTCAGTACCTTTGTTAAAACATTCGTACCAAAGTATTCATAAAAAACTCGTTAGATTATCGTAAGCCATTCGTTAATTATTCGTAAAAAGCTTTGACCAAATCGTTACAATTCGCTTTGCACCCACAATATCGTCTTCATTCGTAAATTGTTTGTATTTAATCGCAATTATTGGTAAAACTTTATCGGAAACGCATTGCATTCATTCTTAGTAAAATGTAGTGATCGTTCATACTCGTGACCAATTGTAAAACACTCACAAATCGTTTTTTTTAGTTTTACGAATATTGTTAATTTTGGAGATACATAAGGATTTGTGAGAGAAAAAAAACATAACAGCATTTTATCAAATATCTTGATTTTTTCAGTCGAACTACATTTGAATAGACAAAAATTTAATACTTGCTTTTCAAATTTTGTATCCAAAAATAAATTATAAGACGTAAATCCCAATTTTATTATAGCGTTTGGAGTTCACCATTATCCGTACAATTAATAACTCTGTCAAGCTTGTTCTAATTATGTACTGTTCTTTCACAAGCATGTTTAATGTATTCGTTTGAGAAACTTTGTCATAGGAACTTAAATTCGTAAAATGTAGTGATAAAATCTCTTGGCCTTATGAAAAGTCATCATTCAATGTTTTAAAAAATATTTTAAAGACGAAAACTAATCTCACGTAAATTTTATGACCTCTTTCACACAATTATTTAGAGTATATTGACATAAGTATATTGTTGTTTCAACTCTTTGAGTTTTAATTTGAATTAGCCAGAATCAAGTAGGTATAAACTATTTAAAATTACAGGATAAAAATTGATGTAAAAATTATATACAATAGTACTTAAGCAAACTATTATTTGGAAATTTCCCACAAGTGAAACGAGTTTTCTTCTTTTAAGTGATGTTTAATTTATCATTTAAACCAAAGTAAATCTTCAGTGTTCGAATAAACGCATTGTTGCATATATTATAGAGATGTAAAAATCCAATATAAATATCTTTATGTAACAGTATCATGGAGAATAGTGTCATCTAATACATAATATTTATTGTTTTACATTTACATATTGTTTATATTGTCATATTAAATGTCATTGTATTTATGTTATTTTCATTGTACCTTTTTATATTGTTTATATATTGTCATATTATATGTCATTGTATTTATGTTGTTTTCATTGTATTTTTTCATTCTTGAATGATGATAATCAAACGCCTCCATACAATTATGGGAATATCGTTTAACATTGGTACGCATGTATCAAGGCCCTAACACTCGTTATCATTTTACACGAAAAGGAATAAACAAAAGTTCCGGTAAAATAAATTTTATAACTGTTTATTTTTTTCAATCTAACTGAGAACGACGAACAATAATGATTTCGAAGGAATATATTCTGACGCGTTAAAATAAAATTACCATAAACCGAAGCAAATTCTATGATAATATCCTATACCTGAGATCTAGAAGTATGAATATTTATTCATGATATAATTCGCTAAGTAATGAGTTCGTTCATGTGAATGGTATAATGATTTCTATTCATGAGGGGCATATCATCAGATTTGTCATATATCATTTTAATTCAATCGAGTCACAGATCGTGAAATAGACGGTTGTAACGTATCAGGAATTAACCTTTATAATCTTGACAATTCTATTATCTCCCATGGTGACAGTCCAATCGCTTTTCCGGATATAGCAGCCTAGTGAATATTTGACAAGAAATTCCCTCTGCAATCGCAATCGTTTTAAATTTATTTTTACCACCGTTATATAAAAACGAAGTATTGATTCATCAAGCGGAAAGTGCAAGGAAATGCAACAAATACGATATGATGGAATATGCGCGGGCATGAGGCTCAGGTCAGGTTTTTATAAGAATATAATGCCGATACAGTTGGTTATATTAATTCACGTGTTTATATATTCTCTATTGGAAGCGTATATTAAACAATAACTCTTAAGGTAGTAATAAATAGAGGGATTTTAAGATCGTGCACTCATGCTTAAATATCAATTCCCATTAACAATGTAGTCAACATCTTTAATATTTAAAGTACAAGTCCACGATAATGTTCTACTGGGGCCTTGTCATCCTGAAATAAACAAGGTAAATTCTGGTAAGCTGCCCTACCCAATTTTAGAATATAAATGATATCCTGCCATCTACTGATTATAATGCTTCCACTTAAAAATGATGTGAACCTACAATGAATGACTGACAGTTTTTTTTCTGTGTGGATACACAGATCATATTGGATTATTATCACCCTTTATTTTTCCAAATATAAAACTGCTAGTGTTCTAAAAAAATGTTACTTTTCATAACTCATATTTATATGCTTTTTCTGTTTACCTATATTTTATCTTATGTTTCATTACAACTCATATTTTACATTTTCTACAATAGAGCATAATATCGTTTCGAATTCTGCCTTTAGAATCGAAATTAATAAAGTGTTATTGGTAACGTGATCATTTCAGTATTAAAGTAATAACATCTAAATATTTTACTTGTAATCCTGCATGTAGTATTCACTTATAACTCTGGTGACTGAATGATCCTATATGTTTGAATCATATCTTTGATATCTTTCTGCTCGATTACTAAGTTCTTGTCATCTTACATTCGATACTCTAATTAAGTCGCCAAAACGAAGTTTTGCAACTTATCGTTTTTGTCCCGTTTCTTCGTCTTATTATTATTATTATACTTTTTTTCTTCTGAATGCAAAGGTGTCCTGGCGATTTCTCGCAGTCGGTTTATTCGATTCATACCAAACTTGGTTAAAAATCCAGCATGATCAGGGAATGTGCAAGCTACTTCCTGAATTTCAAAATGGTAGCCAAAAACAAAACTTGATAATGGTGAACTCCAAACGCTATGATAAAATTAATGGAACTCATTAGTTGTGTGAAACTAAATCAGAACGCTGTTCTTGACTGGATGACATCACAGGCGTAATAATATGGTTTTAAAGCCGCCATTTTTTTCAAATGGCCGCCAAAATAGGCAAAATTTCAACATTGTTCGATTTAAATGAAAATGGATATATAGCTTAAACTTGACATTTTGAATTCAATAGCGGTTTCAGATTTTGTCTAAAAGCATGTATTTTTTTCACAGTGGCCACCAAAATCGGCAGAATTTCAACATAGTTTGATTTTAATGATTTTTTTTTATCTAGGGTAAACATTGTATTTTAAGTTCAAAATCGGCTTCAGAATTTTGACTAACTTCGACTATTTGTCGGTTTTGGCGACTTTTGTGTTTTGCTTGCAAACACATAATCACTTGTTATTAATGAGATTGCAATGACATCGAAATGAACAGACAACTTCTTTGAATATTTGACAGTAAAAACTGACTTACTTGACCATATTTTCGGGAATTCCCCGTTGAAATTTTTTTCCCCGATTTATGGCTTCTAGTACTATAATATGCGTTTGAGTTATTTGCTAAATGCCATAAGCACATTTCGCCCTATTTATGACTTACTCCTATCAACAATATCTGTCATCTTACATCTGAATTAGTCCATCTTCGGAAAAAAAAATAATGATCATGAAAGCATCTCATTAGAACACAGATGTGATTTCTAACGTCAGCAAATGTATATGATAAATCATTTACATGCCACATTTCCATTTACATACATAGAACAAATCCAATTATTTTAATTTACGAATTGTAGTAAAATGTATATCATATTAAAACACGCGCGTGTATAAAGCGAGTCTTTTCTCTACATCAATGATATTGTCTTGTTTATAACTTTAATGAGCCGCCACGTTTGTAATTATATTTTGGTTAAAATCTGTCGGGTACAAAACAATACAATTAATAATGCAGAATGAGCTTTTTTAGCAAGGCTTTATCTTAGTTAGATACTGCAGAATTGAATTTCCAACACCTGAGTGACAATACACTTTTTTGCATTTACGTAATTACTTTTATGTTCATGTTAACTGGAGTTCATCTGTTAAATACATGTTATGTTTTTGTTAGATTTGTGCATATATGAATTATCACAAAATACAAAACGGAAAGAATAAAGTTACTCCGCATTTTTTAAAATTTTACTTATGTCTTAAAATTGTATATATTTGAACCATAACAACATTATTCTGTGTTTAAGCGGTTCTAACCAGACTAAGGTGCATAGAAGTGTTATTTTGGGTGCTCAATTGTGCAATTTTATGGGGTTTGTAGGTTTGGTTTGAATTATAGCCTAAAACTTTTTTAATCCTTATCTTTGTAAATATCAAATATTAAACATTGTGTCTATTAAATGTATCTTATTTTTCGAAAATGGTCTAACGTACATGCCAAAATCACAAAAACCGTGCATTATTTTGTATCGCGCTTGACGTCTTGCAATTGGGCATCTAGCGTTGGGTTGTGTTGCTACAGGATTGGGGTCGTCGCTGCAGGAGTTTTGTAATCGTCGTGGGCTCGTGGGTCATTGCAGTGTGTCAGTCTGCACCGTGGGGTTGGTTTGTTCGGTATATTGTGGTTTTCCTTCCCTCTTTCTTCTGCCCAGGACTTTTTATTAGCAACTCGGCGGATGTTTCTAGAAAAGCAGAGGACGGTTACCCTACCGGTGCACCTGGACCATGCTCCCTGTTTAATGGAATCCAAGTTGATCATTTACGTTTTAGTTTATGTTCTTAACTTCTTTATGTTCTTTGTTGTGTTTGTCTGTTTTCCATGTCTTGTCTTTGTCCCTGGATTACATTTTTTAAAATTTCCGCTAGAATTTTTGTTCCAATGATTACCCTTCATACAATGCTACACAATCACAATCACAATAAAATTTTTGATAAAAATCATCCATTTTATCGCGAATATCCAGCCGTCCGAGAAATAGATGAAATTAAATTTTCTTGAAAAACAGAACCAAACAAATTTTAATTATAAATATTATTCAAGCCATACCATACACGTATCGTCATTTTAAACGATGTTAGGTAGACCAATAACCAACACCTTCTTGTCATTCAGAATAGTTTGATCACAATGGATGGTTTGACATAATGAAATATCTGTTCAATTAATATTTTGACAGGTTGTCAAAATTTCTTGACAGACAAACCCGACGTTGCAGACAAAGTGTAAGACATATTCAGACGTTCTTTGATAAAGCTACCGACATGTATTCTCGCATTGCTAAATTTCACATTCCCTGCGTAGAATGAAGACAATGGACTAGTTTGAGGGCAATGTAACGCAATATGATGATTTCATGCACAACGTATACAATTTCATTTTCTTAAAAACTAACAACTAACCAATCGTATCAAGTGGTAAAAATGTGGGTTATTTCAAATTTAATAACAATAAAAACTGACAAGGAAGTTATTCCTATATCAAACGTTTTATTGTTAAGTTTGTATGACTATAGTAACAATAAAAACTAACAAGGAAGTTATTCCTATATCAAACGTTTTATTGTTAAGTTTGTATGACTAACTTCAATAACTCAGTTCCGTATGTTAATTACACTCATTAAATTCCATTCGTTTGAACCATAGTTTAGAAACGGAATTTAAGAGCCGTTCTGGCATAAATATAGATTTAATTCCTTTAGAACTATCATTTAACAAATCAATCACTAAGATGACGAAATTTATTTAGGAAATTTTCTTTTCACTAAAAACTTTATAAGTGTCTTTTTACGTAGGAAATATGTTTTTCAGCACCCGTTTAAAATCTCATTATGGTAGCAGGACAAACACGTCAAATCGAAAATTGAATTTTATTAATATGTTATGGTCAAGGAAATTACAAAATCAATCATTAAACATGAATCGTACAACAAAATGCTGTAAAATATCTTGGAAGATAAGATAACACAAGTTGAATACTTTGTTATCTACTATATTGCGTGAATTTAAACTCTAATAGGATTCCAATGGATAAAATTGCTTGTTATATATATATATATATATATATATATATATATATATATATATATATATATATATATATATATATATATATATATATATATATAAACACGCAAGGTTAATCCTCGTTGAACAGTGAGCTCCCCAATGTTAATATAAAGTTTTGCCATTGGAAAACGTTTCAGTTTCTCGCTAGGCAAAAAGTCCTGCACTTGTTCTACTTTTGTTCATTCAAAACAAATGATGTTATTAACCAATTACTTAATTCTTAGTTAATCGCTTTAAAAGGGAGATACATGTAAATCATACACTTTCGTTTCAGATTGGTATTTGTAATACAAAGTTTGCAAATGTGTAGATGTCTGATTCGATCTTTCATTCGGATTTAATTCCAAGGCTTAGGAAATAGAGTTCACAAGCAGTAAGGAATCATTATCAATACTTTGTTTTTCAATTATCTTTATATTTTGTAACGGATTATCACTATTTGAAATAGAAATAATTTATTATCTTAAAAACGTTTGAATTGATGAAGCCAAATGACCAGAGTCATTAAATATTAATATTTTGCATTGCCAAAGACAAATCTGTGAACGATAAATAGAATGTTGTTATTGAATTTTTACTACAGACTACAGGAAGAGTAATCAAGGGAATCAAGGTTATAGCGGTAATCAAAAGAATGAAATCAAGGGACAAAAGACCAGACATGGAAAACAAACATACACAACAAAGAACATAAAGTAACTAAAATCATACATACAAAAAAACAAAAGCAAATGAGCAACTCAGACTCCACTAAAAACTGGGAGCATGGACCAGGTGCACCGGTAGGGTAAGCGTCCTCTGCTTTTCTAGAAACACCAGCCGAGTTGCTCATAAAAAGTAAAGTCCGGGGTAGACAAACGAGAAAAAGAAAACTATGTCCCGTGTAATAAATCAGTTTTCATGGTGCAGATGGATACACCATAACGATCCACCAGTTCATGCCGCTGGGACAAGTAGTTGCTGAGTAATGTGCAACGGAAAAAATGCTATGGACGGACACATGGACAAAGGTAAAACAGTATATCCACTCTCCTTTGGATCGGGGGGTACAATAAAACACTTCAAACTTTACTGAGTAAGAAAAGGATATGCATGAAATTCATTTTATTTGCCAGTAATGAATTCATGTATTGAAAAGAACTGAATACAAAAAACCAATTACGAATATATAGCTGCTTCAGTTTACATGAATAGTCCTGATTGACTTGAAAACATTTAACTAATATATTTATTTTGCCCACGCTTTTCAAGTTATTATACATTGCTTATCACAATTCCAGAAGTCTAATTTCGTTGAACTATCATTTTAAACATGGTTAACCATATATAGATATCTTTATTCAGAAGACGAACTCTAACGATTCTAATTCTAATTTTTTTATCGGCCAGATATTGTTCAGTGGAAGAATATATGCAAATTCAAAGTACTTTTAAAAACGATAATATAAAAGCAATGCAATGAGGATAAATAATATTATTATATCATATAGGAGGAATTTCGGTGCTATACCATGTTTATTTTAATCTAATAGTGAACGAGAAATATATAATTGTTGTACACAAACGTGAAGTTTAATCTTAGCAGTATCCCTAGGAGTAAAAGTAATCTGGGGATAATCATATTATATCCTGGAAAGTCATGACTGTGAAGAAACAAAACATGAGAATGATTATTGCATATAGTTTTTGTTAGAATTGATTAAAAGGTAATTAGATGTCTACTTTGGTATGAAATAATGAAGAGGTTAAGACGTTGTGAAGATTGATGTATGACTATTAATAAGAAAAAGAACGGGCGTTTTGCAAATGAATTGTCGGATAGAAAATAAATTTTGAAAGTTTGACGAAAGTAATAACCACAGTAAAACTATCTTTAAAATTCAAGCCAAGACAAATACATTGTAAATAAGAAAATATATAGTGTGAAGCACCACTTTGGTAAGCGTCCTGGAAACAAAATGAAAACCAAAGTTCAACATACGTAGATCTAACATATTTTCGAAAAACAATGAAGCTTAGCAAATGAAAAAAAATGAACTGAGTTCCATATATTGTCATGTAAAAGAGAACGACAACAATGCGTACAGAAATATTAACATGTTTTTTATGAATAAAACCTTCCCAAAAGATGTAAAAAACTTTCCATTATGATTTAAAATAAAAACACCAAAACAGAAATCAATATTTTGTTCAATGGTAATCTCAGTTTCTCCTAGAAAGATGACGTATTATCTTTAAACAGTCCTATTTTTGGGAAATTGACGTAAGACAAACGCGATAAAAAAAAAGGTTTTGGTGTAGTCCGATTTGCGTTTTTTCTTTTGTTTCTCTGTATCTCTGTACCTTATATTTTTTTGGTTATTTCATTTTGTTTGTTGTGTGTGTCTGTTTTCTCTGTCTCGAATTTATTCTTGAGATATATTCTTTTGTTTTCTGCTTGAATATTGTTTCCTTTGATTAATTTTCTTCTAGGTTGTTTTGAATTTTTTTTCACGTCTAACTGGCAGCAAAATGCTAAACAGTGTCATGTTTCATAAGAAGCTATTTACTTAAAACGTACTCAATATATTCTACCCTGAAAAGTTGTATTGCGCTAGACCTATTACGGCTTGTCTTCTTTAACATGGTTATGTTGCTACAGAAGTTTAATGTTCGTCATCATGAACTCGTAAACCGTAACGGTGTATCCATTTGCACTATGGAAACTGATTTGTTCAACATGTCATAGCTTTCCTTATCTTTTTTCGTATACACTTGACTTGGCATTTTATGAGCAACTCTGCGGATGTTTCTAGAAAAGCAGAGGACGTTTACCCTACGGTGTACCTGGTCCATGCTTCCAGTTTTTAATGGAGCTCATTTACTTTTGTTGCTTTGTATGTATAATTTTGGATATTTTATATGTTTTGTTGTGTTTGTCTGTTTTCCACATCTAGTTTTTTCTAGTCCTTGGATTACATTCTTTTGATTTCCGCTAGAATCTTGATTCCCTTGATAACTTTTTCATGATTTTTTTCTCGGAGTAAGTATCTCTCCCTTTTTGTTCTCAATACAGTTAATAAAATCATTGCATATTATATTATATTATTCGGTGTAGTATTGCGAACGATATTGATACCTAAATTTTGATCATGTTTCCATCTTAGTGAATTCCGCCTAAATATTGTATGACAAGTTACTATCTATATACATTTTCCATTCATATAGGTGTGTAAGTCACCTAGAGATAATCACTTATTATGACTGTTAACACCATTCTTATAAGTAATAGTTCATTATTTACATGTAAAGATATGATGTATAACATCATCACAAGAATATTATTTCTAAAATCTCACCCATAACTCCAAAAAGTTAATTACAGTTTCCTTATAAACAATTGCATTATCTATCTATCTATCTATCTATCTATCTATCTATCTATCTATCTATCTATCTATCTATCTATACAGCCCTAGATTAATATATATATGCTAAGCGATGCCTGGAAACAAATTCATACCACCAAATCCAGCTAGAGATGCATGTCAAGTGGTGTTCGGACCTATTACGCCCCCAATACTAGCAACCGGTGTTTTGATTAATTTTGTTATCATCACATAGAACTTATATATCCTTTTGAAAAAAGGAAAGCATTTGTTTTTGAAGTTTGATTAAAAAATCCAAAGTTAGTGTTTTTTTTTCCTTTTTTGCGATTTTACCAGGTAGACGATCTCTTAGTTCTCAAAAATTTGAAAGTACAAGTATCTGCCGACAAGGAACAGACTAAATTGCTTCGGCATTTGTACGGCAGTCCAATTTATCAAACTAGCCCATCCCTTCATATTTCAAATGAAGTTGGCATTGACAAAATGCTTACTGTAAAAGCAATGTAATGGAAACCGCTGTCGGAGTATGATATACTTTCCCCTCTGGAGCAGCACTTGATTCCCCGGGTATTCTCTGGGAGTAAATATTGCAAGTGCTTTGATTTTTTTGGGTATTTTGTCCTTTTTTCTTACTTTTCAGTTTCACATAATAAAAAAATAATTTTGTTTTATTTTGTTATCTACATATTGTGTATGTGAATAGTCTTTGTTTCATGTCTTTTAGGTCCTGAATATTTATGACTGTGTCGATTCGTCGCTGTTTTGCCGATATTTGCAGAAAATTATAATTAGCCATTTTATCGTATGTGCACGAATTTACTGAACAACTTATTTGGTTTTTTTCAGCAGATAAATACTTACGGTACTTTTGTCACAATATTTGGCATCGGCATTTCGTCAGAAGAAATGGGTCATAGTTTGCATCAGTTAACCTTCATTCATATATCAGGAAATATCTTGCAACTTAAAAATGGGAATTAGTTTATTTGTTATGGGTCATTTACACTGGAAGCTGCTTGATTTTAACTTCCATGGTACCAGTTCATGACTTTTACTACATAAAATACGGAAGGTAGTTACATGTGGTTTGTGATGGCGATCTTGATATTTGAATCTTCTTAAATCACGATTGGATAGACGCTACTATTAATTTGCCACCAGTGAAGCGAAAAAGTGCTTAAGAACAATCCGATATCGTTTATTCGTCCAGTAATTCCGTAGTCGACCACACTTTGATGGTTAGTGTCTCTGTTCAGTCCTGTTGCGATTTTATTGTCAGTTAATCATTCACAGAAGGTATGCCGATTTGTCTATAGACCCTCACGTTAGGGTATGTCTACAACTTTGAAATAACGTACATTCTTAACTTTTACATGCCTATTTTTGAAATACCACAATTACTAAACTTTAGTCAAAAAGGATACTTTAACAAGAAAGTTCGTAAAACGAATGGCTATATCAATAGAAACTCGGAATGTTCAAATGAGTCTCAAAAGTTTTTTTTACAAATAAACCTGATAAGTTTGATGGCAGAGTAACCAGATGTACTGGTTTGTTTTTATTGTGCTCTCATATAAGTATACGAAATCGCAACGGCAACCAAAATATCAAACTAGACAGTCAAATCAAATCATGAGTTATTTTACTTATTTGACAAATGGTATTATGTAACTATATCAAATAACAATTATTTAAAAGTAAACTTACCACTAAATATATTGTCCAGTAGGGTCATTGGCATACAAAATATTGTTACTAAAATATCTGCCACTGCCAAATTAACAATGAAAACGTTAGTTACATTTCTCATACCCGGGTTTCGGAGTACAACACATATTACGAGAATGTTTCCAATTAATGCTGTTATGAAAATAAATCCAAACACAAAACAGAGTAAGACGATGGTAAACTCTTGGTGTTTCATCAACGGATATGTTTCCGATTCATAGTTGTTAGTACTAGTACCAATAGATTCATTGAGAGCCATGATTATCGTCTGTAAAGTAATGTTCTCCAAAATGTTAAATACAGTATAGTTCGTCATCTCAAGTTTTCAGATAATGCAAATTCTGTAATTCTGTAAGTCAATTAGTTGGACCCATCAATTACGTTGCTTGATATGTTACCAGAACCTAATCAACACCATTAATAAATTTCAATATTTAGCCGTTAACAAGGTTTCATTTTCACTGCATCGTAGCCCGTAACGAAACTTGTCATTAACACACAAGTACAGATAACTTAACTACATCGCTGAAGATCATCGTACATCAACCAATCAAAAGGATTGTCGTTTAAATAGGATGTCTTCTCTTTGCTGTGGCAGAAAATCACGTCTTTTCTACGATGTTATTGCTTGATGATAATAATCATTACTAATGTCCTATGTAGTTTGACCTAATAATAAAACAAAATATGATTTTTTACGATTTAATTAAGCATAAGATAGAAATGCGTGGCTAAGCTTTATTGCTTTTTTTACGTGAACTTATCGTAAAAGGAAAATGTATATGAGATATCTTTTTTGTATGCACATCGACGACTTCTTCGATGTCTATTTATTTTAGACTAAAAGTCATTTTTAAAGATTCAAATTCAATTTAAAAAAAAATGTATTTTTTCTCTGTATGTAAGTAAATGTTTACGTCATTTGATTGATACTGAATATTAATGTGAGGAAAACAAACTAGAAGCATTAGAACGTCTAGAATGACCACCCAATATTTAACGTGGATGGTTATTCACAAGCATGCAAAACATGCTCGTAAGGTTACAAAGTATGATTTGTGTTTTCCTTCATTTAAATTAAATTATTGACTTCAGGGATTTGTGTTAACCAATTAAGTTGTGCAAAATGAAATATGATAATAAAAAGATATAACAAAAGAAAATTGACAGGATTATGGCACATTAATGAACACTTTAATAAAAAAAAGTCTGAAAAAGAGATATTCGATCTGATCCGAAAGAAAGCACATCGTTTACCCAGATTCTTTAATCTCAGCTTCCGCTCTATAGATGATGTATTATCGTTAAACAATCCTAGTTTCGGGGTTTGATACATCGAATCTACCCCAAATAACTTGAGATAAAGGACACTACAGACACTGTGAAGACAGCCTCATATCTTGACCTACACTTAGAGATCGATGGCAAAGGAAACTATTGACCAAACATTACGACAAACGTGATGATTTTTCATTCAAAATTGTCAACTTTCCTTTCATCTGTGGCAACATCGCTTCAGCACTTGTGTATGGAGTTTTTTTTTATATCACAACTAATACGTTATGCAAGAGCTTACCGTAACTACGTAGACCTTTTGCATCGCGCTTGACTTCTTACAATTATATTCTGGAACAGTCAACACTACAGATGTTTTATGGTGGTCATCATGAATTCATGGATCGTTACGATTTATCCGTCTGCGCAATTAAAACTAATTTGTTCAACGTGTCATAGTTTTCCTTTCCTCTTTCGTCTACCCCGGACTTGACATTTTATGAGCACCTCGGCGGATGTTTATAGAAAAGCAGAGGACGCCTACCCTACCGATACACCTGGTCCTTGCTTCCAGTTTTAATGAAGTTTGAGTTGCTAATTTACTTTTGTTACTTTGAATGTATTGTTTTAGTTTCCTTATGTTCTTTGTTGTGTTTGTCTGTTTTCCATGTCTGGGTTTTGTCCCTGGATTACACTCTTTTGAATTCCGCTAGAATCTTGGTTCCCTTGACTACTCTTTCTCATTTAAAATTACTACATGCAGTTCATCTTTACTCGAAACAATATGCATGGTAGAAACTCTTAAAACATTGTGTATCAAACTAAAATCATATCCCTGGAAATCAACGATCAACATCACCAGAAGATCTTTAAGCTTGACTCAAGAAAGAAAACGAAAGCAGGGTTGTCCAAAGACAATCTTGAGGCGGATCATGGAGGTGAACATGACAGAGATGGGAATGACATAGAATTTCTAGTACTTGTCCGATGAATAAATGAAGGACTAGGTAGAAAATATAATTAAACACATAAACCAACAAACCCACTTTACAATATTTCACCTTTATATAGAAATACAAGACTAGAAACTTAAACTGATCTTTCTGTTGAGATGCTGTGAAAGTTGTGTATCTTTTGTACATCACAAGCTATGATTTTTTGTTCTGACTTATTCTTTCTTTTTTAATTCTAGAGGTTATATTTTTGTATAATGATATGCATTTTACATATTTCCTTACTATTGCATCAGCCAAACCAGGGTTAATGTAGCCACTTTTACCATTTGGTGTTACGATGTTTTTTTTCTAATAATAGTATCCAAGACTTTGCAAACACTTCTTCCTATGTCAGGCGCAATATATATACAGGTACTTGGAACTTTGACACAATATCCAGTAAACGCAATATTTCACTTAATGGATATTATAAAAACAAGTCAAACATTGTAAAGAATAGAACAGCCCAAAGGTCTAACCGCTTTTCTAATTTAGGTCGATCAGTTGTAGAAATCTTTGCATAGAAAGGAAACCACTAATACAACTTTAATTGACATGTACTGATAAACGTTAATGTTGATTTAACTTTTTAATGGTTGATTACCTTCCTTTATAAATGTATTATTTGTTTAATTATAATTAATTTTTAACGTTTTGTCTAGAAATGTTTGTCTCAAGTCTCTGTTGAGAATATGTATATGACTAACACATGAATACAACTTCTAAATAAAGTTTAATAATTACAAAAGATGAATGAATAGAACAATATTTGTTAAGAATTTTCCTTCCACTAAAATCAATTACTCAAATATGTATGGCTTCTGGAACAGGGTTATATTGTTACAAGATTGTGGTCATCGCTACAGACATTTTATGGTCGTCATCATGAACTCGTGGATCGTTATGGTTTTTAGAAAAGCAGAGGACGCTTACCCTACCGGTGCACCTGGTCCATGCTCCCAGTGGAGTCCGAGTTGCTCATTTGCTTTGTTAGTTTATATGTATGATTTTAGTTGATTTATGTTCTTTGCTGTGTATGTCTATTTTCCATGTCTGGTCTTTGTCCCTCGATTACATTCATTTGATTACCGCTATAACATTGGTTCCCTTGATTACTCTTTGAAACCAGCATGATGAAAACGTAAAAATTAAAAGTCTGAAATAAACCCCAATAAAAGAAGTAAAAAATAAAGTACCGTGCAGTTGTGACATGAACCCAATTTATGTACTGAAAGTAATTACACCCAGAAGAAATACATGCTGATCATTTATTCAAAAGACAAAATTCCTTCTATTTCAAATTGTTATTTAAATAGTACATAACATTAATGAAAGATTTTGTATTTGTACAAGTTTGAAAATGAAGGATGAAAGCCAAGAATAGTAAATAATTTAATAGAATTGTGGAAACTCTTTAAGATGTATCACAGTTTATGGAATGTTGTATCAAATGTTTTTTAAGAGAAGTTAAGATTTATTCATGTTTTACTACGATTTATCATATTTCAGGGTCGAATTCTTTAAATTGATAAATGTCTCGGGACAATATAGAAGCATATATCAAGTACCACTTTCATCTTATTTATCCTTACCAGTTTTTTATACATGTAATACAAGATGGAGGACAAAATAAAGATTTTAACTCTGACTTATAATAATAATAATAATAATAATAATAATAATAATAATAATACAAAAAAATGAAGTAGCAAATATGTTTCTGGTACATAAATACAGTTTATTTTGTCTGACTTTCAGACTGTCAAAAGGTAAATTGAAATGTAATCCATCATATATTTTTAATTACTTGTAATAAATGAAGGAAAGATGTATTTATACTTATATCCTAAAAGTAATGTATAAATTCCCAACACAAAGATGGTTTAAAGACAATACATTATCTATGTAACAAAAACAGAGATCAAAGGATCTGACTAATCAATATTCCTTCTTTTGGATCAGATCATCTATAAAACCAGTTTTATAGCAGTGAATGAATAAGTCGCGATGTTATGAGAGGCATGAGATAAATTCTAAAAGGAATCTTATCAACTCGCTAAAAACTTTTTTTGAACAAGACCGGTCAAATAAAGAACTGCAAGTACATATATTTCTAGTTGGCACCAGTCAACTATCCAAGGATTAGTTTATTAGATAAATCGTGAAGTCGTAAATGAATGAATATGATATTGACGTTACCGACTACAAGAACCTTTGTGTTAACCCTTAAACACTGGATTGTTAGTTTATATAGAGAGCAATCTCCTGTTTTCTGTAAAAATATAATTTGCTTTGAATGCCACCTGTAATCGTTTTTCTTTATAATTATTACGGAAAAAGCACACAATTGTCACATTAATTCTGAAATAAAGTATTCGAGTGAAAGTAGATACTACTGAGATATAAAATATTTTTTCTAACTGAAACACTATTATTTTTATTTTTTTTCTCCGAGATACATACATCGAATATTCAATCAGCAATGTCAAAGCAATACTCTTAATCAGTGATATTTTCATGGCTAAGAAGTCAAAGATGACAATTAATGCACAATTAATCAACTAGAAAATAAATTACAACACATATGACGTCCACTTTATGTTAACCAATAGTGTAGGATTGAGTAATTTTTATTTTTAGTGGTGAAGACCAGTATGAAATAAATATTAGTCATTTTTTTGCTATGGATATTTTTTAATTTATCAAGATTCTAACAATAACTTCAACAGTATATCGAATTGTGTTTACTACAAATCATCTAAAATTTTATTCCAACTTCACTGGCCCAGACCAATTTATAAATTGTTCCGACGTACAGTGATTCTTTATTGAAATTTAAGGTTGAAGGCTGAAGTAATCCATTTTCAATTAAAAATGACTGACAGCTTAATTCTAAAGAAAAAAAATTATTGCTTTTCTAAAAAATCTTTTGTTCAAAATATTTTAACCGTTTTTCTATAAATGCCTCCTTCCAAACCTTTTAAACAATTGCAAAATACATTTACTTTTCCAAAGATGCTGCACAACATAGTTATGATGACCTTATGTTCCTGGATCCATAAGGTAACGATATGATTATCGTATGTAAAGATTTACTTGCGAACATGTAATTATCATATGTTTGTAAAAAACATGTGATTATTATGTGTTCATTATGTCAATTATCACATTCGACTCATAATCATGTGTTGCAAGTCGTGTGATTATTATGTGACACTTTTGGCTGTGCAGCTACATATAAATGATAAATAACAATGTCACTAAAACAGGAACTGACAGAGTATAGACTGTGAGGTCGTTTTATAAATCTGAACAGTTATAAATATCAGTCTTAATTTCAAAGCATAAACCCCGTTATAACTTACCCTTTTAATTGCAGGAACGATAAATCATTATTGTTTTACTTATATCTGCAGGAAAACTTATCTTTCAAATAAACCACGTGCATATATTATTCATTTACTGTTTAGTAGTACATTTTAACAAAATTGCTCTGTCTACAATTTTGTAGCTAATGTGTGTCAGAACACACACACTGACAGTTATTCCCTTAGACATTTCATCCCACGATATAAGAGATAAATTGAATTTTCTTCATTTTAATACTCTTCAGGCTTTAACTAAAAATAACTGATACATTTAAAAAGGCTAACATGACATTTTTGTAATACTGCAGAGTAGATCTACTTTTTGTTGGTTTGTTTGTTACACTGGCATATTTTTGTTGTTATCACATCAAGAGCAAGAAATAAACAATTATACATTATAAGTGGATAGATAAATGATTATAAAAATAAAGAATATTTAAATCTTTACGAAGTCCTTTTTTATTTAGAAACATTTGAAACGTCAAGGCTTTGTTCCTTGTATTGCATATGGCAACATGTCTTTGTGTTGGAATAAGCTTCCTTTTAATGTTTTTGTACGTTTTTTTGAATATGTATTATTTTCCAATATATTTAAATACTGTGCTGAGGATGAGAGGTTACCAAAATGTTTCAAATTCATGAGAGAGTAATCAAGGGAACAAAGGTTCTAGCAGAAATCGAAAGAATGTTATCCAGCGACAAAAACCAGACATAGAAAACAGACATGCACAACAAAGAACATAAAGTTACTAAAATAATACATACAAAGTCACAAAACTAAATGTGCAACTCAGACTCCACTATAAACTGGGAGCATGGACCAGGTGCACGGTAGGGTTGGCGTCCTCTGCTTTTCTAGAAACACCCGCCGAGTTTTTCATAAATAGTCAAGTAGGAGGTAGACGAAAGAGGAAAGGAAAACTATGACACGTTGAATAAATCAGTTTTTACGGTGCAGATGGATACACCGTAACGATCGACGAGTTCATGATGGAGAGTAAGACATATGTAGTGATGACTTCAATCTGGCAGCAACATAACCGTAACGATCCACGAGTTCATGATGTAGCAACAAATTATTGGATGATTGTTTTTGTATTCATTTTTCAACTTTTGTGTTTTGATGTTACTTATGTAACTCGTGTGACTTAGACTTCGTCCAGCAGTCAGTGTAACTTGAAATCAAAATCATGCGTTGTAAACATCTGCTATTGTTATTGTATGCTATTGTATCACATATTTTGATGTTCTTGTTCGCCGGTGTAGTTCTTCATTTGTTATCATTTCTGGCCATCTGATCCTTACTATCTGTGTCAGGCGTCTGTTCTGAAATGCTTAAAGCTTCTTCTCTTCTGTTGTTTTCCAGGTTTTACTTACATATGTAAGGACTGACACAATCAAGCTGTTTAATGCAATATAGGGAATTTAAATCGCAATCATGAATAGTAGAATTCGTTGTTTCAGATTTCATTCGAGATATCGGGTATGTGGAAATCGTTATCACTGTTTTGTTTCAAATTTGATGTATAGTTTTATTAAATAATGACTGAGTGTCTTTACAAATTTGTATTTTATTTTTGTTTTTGGATATTGTAAAGATTTCATCCATTTTTGCAAAGAGGCTAGCAGTTAATATTTGAGGACATTAATATAATTATTCAGTCTTTCCCGGACTGAAAAGGAAGATTGTTTTAATCTGATGGTCTGTCTAGTGACGTAAATGTTTTTTCATTAAATTTTTGGGCGAAATAGAAGATAGTTGAATGATGATTATGATTTTATACTATGTAGAAATGACTGTTAAGGGACATATTTAATTGTTATTTTTACGATGCAATAATAAGTATTGTTTATATGTCTGATTAAAACTAGATAAAAAATGTTTTATATATTAAAGTAAAAAAATGTTACGACGATTTATAGTTTTTACATTCACAGAAACTACGAAGACATAAATTTAAAGAATTGTAAATGCACTTTTAGAGAAATCCATTTTGGTTTCACCCCAGATTTGGTTTATATGCCTTGTTCTTTTTAACTGTTATTACCAAGAAATATCACAATTACCTTTTCTAATTTATCTGGCGTGACGAACAATATATAACAAATATAGGTGATAGCTTGTTCATTGCAGACCTCTTTTATCATCTAAAATACAATAATTACGCAACAATACACCAATGTTTTGCAAACATGGAACTCAATCATTTCCTTTGGGATAATTAGATTCTAAAATTGACGAGTTTAAAATAAAATCTAGAACGCACGATATATCCCCCTCTATCATACACCTGTTAAATGACTGCGCACATGATGCTTAACCAATAAACCATTATCATTTACTGTTGTTTAAATGAACATGCTTCTGGTCAATAAATTTGAAGTTAAATGTCATAACGACTCCTGTATCTACTGAAAGGAAAATAAAAGATACCTTGATTCAAACGGTAATTAAAACGAACATTATCCAAGAATAACAATATGACATGGAAGATAGAAATACACAAAAAAGAAAATTACATTTCAAATATTTACAAAAAGACAAATGTTAGTGTACTATTAAATTCACCGTTACTTATAGCATGTTTTTGATGTGAAATATTTTCCTTTTTTTTCAGAATACATATACATTTCTTTTTTTTTAAACTTAGTCATATATAGACTTGGATGAGATCAAAAACATCTGTTTGGGCAATTAAATTAAATTTTGCATCATCTACGTGAACCAATTTGCAACTTGCTTCTACGATATTAATTTCGTATCAAAAGATTAGTAGAAGTTTACGACAAAAACAAAACAAAACATCCCCCCAAAAACATGCAAATAAAAAAAACAAAAAAAAAAAACAAAAAAAAAAAAGAAACAGAAATGAATATCTGAGTAATAAGTGAGACACGTGTCCTGACCAAACACAAAAAAAACCGTTGAATAAAACTGGTTGTTCTAGATCAAATATTATAAATTTTAAATTTCAAGAAAGTTAGTCCTCAGCAAAGCTGTTGAAACAAGAAATTTATTAAGACAGTTGATTACATACGCGAGCACGGAATGAAGGACTCAACATTATAATCAAACTGAAAAAATGACGTTCAGGAAGAAAAACAATTTTGGTATAATTTTTTTCTCGAATATGCCTCTACAGTAATATTGTTTATTCAAATTAAAAAAAACTGCATATTTGACAGGTTATTTTTAAGATATGTACCAGAAAATCATCATATTGTTGGTTTTACTTTCAGAATATATTGTGTATGTGAAAAATGAGGTATATTTTCCTTTTAATTGTTCCTGTGAATCGAATTTAGAATCGTATTGTCATCAGTATTGAATACTTCACTGTATCCAGTATTTAGCAATATGGCTGTTCTAAATAGTAAAGTCTGTAAGAAGAAGTGATTTGACACCGATGTAATAAATTTACAATTGTAATTCGAGTCACAAAATGTTTTGGCGATTGAATAGAAAAGTTTGTTCAAATGTTTTTTACAGAAAACAACCAGGAAGAAGCAATAATTTAGATAACTAATGCACATTTGACATTGTTCTCGTAAAATACGATGTAGTTAAACGGATATTATGCGATCATTAAAACAACAAAAGGGACATAAAACATTCTTTTACGTCTGGTTAACACATATGTTTTTGCTTCACTTTTCAATGATAGCTACATTATAATAGGAACGTTTGTATAATGTAATTTTAATGATATCGTTCAATTTTCACATTTTCAGATTTTTATATGATTTATAATGAGTAATCAAGGGAGTAATCTCGAGTAATCTGGAGATCAAAATAATATAATCCAGCGACAAAGACAACAAAGAACATAAAGTAAATAAAATAATACATACAAAGTAACAAAGTAAATGAACAACTCGGACTCAACTAAAAACTTGGAGCATGGACCAGGTGTACCGGTAGGGTAAATGCCTCGGCTTTTCTAAAAACACCCGCTGAGTTACTCAATACGAAAGAGGAAAGGAAAACTATGACACATCGAACAAATCAGTTTTCATGGTGCAAATGGATATACCGAAACGATCCACGAGTTCAGGATGGCGACAATAAAAGTTCTGTAGTGTTGACTTCTATATTGTAGCAGCATAACCCTGTTTCAGAAGTCTAACTTTAAGATATCTAGCGCGATACAAAATGTCTGCGTAGTTACAGCAAGCTCTAGCATAATGTGTGAGTTGCGATATGAACACTCCACCCGCAGGTGCTGAAGGGATATTGCCACAGATGACAGGAAAGTTGACAATTTAAAATGAAAAGTCATTACGTTTGTCGTGAAGTTTGGTCAATAGATTTTCTTTACCATCGATCTCTAAGTGTCTAAGTGTCAAAAGAATAGGCCTGCAGCAGCGCTAAGCTTGTCGTAAAAGGCGACTAAATAGTGCTCAGAAACCTAGCCGGGGCTAGGCGCTCTGCCCACAGAGCAACTGGGATGTGTGCCCCAGGTGGTGGAATGGGGTACCCCTGGTGTGTTACATGCTGGGGTTGTCAGGCTATAATACGGAAAACCTGACCGCAAACCATAGTGGTGCACGTGTTGGGAAAGATGCCACGTTCCTCGCACGTTAAAGAACCCTGCTGTGGTATTCGATAGGAGTAGGAACCTTTGCGCTACGTCAGAGGAGGCTAAATTGCCCGACCTTACCCACCCCCTTTTTCCAGTGGCAATCAAAATTTGTCGACCTTATTATCCTTGTGACCCATCCTTTTTTTTCATTTCATGTTCATTTTATCATCCATTTCATGTTCATTGTCTGAATATAGCTGAAATATTGCTGCTCGGACGTTAAACCCCAACAAACAAACAAACATCTTATCATTAAAAAATTCAAAACTAATGTCACCATCCTTCCCATTCAAAATCCCCTATACACCATCCCCATTCCCCACATAATGGAAAGCTTACCCCATTCAAGTATTGTCATTGTGGAAGAATAGCATACACTCTGTATAAATTCAGTACGACCGTTGCATTGTTGCGTGAAGTGACCTGCGCAGACCTAGAATATGACATCGTACTTCATGATGAATGGAACCATCCAAAGATAACTAGTCGCACGTCACAACAATGCACTACAATTAAAGAACCCAACAGAATGTCGTGGTGTTGGCTTCGTCAGTCTGATCATCGAAGTCTGATATCAAAGGGATTATCATTGTGTTTATTCTAGTTTTAATTAGCACTCACTGCACAATTAAATACGGATATTACGAAATATACAGTTCGAGCTGAATAAAAATAATTAGGTTCAAAATATCGTGCTTAATTTTGATACAAAAGGAGAGAATCAATCTCCAACCAAATAAAATGAAATTAGTAATGACTTGATAACTGTTTGCATATGACACCTACAATTCTTGTAAATAAATCTATTTTTTTTAAATGTGTATTTATTGTATAAAATAGGTCTTAACATTTACATTTTTATCTTGGATATTAACATAAAAGATCTGATGGAAAATTTCTGAAAATTTAAGATGGTTTCAAGCAGATATATATTTAGGAACGATGTCTTTGTGTCGATATAACATTTGGTAAGTTAATCAAAACTTTGGTGTTTTTCTGTTGTAATGAGATTCCTCTTATAAAAGAAACGCAATATGAAGCAAGCCTCGTTCTACTGAATACCTCGACAAATTTGCTGCAAATGGAAATATAAGCAATTTGAAATTCGAAAATGGCGTAAATGGCCCCAGCAACAAAAAAGTAATTTTGCGTGGACATGATATAGCAAAATGTTCTTGCGAACCACCAATTTAGTATATATGGGAAGTCAGTGCTCTTTTTCATTCAAAACATCTCAATATTACACGCAAGCAAGAGAAAAACGGATATATGAAATCCCAGTACGCCGGCGGATACTCAACAGAAATATTTGCTTTAAACGATAAGAAGTTCAAATACTAAGGATCCGAACTGAGAAGAGAAGACCGTAACAAACGTTGTCATAACCCGATTAGCAAATCTTATCACCGTCACATAGACAGAGCTCCCTTCTTTTCCAGATTTTATAATTTTCATGAAACTTCTTCCTAAATAATTTAATTCCAAATGAACTACTTTGTCGGAGTTCGCTATTTCATATCCACAGAAGGCTGAATTGAATGTGGCGAAATAAAGAAAATACGAAATTTAAAATATAAACTTAACGTGAGCCGATCGATAAAGTGATGTTGTAAGACAAACATCAGGTTTTGCGCTGCACATCTTTTACCGACGATTGTCCTTACTTCAAAAAAGCTTATTTATATGCTTATCCAGACTGAATGAAAAACCTAAACATTAACTTTGACTTCGACTTATTTCAGCATTATTTCAGTTTTTAAAAATCGAGTTAAAGACCAGATATTTGTAATTGCAATAATAGCTTGATTTCTTTTCAAAGATTCTAAAACATTTTCGATACGAATGGGGGTGAGTCGATACGAATGGGGGTGAGTCGAAGGGAATAGAGACGCTTTGATTGATTTTTGTCTGCACAATTCTGCAGGGTGTTTACCAAATCATTTTTGCACTTGTGTATATATTTGCATTATCTTGCAGCATCACATTTTCTATCAAAAAATCCCAAAGTAAGGCCCCAAAGAATTTGTGAACCTCTTTAAGGAAGTTGACGGATGATTAACGGAATTATAACTTTGCTCATTGTTTTCTTCAGATACATTGATGGGACTTAAACTCTACTGAGGTAAAGCAACATATAGAAGACAAAGTTCCATGTCAATAATAGCCCGAGATGACTCTGGATAACTAGCTTTCCGTAATCAGAACTGTTAATAATAAAATACTTACCCTTACCCTGAACCCCTTGTACTAAGGATGATCAAGCAGGATTTACCAAAATTCCGGACTGGGCTGATGTTTATGTACATGGGCCGTGGTGTGTGTTGAATTTACATGTTGGACGAATGCAAGGTGGATATGGCTCCAGGTGCAACATCTCTCGATGTACTCACGGTCGAAATATTTTGTATCTGGCATTTGATGTGCTTGGATCTACTTAATTTCTGCGAAATCGCTGACGGACCCGTGCTTTTGCAAGCATCCAAAGTTTTCCTACGTTTTGGAGCAGCTGGGGTAAAAGCTTGTGTCATCTACGACTGCTTTATCTGAATGTTTCAAAACAGTTTAAAGGGTCTATGGCTTTGGATTGTCTTTTCATCACTGTTGCTTAAAACAGTTATATCCGGATTCGTAAAATCTAAAATGTTTACTAGAATGTAAGTCATATCCTATATCCTCTTAGAAGGAAAAAAGATATATTCCCTAGTACTGTTAGAAATTTGAATTTGGAAATAAAGTATCGATAAAAACATTCACTTTTTCCTGCAATCGAAAGGGTGTGTTTTATACATTTACCTCTGGTACATGCATGAAACCAACTATCACACAAATGATTTATGAAAGAAATTTAATAAATTGGCGACTTACAGAAAACAGTACATTTTCAGTTTTAAGATTGGCCTTTTCTTATTTAGCTAATTTTGAAACAGAGACATGATGAATAATTGTCTGATGCAAACAATTTGAAAAATAGTTTTTGACTATTTTTGGTGTGTTGTTCAATTAACAATATATCTATTATAATTAAATTTCTATGTGCAGTTTGTTTCCTAACGGTGTTAATTGATAAGTTTTTCATTTCTTCGGTTATTAGCAAATATTATGATGTTTAGTAATTTTATCATTCACGAATACTCAGCACTGTTCTTAGATGTGAAGCGTAAGTGTCATTGGGTTTAAGTTTACATGTTCTTTTACCTCATTTACTCTCTTTTGATTCGGTATACCGAAGAGTTTTTTAAACAGATCTTTCAAGATATGAATATTCATACATGAATAAAAAAATTACTACTACTTCATACGATTTAGACAGTTCCATAACTTAACTCTCGTTGTATTTTACCATGATCAAAAATAGCATGGCTTTGTTTTGTAAAGACAGTTCTTTAAATGTCCATGTTATAAACATATTTATAAACTTGGGGCTTGATTTATTTCAGGATCGATTAACATGATAACATTTGTATTGATTCAAGCTGTTCCAGATATTAGACATGCTGACTTTGAAGTCAATCCTTTTCTGCTATTGTTTCCTGAATTTTTCCGGAAAAATTTTAATTAAAATACAAAGTTTCTATATATCTACAGGTTAGGTCATGTAGAATCTTCTTTCGATAACAAATATAATTTCTTTTTAATGAAATAACGGCACTTTGAAAATTAAACATCATATAAATAGATTGCAAATGCAAGGTACCAAATACAATGCAAAATATACATTCGTTGGCTAAAATGATTCACCAATACAAGGCACTAATTAAGATATACAATCGTTAGTTGAAATGATTCAACAATAATAGGCATTAAGTGTGATGCACAATCGTTAGTTGAAACGATTCAACAATATAAGGCGCTATGTAAGATGTACAATCGTTGGTAAGCATGATTCAACAATACAAGGCACAAAGTAAGATGTATAATCGTTAGTTAATATGATTCAACAAAACGAGGCACTAAGTAAGATCTACAATCGTTGGTTAAAATGATTCAACAATACAAAACACAATCGTTCGTTAATATGATTCAACCATACAGGGCACCAAACAAGATGCACAATCGTTAGTTAATAATATTCAACAATACAAGGCACTAACTAAGGTGCACAATCGTTAATTCATATGATTCAACCATACAGGGCACCAAGTAATATGCACAATCGTTAGTTAATAATATTCAACAATACAAGGCACTAAGTAAGATGCACAATCGTTAGTTAATAATATTCAACAATGCAAGGCACTAAGTGAGATGTATAATCGTTAGTTAATATGATTCAACAATACAAGGCACTAAGTATAAGATGTACAATCGTTGGAAAATATGATTTAACCATTCAAACAATATATGTTAAGGATGATCCCTTTAACATAAGAGAAATGGAAATCGCAGCATTGTTTGGGTCTCGTAAATAAATGTTGATTAATGTCAGATCATCTATACTCTTATGTGTATGTCATACCAAAACCGATATTAGTTTTTGAGTTATGTTAGTTTTGACCACAAAATTTATAATCGAATTCTACATAGAATAAGAAGGCCAATCAAAACAGGAATCACTAAATTTATAACAGCATTGGTTGATAAACTTTAAGAGTTTGAGAAAGCCAGTCTCTAAAAAACTTTATTTTCTCTGTGGTATAATAGCGCATTTTTGGTTTCGTATTAATCTTTGTTTCTATATGATAAACGTGGTTTCAAATGTCATTTTAAAGCATGTCCTCTACCCAGAAATACTGAAATATTGAAGCGATGCAACTTCCATACGGAGATCTTTTTTTATACACCACCTTCCGTATTTAGTTTCAATAATATAACGTCCAATTTATTATCAAAGTTGTCATACTGATTTAGAGTGTTTATATTCCTTTACAACGAATTTTTTATCGGGATAACAACACTATATGCTTACAAATGTTTGCAAACACGAAGTTTGAGTACTTTATATCAACATTAGGTTGAAAATTAACTGTATTTAGTTTCAAGACAACAATGCAATTTCCTGTCCTTTGCATGTCATCCTAAAACATTGAAGTGTACTTTAATTAAGAAGAATGCATATTTTGAACAAAATACCATAACGTTAGGATATAGATTTTTAATCAACAAAAAATAATACGGTAAAACAAATAAGATTTTATATCATATATATTGTCTGCAGATAATAGAAAAAGGTCATGATATTTGATCACTTTGATGTAGTACATCCACAGATGAAGTGTTAGTCATATAATTAAGAGAATAACAAGTCGTCCTGTTTTTAAAGCATTTTATCAGTAGACACTTATCAAGTGACCAGATCATTTATACATTCAATATGAAATCATACCCATGTTTTTGGTTATATAAAATCCCAACAGATTTGTCATTATATGGACAGATTCTCTTTGTAATTTTGTTAACGAGTAATGCGGGACTAAACTAGAACAATCTTTTACTGTTAAAACAAGATATCTGAAACCCGTTTTACACGACTGCATTATTTTCCCATCATTGGTGCAGTTTGTATCATATATCAGTCTTTCACACATAAATCCATTCAACAGACACTTCACTGGTTATTTAGTACTTTCATGACAGTTATCATACATAAAAGAGAGGTATATATGGTAAATATGTTTGCTATTAGTAAAGACCGAAACAAATAAAACAAAACGAAACAATTTAAAATGAACATTAAAAAAAAGAAGAAATAAACTAACCAATAAAAAGATTTAAACTAAAAATTCCAGACAGGAAGACATAAGATTAAATGAATTAAGATTCTTCGCCCCATATGATCTTAAACACAGTATGGTAACCCATATTTATTTGTCTTCTTTTTTTTGGGTACTTTTCAATTCCTCTGTGTTTTTTTTACTTCATCTTAGTCTTTTGCTCTTAAAATAGTCATGACATTTGTTGAGCACGGATTCATTCCTTCCGTTTGTGTGAACGTTCAGTTGATATACTTCATTTTATTCAAACTTATATAAGATGTAGATATTACATGTATGTATATTAATGCCATTAATTTGATAGAAGCAATAGTAAAATAACACACTATAGATATAGATATAGATAATATACTAAAATTAAAATGTCATTTTTCTGTGATTATCTCAGCCATACTACACTGCATAAAAAAATTGGATACATGATAATACAGATTTTGTTGCCTAACTGGCCAAATAAATAGAGATCGCTTGAAGAATCAAACAATGAAAATCTTCAGACAGTGTTAACGGGTAAACTCTTGGTTTAGTATGATGTCAATTTCATCATTTAACATAAACTCTTGCTGCGATTTCACGCGAACTTTTCGTGTGTTTTGCTCTGCGCTTAACTATTAGTAATACGCTAATTGCTGCCTCTTCACTGTAGGCCTTTTAATATCCCCATGATTACATTGACGATTACTTGAGTGTACATGTATCCATCTCCACCAAAATATTTATTAATTTGTCACTGTTGCCCTCTTCATGTTTTACGACACTGGCCTTACGACAGACGATTCGAGAAAAGCAAACAACACCAATTCTACGGTTGTATCTTTCTAGTAGTTTGTTGGGTAAGATTTACTAATGTTCTTTTAATGAATGAGTGCATGTTACCTGGTGTTTGCATATCGTTAGATGTGATTCTTATATTTGTCCTTGTTGATGAACTTGATGAAGATGTGGTGTCTCACTAACTCCGGATATGAATTTTACGACGCAATCATTAGCTCGATTTTCTATTATATTCTTTGAGATATTTTACTCATAGATGATTATGATGTTGTGTCGACCATTGTCTCCTTCACTCGTTATGTATTTATATTGCACTATTGCTTAAAAGAAACAACATATTGATAAAAGAATTCAACGTTTAATTGCTGTACAATGAACCTGTAGCGGTTAACATACAATTGTCAAAAAGATGAAGATAAGTTCATTGACATTAATTAATAAACAAATAATCAGTTTGATTCTGATAACGCACTAAAACCTTGTTGCTACTGCGAAACGTAAAGATTATTAACAGAAATTTATACACCTCAATCTCTGCAGTCGACATCTTATATTTGTTTTATTTGCCATTCTTCCTCATTCATCACCCAACATTGAATACTATCATTTTAAGACGTTCTCATTGACATTAACAGCAATTAGAACACGCTTTAAAAAAGACATTGTAAATATGGCGTGTCAACACGAAAAGAGTGAGTACTGATTGTTGACAGAACCAATTCAGTTCAAATTTCAATTAATATTTTTTAGATAATATTGCTCAATTATCAAGGTGGCAAAAAGTCAAGAAATAAAGAAGAAAATGCCATGCATATTTGTGGATTTGAATTAATCAGGTTAATATTTTATTATAAATAATTATAAACATAACAGGGGTAACAGTTTTCAATTACATTTCCCTCGGCTTCCGTAACGGGTATGGCCTCCCCTTGAGTCAAAGCAAGTTTACAACGCCTTCTCATGCTGTCATCACAACGTTGAATCATTGCTTGTGGAATGGTTTGCTATACTAATGCTTAGCGGTTGTGCAGATCCTGCAGGTTTGAGGTGGGCTACTAAGGTTCGTTCTGCGACTCAATAAGTCCTTCACATGCGAAATAGGAGTAATATACGGTGAATTAGCAGGCCATTCCTTTCTTACAATGTTAGAAAATGATTCAGGATGTTGCATCGATGTGGTCTAGGAAAGACTGCTTGAGGCCTAACTTGATGAAGAATGCACAACTTAAGGTCTCAAAATCACGCTAATGTAGCGCTGTGAATTAATATTACCATTATTGAGGTTGTCTTGTTGACAGTTAAACCTAAAATCGTAAGTTTGTATAACGCAATGTTTTCAATAAATTTGTAAGTGCAACCTGAATACATTCAGTGTTCAATAAAAAAAGTTTTCCATAACAAAAAACAAAATTGTCTATTACGTCTGGCTTTCAAGAAAAAAAAAATGAACATATCACTGGATTTGTTATTATTATCTTATTTATGATGTCACGATTCGTATTTATTTATTCTGATTGTTTGCGTTTTACAAATAAGTATTGTTTACTACGTTATATTACATAACAGGAGTATTTATAGTAATACTATTACAGTGATGTTACATGCACCGGTTAAATTAAAAACATTCAGTCATGTAAAATGCACTTGTTAAATTAAAAAAAAAAGATCCACAAAACCACCTTTCATTCTCTCATGTTAACCAATATAATGAATATATATAAGAAACCTGCTGTGAAATTCGACAAGAGCAGGAACATTGGCTCCGTCGCTGAATTGCCCGACAATATACACCTCTCCCAATTTCCAGTGGCTATCGAAATTCGTCAAATATGATTGACCATATTTCCTTTGTGTCCCACCAACATTTCATCATCATTACATGTTCATTTTATCATTCATTTCATGTTCAACGCCCGGTTATAGCTGTAATATTCGTGCTTCGGCGTTTAACACCAATCAAGCCATATTCCTTATAAACCATAAAAGGGAAGGTTTTACCGATACAAGTACAGTAACTAACCTTAACCAAAGACAATGATCTGATTTCAATTTTCAAAAGAAGCCAAGATGTTACAAGTGACGATAATTTTACATGAAACATCAATTATATAAGTATATATTATATCGAATATCATGTAATTATCAATTAAATTTCAGGATAAAGAAGAAATTGAGATTTGAAGCAATGCGATTCCGAATGTTTTTTCTATTACTTCAATTTGCAGTATTGAGTGCACAACCAAATGACAACTCATAAACAGTTCTACAATTATGAACATTATAAATTCTGTAAATAATATTTGAAAATAAAGCATTTTATTTTGACTTATGTGAATCAGCAGGCCATTCCATACTAACAGGAAATTTACATTTGATTTGATATATCTATTAAAAAATCCCACGATATACAGGACGATTAATTACATACCATAGTATCTATCTTGTTTGTTCTTCCTGATTCACTGTAACTTTAAGCCAAAGATGCTCTAAACCTGCACGACATACACCGAGGCTTCAAGCAACATTTATATATTAAGTCAGATGAAGTATTCTAAGTACATTTTCCTGATTGTAAAGCTAAATATTCCACAGAATAAAGGGATAAGGAAGAGTAATTAAAGGAACCAAGATTCTAGCGGAAATAAAAAGAATGTAATCTAGGGACAACGACCAGACATAGAAAACAGACATACACAACAAAGAACATTAAATAACCAAAATAATACATACAAAGTAACAAAAGTAAATGAAACTCTCAGGGAAATAACTTGACCTGCATGAACTATGTTATAATAAAATTTACATAGCATTAAAAACAATGAGAAGTCAAATAAATGTATGTTGTGTTACGATGAATGCCATGGACATTTTAAAGTCAAATATGAATTGTTTTTAAGTTTTCCATTGCTGATAAAAACATGGGAACACTCTAACAACAGCACAGCACATATTTAACATAAACATGAAATATTAAGTCATTGAACACGTTACATTTATTCTAGCTAAGATTTAAGTATGGGAGTGGGTTTTTTTCTTAAGGCCACAAAAAGTTTGTTTTCCAAGCCAGAATCCGACGAATCAGATCAGTTCGATTATAGAGATACTATAGAGATAATATAAATTTTAAAGATTCAGTTCTTCTCTCATTATTTATGGCATGTATTAATTCTCATGCAACGACTCTATTAAGGTACATGCTGATTATTACGATCGTAATAAAATTCTCTTATTAGAGGAAGAATGCTTTTGTCACAATTAAAAGCATCTCATCAAATATCCATTTATGTACAGTTTATTAGATCCTGAAATTGTTGAAATTCATGAAAAAAAAAACCAAAAAAAAAACCAAAAAAAAAAAAAAAAACAAAAAAAAAAAAAAAAAAAACAAAAAAACAAAAAAAGACAAATGACCCCCCCCCCCACCAAAAAAAATTAAAACCAACAAAAAAAACAAAAACAAAAAACAAAAAACAAAAAACAAAAAAACAAAAAAAGACAAATGACCCCCCCCCCCACCAAAAAAAAATTAAAACCAACAAAAAAACAGAAAAACAAAAAACAAACAAAACAAACAAAATAACCACGATCTTTAAAAATAATAATTTTCTTGATGTATTTTCAAACATTTAAGACACATGGGTTAGGATAAACGGTACTTTTTATTGATGTTGGTGACAGCTGGTTCGGTCGTTTTAATATCCTTCTTTTTTCAGGTCCTTATTACCGAAATTGCTAGGTATTGTATTTTTAGTGTAAAATACTAAGTAGCCATTGGTGATGGCATTTCGCAGATGAGAAAACAACCTTCAAATGAGTACTTACTGTTTACATAAAGTTCAAACAGCGTTCAAAGCTTTGCCGGGAGGATATATTTTGTAAAGTTAAAGATTTCTTCGGTTTTTTCTTTAAATAACACTAAATATGCGTCGTTGTTACCATTAAAGAATTCACTTAAATTTCTGAGGTATATTTCATGAAAATTCGTCACTTAACAGAGGACGAAGTACTATATGTCATAATATTTTTTAATATTTTCTGTTCATACCAACCAATGCATCGATCAGGTTGCAGCAGTTGTGAACAATCTGTTTAAACAAACAAAAAACAAACAAAAACAAAACAAAAACAAACAAAAAAATAAAAATAAAAATAAAAATAAAAAAAACAAAACACTAAACTGATCAACAATGGAATGAAATTGTTACTTGAATTGTATTAAATGATGAAAGTTGGCAACGGATCCCCCCACCCCCATGGAAATTCAAACAAAAACTTATTCCTCATGTTTTGTTTTTAAAGACGTTAGTTTTAATGAAATAAAAATATTATTGATCATTATTTTATTTTAATCGAAATTCAATATTCATTTGCAAATCGTAACCGTCTTAGAGTAAATTTGAGCGTGCAAAAACTAATCGTAAAGAATAAATATTATCAAATCATGATTTTTTTTACAATTCTGATTCGAAATAATAGAAAGTAAAAAAAAAATGCTTTGAACAATTTCTAGATATCTAGATAAATTTTATATAAATATTGTTCACGTACAATATAATGACACCAACGACTAAGTATTTATACCTGATGTGTCCTTTCTGGTCTTTATCATGTAAATCTTAGTTTTGTTTGAAGTGCAAATGATAAAAGAAAAACAATGTTGTATCTCTACAAAAACAAAGGTAGTAGATTTATTGCAAAAGTATAACACAACGTCGCTGTAAATAGATGATATTTTAGTGTAATGAGGATTTTCGTCTGCAATTTTTATTTGGTAAAAATGATTTTATTTATCATACATATATCATTTGTTCCATGCAAAACAATCGTTTTATGCGATATTACATTTACGTCAAGATGTTAATTTATATGACAAACACTAACACAGATATCATACATAGAATAGTGCACTATTTGTCTAAAAAATGCACAATCATAAATTAATTTAACGTGTGTTCTTTGTTACTGTGATTGACTTTATTTTATGATTGAATACATTTCAAATTTAACAAAATAGCCTGAATCGACTGTGAACTAACGCGGTGTATTTGCACGCATGTCATCATAATGTATGATATATAGAAACGGGTTCTTTTTGATTGATATTATTGTCAAGAAAAGCTTTAAGACTGAAGCAATTACAAACAAAAAAAAACCCCAAAAAAAACAAAAAAAAAAAAAAAAACAAAGAATAAAAAAACAAAAAAACGAAAACAAAACAAAACAAAAACTAAACAAAGAAAAAAAAAACAAAAAACAAAGAAAAACAAAACAATTCGAACAACCCTTGGTATTGGACAAAGAACATAAAGTAACTAAAATCATACATACAAAGTAACAAAAGCGGACTCCACTAAAAACTGGGAGCATGGACCAGGTGCACCGGTAGGGTAAGCGTCTTCTGCTTTTCTAGAATGAATGTCTTATTCTACTGTTTTCATTTAGGTGAGTACTTCCAAAGCACACTCGATTCAAATTATAGTAGGCTGTCCAGTAATCAAGACTTGTCATGTGTAATCTTATCTGCTGCTGTAGATAAGAAGTTTTCCCTTGAAGCACGTGTAAAGCATTTAAGAAGATATTTTTTGTCAACGTTTGATATATATGCATGGAGTTCTAGATTCTTGATATAGTGAGGAAATTAAATTGACAGTTTAACATCCAGTTGCTATAACTTTCCAAACCAAGTATCCTAATTGACAGATTTTGTATTCCCATTAATTTCAACTGTCATTAGTGCCATGCACACACGGGGAAAATCTATTTCACGTTTATCAACCCTCCACTCAAATATATCCATTACATGAACTGAAACTAAACCATTTTAATGTCAATATTTGACACACACATCTTATTAAATCAATACAAAGCCGAACAAATAGATTTAACATGTTTTATTGCATTTCTCTTAATTTTTATGGTAAGAAAATGATGAATTTTAAATCTAAAATGAAAGCAAAATGCTTATGATAATGAACACTATATATAACACTATATGTGAAATGGTATTGTGTATTTTGTCACAAGCGTTATTTTTGTATCGCTCGTCTTATGCGTCAAGTATCTTCGAGTTATTTGTGATTTTATCGGATTTTGCTTCAAGTTCAACATTTCAAATTTGAAGATAATCTTTAGTAATTGTTACATAATTCAGTTATTTATATTCAAATGACTTCTCATACAACCGATAATAGTAGTTCAGTATATAGATTTACTGAAAATTGCTATATGGGAAAAACAAAATACAATACAAAGCAGAACACCCCAAAAAAACAAATAAACAAACAAAAACAAAAAACAAAACCAAAAACACACACACAATACCAATTTAAATCATAAAAAAAAAACAAATAAAACAAACGTTGCATTTTGAAAGAATTATCTGCAATAAGCGATATTTTGAATATCGAGAACCACTTTCCTGGTACTTTTTTTGAATCAAGACTTCATAGAAATATCGAAATAGGCAAAGTATATCATGTTTAAGTTACATACGTAAATTTTTACTGTAAACAAATGTTTTAGATTGATGTAATAAAAAAAATTCTTCTTTCGATTAACGTAAACATTTGATATGAGAAAAAGAAATAATATCAGAAAGTTGATCATATCTTGCAGACCATCCAACATTCATTCATGGAAAAGATGTTAAGAGGTGTAAAGAGCTAATATGAATGTAACAATTATTTTAGATTAAACGGCTTAATAGATTAAATGAATTTACCCTATCGGTGCACCTGGTCTATTCTCCCAGTTTTTAGTGGAGTCCGAGTTGCTCATTTGCTTTTGTTACTTTGTATGTATTATTTTAGTTACTTAATGTTCCTTTTTGTGTATGTCTGTTTTCAATGTTTGGTCTTTGTCCGTGGATTACTTTCTGTTGATTGCACTGGGGGCATGGACCAGGTGCAAAGGTAGGGTAAGCGTCCTCTGCTTTTCTAGGTACACCCGCCGAGTAAATTAGACATTTACAACTGTCCGACTGGTTCTCGTACCATTACCTTTGAGAAATTTCAAATATCATAATCTGTGTTCATTGTCTGATAGTTGTGGATAAACGTAATATCATGCACGAGACGACTGGTTTTATTATAATTTCTGTCCACCGTCAATAGTGTAGATTTGATCTGTTAACCATTAAAACGAGTTTGTCAAGCGTCTATAGTAGAGTTAGTACATATTTACCGTCAATATCGCAGTTTGTATCTCTCATCGCCAATGGTGTTTCAATACATTGTCGATAGCGAGCTTGTAATGTGCTCACTTCCAATAGTTTAAAAGTGAAAACAATGAATGCCCGTAGAATAAATTGTAATAAAAGTTAAAATTAGAAAATGCCAAAAAACCGAGCTGGTCACTTTAGCTATTGTAGAACTAACCATAACAATTCAATCTAAATTTGTCATGTAATTTTTTTAGCTTGAAAGAAAACTGACGAGATTAAATGTAGATAATTGTTTCTAAAAATTAGGTGGTCTTCATGTGATGACATAACTTATTCACATTATAGGACTTGAAATTTTAATTCATTAAAATGATAGTATAAAGATTAGATGAATTCCGTTTAAACTGTTGAAGGACAAAACAGAGCTTAAAGACATGTTATAATCATCATAATTTTGAGAAGTCAACGACCGCCGCTATAAGGATAAAACGACTTATTTTCAAGAAATGACCGATCAAGAGATATAACAAAGGATAACATGTTAATTTTGCATGTTCACCTGACATATTAATCACTCTAACTTTGTAAAAACCTTGGCTTAGTATGTAAAATATCTTGAAACCCGATAGTGTCATTGTCTTTTCAGTTTTCCCTGATTTCGTGGACACCTTTTTACTCTGATGATCCAAATTTATACTTCAATTAAAAGCGGCTTCCCTCTTGATGTCTGGAAGGAAGTTAAAATTGGCTTTTTACTGAATGATCCCTTACTTACACAGGAGTAATTGAAATTATATAATATAACTGGCGTTAATTGTTCCTTTTTCAACTATATTCAGGGATTTACCGGATATATATATGATAGGTATTATATAAAGGAGTGATAAATTACGAAAATAAATGTTCAATTATTAGATTTCATATTTCCACTGAAAGGAACTGTTGATTCGACTCAGTGCCCTTACAGCTCGGTCTAAAGAGATCAGTAGCCTACAAAACTAAAGTATTGAATTGAATCTCCATAAATGTGTTTATAACTGCTGCATATGTTTGGTGTTATTTAATGACTAGAAATATAATGTTTTCAATATACCATGTTATATTATCATTTGTGTATACTTGTAAGGAACAGGCTCCCTAGTTGTCTTAGTCTTTCAACTTTAATGTATTTATGGTTTTTGTATCAAATTAGGTTTGTTTGTTCTGTAGTATTCCTCAAAACATACGCCACAGATAGTGCCATCTTGATATTTGTTTTATTTGTAAATACGTTCTTCGACGATAGTTTGATAGACGAACATTTCCCGACATCTTTACTCAACCTGTAATGGTTCCATAGGCTTTCAAATGCTTCTGTCAGTACGAGTAGCCTTGACACGCTTAACACTAAAGGATAGTTGTAACTAACCTCTGTATAAAATACAGATCAGATAAATCATTTTTCAATTATATGTTCAAAACACTCAAACACTTTTATCAGTAATTGAGTAGCTATTAAAGTTATTTTCATGTGAAAAATTATTTCCGATTCACGTTTAAGGATATTAAATTGGAAAGGAAACACTAAAAGGGAGTGTTTCGAAAGAAGTAATGTTCAAAAATACCGTTTATTTATAAAAAGTCTATTTTTATATCATTTCTAAGATGTCGTATTCACCCCTTTATCTGAAAACAACAACAGTAAAGGCTGTGGGCAGGAACGCGAACAGATATAAGATACCATTATTTGTATCTATTGTAGTATCTAAACAAGAAAGTTGAACATTTTCACTTATTCATACAATTATTTGATTATGTAAATCGTGTATGTAAATTGAGAATTGGTTACGCGGTTTTAGTTTAATCAATGCAGATTTGTTATTTGAGGATAATGGACACTTTATATAGAAAAAATGTCATCGTTTAGAGTTAAATTGTTATTTACTTTGATTTTGTTAGTAGTAGTTTTCTTTTTCCAACAGCAATGTTGATGGTTATCAAATTTTATGAATTAGAATTCATTCAATTGACTTAGTTGCATGACTTAACATTTGTTTGTATTTTCTTAGAAATTTGTTTTTTAACATCAAATACAAAAATCTATTGTTCATATGATGTCTGTTAAATACGTTTGAAATACTACAATGTGTTCAGAATTTTGTTGCTTTGACTTTTTTACCGACTAATTAATGTATTAATAATACGCATTTTAATCAACTTATTCTTTTTTGTCAACACATTTACCCTTTATACCCAAATTCCCCATACTCAGTTAAAATCTTGAAAGACAAAGCCGGAACATTTAGATTAAAAAACTTGGGGAAAAAAGTCTTCATACTTTGTAAAAAAAACCAATACGATTCCAAATCTTCTTCTAAATATACCTACGAAGATGTCAAAATTTTAAATATTTGATCGGCAAAATATTTGTCCAGTGTGGTGGAAGTATTTTTAAAACACGGTCGGTATTCCAATGGGATCAAATTGAACTCCGTTACTCGCCGATCTATTCATGCACTGCCATTAGGCTGACTTTATAGCTGATCTATTACAAAACAAGGACCATGGTTTAGCCAGATCCTTTTTTCTCAGTTTTCGCTGTATAGATGACTTATAGATGTGTTTTAACAATATTTTAAAGGATTTTTACATAGCGTCTACCCAAAAGAACTTGATATACAGGACAGTACAGACACTATGAAATCAGCATAATATTTGGATCCATACATTGAAATCGATGGAAAAGAGATCTCATGACAACACTATTCGACAAACGCAATGACTTCTCATTCCGTATTTCCTTTTATCAATTGGAACATACTTTTTCGCACCTGTATATGGAGTTTTCATATCGATATGCCAGCGCTTGATGAAACAACACAGGTTTTTTTTTAATCCATGCTAGAATTCTTACGATTAGGTTTTTGCAATCTAACGAGATAAAAGTCAACACTAGGAAAGTTTAATTATCGTCATAAAATCTTTGAACCCTAAACTACTGTGGTAATATAGTATTGTCTAATTTTCAGCTTCCAAACATTTAACCATTTACATTAACAGATACCTGAATATTGTTGTTCGTTATACATATCTTCTAACAACAATGTAGTGGTAAAGAGTACTCAAGAAAACTAATATTCTACTGGAAATCAAAAGAATGTAATCCAGGGACAAAGACCAGACATGGAAAACAGACATGCACGACAAAGAACACAAAATAACCAAAGTGATATTTACAAAGTACTAAATAAAAATGAGCAACTCGTACGCCACTTAACCTGGGAGCATATACCAGCTGCACCGGTAGGGTCCTTTTCTTTTCCAGAAAGACCCGCCGAGTTGCTCATCAGTGTCAAGACCGGGGTAAGAATGTAAATAGTTAGAATTAAGGATGTACCTGTAGCATATTATTCTTGAAAAGATTTTTTTTAATTTTTGGGTATGCCTGAATATATGATTAATTATGTTGTAAGTTCTCATTTCTTGTTAATCAAGTAAATATTGTGACTAGATCATTATCGTAAGTAAGGATTACAAAACCATACATACATGGTTTGTTATGCATTTGGTCTAAGACTATTCGCTTCTCTACTCATTTTTATGGCTCAAGCTAAACAAACCTTTCAAAGTAAAAGTTAGGATACAGGTAACAGCAGGCTTCAGCATATGTTTCCACTATTGGTCAAGTTATGATTACGAATATCGATCACCTTATGAATATGGTTTCGACTGTCGATCAAGTTATAAATATGATAACGACATCCATTAAGTTAATGGATTCAATTTGACTCATTTCTACCAGTGTAAGTTAAAGGAAATAAAATGCAACTACATTTTATATTTTACAACATCATAAATAAATATAGAAGAATGAAAGTTATTTTCAATTTTGATACTGACAATTTCTAGTGGAATATCACGACGAGTACAATATTATTATGTTTATCAGTAATACAATGAATGTTCGATCATTTAAATGTACATTTTATGTTTGAACTACCTTTAATGCGCATAAGATATCGAACTGTCTATGCGTGACGTTCTTTTAATTAAAAATTCTAAAATAGATCGTATGTACGAGAGATTAAAAATATATGATAACAATATCAAAGGCATGAAGTACAGATAACTGATAACGTCCTGTCTGGCCTTAGCAAAAATTATGGTAAATATCATATAAATGTCACTTAGAATAAAATATAATTATTTTTATCGTTCCCTTAAAATGTGCTTGTATGTAGAAATTATTATGGATTTAAACAACTCCAAATAAATGGATTGTATGTTATTTCAAAGAGTAATCAAGGGAACTAAGGTTCTAGCGGTAATTAAAAGAATATAGTCTAGGGACATATACTAGAGATGGAAAACATACATACACAACAAAGAACATAAAGTAACTAAAATAATACATTCAAAGTAAAAAAAGCAAAGGGGAACCTCGGACTCCACTAAAAATTGAGAGCATGGACCTGGTGCACCGGTAGGGTAAGCGTCCTCTGCTTTTCTAGAAACACCCGCCGAGTTGCTCATAAAAGGTCAAGACCGGGTTTGACGAAAGATAAAAGGAAAACTATGACACGTTGAACAAATCAGAACACCGTAACGATCCACGAGTTCACGATGACGACCATAAAACTTCTTTAGTGATGACTTACATCTTTTAGCAACATAACCCAGTTCCAGAGGCCTACTTGTTAGAAGTCTAGCGCGATACAAAAAGTCTGCGCAATTTCGGCAAGCTCTGGCATAACGTATGAGTTGTGATATGAACACTCCATAGGCAGGTGCTGACGGGATGTTGCCACAGATGCAATGTAATTGATGGTTTCTTTTTTTATCAACATATTACCTTAAAAAGTTTGTTTCTTGGGGTTTAACGTCCCATCAGGCAGCAATATTTCAACCATATTCAGACGATGAACATGAAAGTGATGATAAAACGAACATGAAATGATGATGAAATGAAAAAGAGATGGACACAAGGACAATGGGGTCGACAAATTTTGATTGCCACTTTAAATAGGGAGAGATGGGTAGGGTCGGGCAATTTAGCCTCCTGTGGCGGAGCCCTATGGTTCCTACTCCGGGAGAATACCACAGTAGGGTTCTTTATCGTGCGAGGAACGTGGCATCTTTCCCACCACGGTGCACCACTATGGTTTGCGGTCAGTTTTTCCTTGTTATAGCATGGCAACCCCAGCATGTAACACGCAAGGGGTACCCCATCCCAGCTGCTCTGAGGGCAGAGCGCCCTAGCCCCCAGCTAGTGTTCTGAGCACTATTGAGTCGCCTTTTACGACAAGCTTAGCGCTGCTGCAGGCCTATTCTTTTAACACCCGGACCTGCACGGGGCACCTTAAAATGAAATATCTTAATGGTATGCATGCAAACTCACGTTTTTTGTCAGAATAAACTGTAGATGTGCAAAAGTTTTTAGATCATTTTGCAGATGTTTTTATCAAAATGGTGGTACTTTGAAGTCGTGTGTTTAATTGTATAGACGTGAATATTGATATATGTAAAACTGATCATGCTTCACACTGAAAAAAAACTATTAACATGGAACTTAGTAATATCTTATTATTTGCCATATTAAACATAAATCGTTTTATAATGTTTCCATTGTTATGTGACAACAACTATCCGACACAGTGAATTTTCTCAGTTGCGCCTGAGGTTAATACTTGATGTTATTCGTTATAAAATAAATATGACCATATGACCTATAGAAGAATCAACCTACATCTTTAGTGTTGCCATTAAATTCATTCCTCATTAGTGTAAACTTTATGCAGTAACGGTAATCTTAACATTTGCTTACGTCTCTATAATATATCAGCTATTCAATTTCCCGATGATAATTTATTAAGTTGACTACAAGGAAAAAAAACAGGAAGAGTAATCGAGGGAACTAAGGTTATAGCGGTAATCAAAAGAATGCAATCCAGGGACAAAGACCCGACATGGAAAACAGATATACACAACAAAGAACATAAAGTAACCAAAATCATACATACAAAGTGACAAAAGCAAACGAGCAACTCGGAATCCACTAAAAACTGGGAGCATGGACCAGGTGCACCGGTAGGGTAAGCGTCCTCTGCTTTTCTAGAAACACCCGCCGAGTTGCTCATAAAAAGTCAAGGCCGGGGTAAAATAACGATTGATTGATTGATTGTTGGGGTTTAACGTCCGAGCAGCAACATTTCAACTATATTCAGACAATGAACATGAAATGGATGATAAAATGAACATGAATGATGATGAAATGAAAAAAAGGGATGGGACAAAAGGATAATAGGGTCGACAAATTTAGAAGGCCACTAGAAAAAGGGAAGGATGGTAAGGTCGGGCAATTTAGCCTCCTATCGAATACCACAACAGGGTTCTTTAACGTACAAAGAACGTGGCATCATTCCCAACACGGTGCACCACTATGGATTGCGGTCAGATTTTCCATATCATAGCCTGACAACCCCAGCATGTAACACGCCAGGGGTACCCCATTCCACCACCTGGGGTACATATCCCATTTGCTCATCGGGCAGAGCGCCTAGCCCACGGCTAGGTTTCTGAGCACTATTTAGTCGCCTTTTACGACAAGCTTTGCGCTGCTTCAGGCCTATTCTTTTAACACCCGGAACTGCACGGGGTGGTAGACAAACGAGGTAAGGAAAACTATACCCGTTGAATAAATCAGTTTTCATGGTGCAGATGGATACACCATAATGATCCACGACCATAAAACTTCTGTAGTAATGACTTCAATCTTGTAGCAACATAACCCTGTTCCAGAAGCCTATTTGTTGGAGTTCTAGTGCGATACAAAAAGTCTGCGTAGTTTCGGCAAGCTCTGGTATAACGTATGAGTCGTGATATGAACTATTGATTTCCGGGATAACGGTTTTTTATTTTTAATTTTTTTTTATTTTGGTAAAGTAACAAAGACTTAAGTATTTAAAAGTAAACCTTATTAAAGAAGTTATTTTTTTTCTTATTTTTTTTCCTGAGGTTAATCAAGTCTTAAACTGTTCCTTTGATAGTAAAAAAATACATTCAACCTACATGGACTGCACTGAAGAATCAACTTGGTGACATAGAAAAGTATAAAATCGTGAGTCCATTTAGAACTGTTGGATTATTTTTAATAAGTATGACTGAAAATGTTCAACTAAACTTGATCTTATTTAGAATTGGTGTTGTCTGTCAAATCTAGCACAGAACAGATAACAGATTGATGTCAACGGTAGTACTAAATCTTATTTGAGCCTAATAAAATAACGAGTTATGAAATTTTGGTTTTTGGAAAAAAACATCTTTCTTATTTATAGTATGATTTATTGTTCTTTAGGAATAACTGTTGGTTCTCTTCCGTTTTAACGCGAACACAAAAAGCCATCCATTGGTTTTAGGTCTTACATCTACAAAGTATGTACCTCAAAACAAATGTCTTCTTATTGACATTTGAACCTTTAATTTTTCTTTAAGTATAATATATAGTTTTTGTCGAAATATATATATTTTTTACAGTCGCCATCATGTTCTCTAAATGACATTTGCCATCAAGCAGATAATGGTATCCTTTACCAATAAATACTTTAAAAGCAATCGATAAACCAAAAGGGCTTTGTATGAAAGAATGTGCTTCTTAGGCTATATTTCCGTGAAAACAGGGTTAGCAATACCATTTTTAACTAAAAACCTGCAAGTGCTATTATGCTTTTGTTTCAAAATTTTGTAACGGTGAAAAAACTTAGTAAATGTTTTTTTTTAGAATATTGTGATTTTGATTCCCCTGGTGCAAAATATTTATCTTATGGAACTGACACTTTATCATAAATGAGAGTCAACCAGTTGTGAAATATAAATTCCATAAGAGGATGCTTCAGGAATATCGTCATTTAGGAATGGGAAATTAACAATAGGAAAATCAAAATCCTCTCTTTTGTCATAAATTGTGGTTTGAATGTTACATTTTTCTAGTGAAATATCTAAATCATAAAAGTGTACGACAACCAATATTATAGGACTTAGTAAGTTCAAGTTCTTTTGGTAAGATATTTTGAACATAGTTTTCGAAATTAGAATTTTTTACGGCCAAAATTCATGCAATAGATCAAGTTTTGAAAGATCTTTACAGAGTTTTAATCATGAACTGCGATTCAATACAGAAGAAGAACAAATCGTTTCTAAGAGAAGCACAATAAATCACAAGATGGATTTATATGAATCTAAGACCTTCACTGTATTTTCGAGGTATAGTTTGATAAAATTTAAACAAAGACACAACATAAAATAGAACCCGGTCTTGGCATATAAAATTGGGAGCTCAAATATAGTATGATGGCAGCTTCGTCTCGTGTAATTGATAAATGCAACTCAGAATCACACCAGTCTAGAAACATAAGCTAGGGTCGATGATTAAATACAAATCGAATCTTAGATTTTTCCAAGATGGGGGGACTTAAAGTTGACAAAAATGACGTAATTAGCTTATCAATACCGGGAAATTCGACCCAAAGACATTTGGGCCATTACAACCCACAGTTTCTTTCCAAAGCCGGACATTCCGGCACATGCATATTTTAGACCATAAAAATAGACAATAATAACACAATAGGACAAAACTAAACAAAAACAAAACAAAGCCGTCTATCATATCTTGACCTTCTCTTAGAAATCGATGGGAAAGGAAAACTATTGACCAAACTTTATAACAAAAGTGATGACTTTTCATTCAGAATTGTCAACTTACAGGGTAATATTGCTACAAGATTGTGGTCATCACTACAGAAGTTTTATGGTCGTCATCATGAACTCGTGGATCGTTACGATGTCTCCATCTGCGCCATGAAAACTGATTTGTTCAACGTGTCATAGTTTTCCTCTCCTCTATCATTAACACCGGACTTGATTTTTTTAGCAACTCGGCGGGTGTTTCTAGAAAAGCAGAGGACACTTACTCTACCGGTACCTCAAGTCCATCATCCCAGTTTTTAGTTGAGTCCGAGTTGCTCACTTACTTTTGTTACTTTTTATGTATTTTATATTCTTTAATTTGTTGTGTTTGCCTGTTTTCCATGTCTGGTCTTTGTTCATTGATTACATTCTATTGATTTCCGATAGAATCTTGGTTTCCTTGATTACTCTCTTATCATTTTGGAAGTTGATAGTAACAGGATTGACAATTTTTATAAATGGAAGAGTAATCAAGGAAACCAAGGTTATAGCGGTAATCAAAAGAATGTAATCCAGGGACAAACACCAGACATGGAAAACAGACACACACAACAAAGAACATAAAGAGACTAAAATCCTACATACAAAGTAACAAAAGCAAATGAGCAACTCGGACTCAACTAAAACCTGGGAGCATGGACCAGGTGCACTGGTAGGATAAGCGTCCTCCCTCTGCTTTTCCAAAAACACCCGCCGAGTTGCTCATAAAAAGTCAAGTCCGGGGTAGACAAATGAGGAAAGGAAAACTATGACCCGTTGAATAAATCAGTTTTCACGGTGCAAATGGATACACCATAACGATCCACAAATTCATGAAGACGAACATAAAGAGTAATCAAGGGAACCAAGGTTATAGCGGTAATCAAAGGAATGTAATCCAGGGACATGGATCAGACATGGAAAACAGACATACACAACAAAGAACATAAAGTAACTAAAATCATACATACAAAATAACAAAAGCAAATCAGCAACTCGGACTCCAATAATAAATGGGAGCAAGGACCAGGTGCACCGGTAGGGTAAGCGTCCTCTGCTTTTCTAGAAACACCCGCCGAGTTGCTCATAAAAAGTCCGTGGTAGACAAACGAGGAAAGGAAAACTATAAAACTTCTGTAGTGATGACTTTAATCTTGAGGACTTAGGTATTAGAGTTCATATGTTTCTTAAGCGAGCATTTAAGGTTAAGGTTTCACCTTCCACGAGATCATATTGATGTTTTAAAATGTTTGCATTGACATGTAAGTACCTCAAGAGATGGTTTTTTAGACGGATTCTTTGGTTATCTCGGGTTCGGTTGTAGGAGGCTCGACTGTTATATTGATTTTTTGTACGATTTTGTAAATGTATATACATTAATAGTTGATTTTATCATAATCTTTTGAGAAGGTTTCATTTTTATTTCTGGTGACTCTTAGTTAGTAATTGTTAAATATCCTACGGAAGATATTTCATGCATTTAAGGACAAGAGTGATTGACCTATCGAACAGACCCTGCCAAGTGTATGTATGGGTGTCAAAAGAATAGGCCTGCAGCAATGCTTGCTTGTCGTTAAAGGCGACTAAATAGTGCTCAGGAACCTAGCCGGGGGCTAGGCGTTCTGCCCACAGAACAACTGGGATGTGTGTCCCAGGTGGTGGAATGGGGTACCCTTGGCGTGTTACATGCTGGGGTTGTCAGGCTATAATACGGAAAATCTGACCGCAAACTATAGTGGTGCAACGTGTTGGGAAAGATGCCACGTTCCTTGCACGTTAAAGAACCCTGCTGTGGTATTTAATGGGAGTACGAACCATAGGGCTCCGCCACAGGAGGCTAAATTGACCGACCCTACCCATCTCCCTATTTCTAGTGGCAATCAAAATTTGTCGACCCTATGATCCTCTTGTCCCATCCCTTTTTCTCATTTCATCATCATCATTTCATGTTCATTATGACATCCCTTTCATGTTCATCGCCTGAATATAGCTGAAATATTGCTGCTCGGGCGTTAAACCCCAACATTCAATCAATCAATGAATCAATCGAACAGACCCTGCTGTGTAGTATGTTAGAAAGAAATAATCATCTCTTACTCTTTGTACTCTGTTGAGAAACTTATTTTTTGGAAGTTGTATTTGTTTGATCCTAAATTAAATAAGAGTGATAAAAGAAAAAAAAATTCTGTTGTTTTCAAATATTGCATATTTCATTATGGTCTGAATTATGAATATATAAAGTTATTAACGAAGTATATATTTATTTATATATGCGCAGGACAAGCCATCCACTGGACGATCAGTTGGTAAAGTCCTGTATCAGACCATGTGTTCGAGTGAAACACAAATCCCTTCTCATTTACATTTGAAATGGATGATGAATATCTTGTGTTGTGAAGGTGGTCAATGTCAAGACCACTGGTTCCCCATACCACTTTGGGTGGTTCGCTAAAAGGTTGATTAAAGGTAACGGCTACGTCCATTCTCGTCGCATGACCTTTACTATCGCCCAAAACATGAGATCCTGTTTGACCTTCAATCAAAAGATATTCTTTAATTGTTGTTATATAGTTACCAAGGGAACTAAGATTCTAGCCGAAGTAAAAAAGAATGCAATCAAAGGAGAAGGGCCAGACATGGAAAGCAGACAAACACAACAAAGAACATAAAATAACCAAAATTATACATACAAAGGAACAAAAGAATTATACATACAAAGGAACAAAAGCAAAAGTCAATGAGCAACACGGACTAAAAATTGAGAGCATTGATAAGTGCACCGGTAAGGTAAGCGTCCTCTGCTTTTATGGAAACACCCGCCCGCCGAGTTGCTCATAAAAAGTCAAGTCCAGGGTAGACAAAAAGGTAATTGAAAACTATGACACATGTTTGATACAGTGAAATCGCATGGATTCGATAAGGCTTTAATTTTGTTTCCAAAATGTTCTGAATGATCTCTGGAAATCTTCGAAAGATTGTTTTTCCAAATGATTATGATTTTAAAGGTGAAAAAAATTTTGAACTACACGTGCTGAAATAGCTTGTAATCCTAAAATACCTGGACATTTTATACAAACTAATCCAAGTTCTTATATTCGTAAACTATGAAAATAAAATAAACATCACCGCTGGGTTTACAAACAGCTCTAAAGCAATGTAGGGTCCACAGTTATGAAACAATCATAAATGTTAAAATTTGAATGCATATTTTACCTATTTGAGTATTGGTGTCAATACTTTTGTTGTAGGTTTGACAGACAGTAAATGTTACACTTTAAATATAGCATGGCATGCGCTTTTTATAAGAGTTTTGAATCAACAACTTTCGATTCTACTACAAATACTTACATCCTTGTTTCTTTGTGTTGACTGAAAAAAAAAAAGAAACTTATTTTGATTAAGATAGTTAGTCTACATCTCACACATTTACTTGCTCGCTTGCGCAGTCATACTTTCTTTTCTATGCTCCTCCAATGATAATTCGAATCATTTCTCGCCAATCTGAATAGATGTTGGATGTTTTTCTTGTATGTTATTCCCATTCTTTTGCCTTTTAAACTAATACACGAAATGTAGAAGGGCCTTGAGTATCTTAATACGCTTTACCTGAAATTTTACAAAATACTTTTGTACACTAAGTACTTGTAAGTATTTTCGAACTTCGAATCACATGCTTTAATATGAATTATAATTTTTTTTAGCAATGTATTTAGAATTGTTCTATAAGATTCTATACCCTTTAATTGCACGATGAATTACTAATACTATGTATATAGTCGCACATTAGCCTCGATGAAAACAAGAATCATACATTTATGCACATGTATTGTGATCTGTTAACCTACTGAATACGAAGAAATCATAAGATAATAACAAAATTAATACTACCTTTTTTTTCCAAATCGACGAGTTGAACGGCTTGGTGGCTGATTTGGGCAGACTGATTATTGATTTGGGCGGACTGGGTGTTCACCTTCAAAAGTATTAAGAACCACCGTTTGCCTTTTCGTTAGCATGAACCGTTTTTGTTACAATTACTACTTATCAAAGGTACTTGGTATTTTGATAACAGCGTAATATAGATTCATACTCCTTCGACATAGGATTCCTACTTGACGACTTATCTTATCAGGAGAGAATATTTACATTTATAAAAGGAGAGAGGTTGTATATATATATATATAACAATAGACTATTACACATCTAAACTGCTGTACTTACTTCCAGATTCACCGACTACAAAGTTAACTTGGCCATGTTAAAAGGTCTTCTTTAATGTCTTGTAATTTTAACGATGATTTTGTGAATAGTTAAATACTAGTGTAAATATCATGAATAGGTACTTGAGTAATTTCTCCCTTTTTGTTGACTTAATCGTCCAGACAATCCTTGAAAAATACGTTTATAAGTGTGTGTGATAGGCTGATAGGTAAATAAGTACATTTAAGAAGTTATTTGTAATATATATCAAACATACAGCTTAGAAAGCCAGAATAAACTTTTAATTAGTTTCGAAATACGAGTGAATGCTTTACGATAACTACATGTACGACCTATTTCGACCAAAAAAAAAAAGAACTTCTTGACGACAGTTGTTTTCTTCTTAACATAATGAACAGTGAAAAGAGTCTGGTTTTCAGATAAAAAGAAACTAATACATAGAAAAGATAAATACATTTATGACTACTAGATCACTTGGTTTGTTATGTCTAAATATGTTTTGTTATTTACAAAAAATATTCTCAACTTACAATATTATGGAGTTGAATAACAGAGTTCTGTAACGAAGAAATGTAGTTATCTTTCTCTTCAACCTTGGCCTGCAGAGTTTGCATCGTCAACTCAAGCTGTTGGAGTCTTGGTGATAACGTATCACCTTCCAGCAGCCGTTTCTCATGGTTACTTCCTTTTGCATACAGAAACAGAGAAAGTAAACAGATTGCACTTAGTGTTGATATAATTTCCATATCTGACTATAAAAACTGACCTCGTTTTTACATTCAAAAGGCTGATAAGCTACATTTATCCCCAATATGTAGTCAGAGGTCTTTATTTTATACTACTCTATTATTTATCATTATTTGGAGTGAACGTGAAGAAAATAATGAAAAATAAGTGTAATGAATTGAAAAATCATTTAAACATTTAACTCATTTATGACCTCGTTCTGATTTAAAGATAGACGGTATAAAACGATCCAGATTCCATTTCGTTTTCATTTCGACCGCCTAACAAATGCATTCTTACACTTCGCCCTTTAACCACTTCATATTTTATGCAGCTTTTTTGTATCTGGTTCAAAGTATTGCCAAACTGCACTTTTTATTAAAATAATTGTGGCCTCAATAATTATAAAAAGTTTTAATCAATTTAATTAGATAGATAATATGGAGCTAGCCATTGAATATCTGCTACCAATTCTACAGAGCAGAAATTACAACATGTTTTTTTGATATGTTTTGAAAACACCTGAAAAAACAATTTTTTCTCATTTGTTTTCCACATGCTTAGGACCGCCCTGAAAGACATGTGAAAAGAACAAAAAATTAATCCATGAGAAGGTAAAAAAAAACTTCAGGTAATTATCTTTTTCACATAGGAATTATGAAAAAGGTATAGTTTTCATATAATTTATTAAACAGTTATTTCCATGTATTTTTATTTACACAAACGCATTTATTTCGATATCAGTCCTAAGCATAATTATGTTTCCATATATTTTAAATCATATAAAAACATATGTTGAAATTCATAATGTGTAAATTAGTAGCTGTATTGCTTTTTATATGATATCATATGGAATGTAACGGTTATTAAATATATATGATATTTCTATACCTTCATCGAATGAATTGATGTCAAAATGAATTTGCATTCACAAACCACCTAAAGATCAGCTATAAATATCTGGTATCATTTTTTTATTCTTCATCCAGTACTTAGCCATTATATCGTCATTAAAGTGTGTATCATATGAAATAATGTATTTGATTCACATTTACATGTGTAAAATTGCAAATGAAATAATGAAATACAATGTTTAATAGAAGTTATGATAAAAAGTAAAAAAACATATTGATATGCAATATAGGTCTATGGGTGCGATAAAGGGAAATGCGATTTAGGGTAAACGATATAGGATTTAAACACTTAAAATGCATATACAAAATGTATATTTTTACCTAAATATATGATATATTGTGTTATCTTAATAAGGAAGTTGCACATTTTGACTTATTCATATGTCACCCTTAAACAAAAACATTACGTTTGAATTGATCATTAATATAAATGCAAGAGTAATCAAGGGAACCAAGGTTATAGCGGTAATCAAATGAATGTAATCCAGGGACAAAAACCAGACATGGAAAACAGACATACACAACAAAGAACACAAAACAACCAAAATCACACATACAAAGTAACAAAAACAAATGAGCAACTTGGACTCAACTAAAAACTGGGAGCATGGACCAGGTGCACCGGTAGGGTAAGCGTCCTCTGCTTTTCTAGAAACACCCGCCGAGTTGCTCATAAAAATTCAAGTCCGGTGTAGACAAACGAGGGAAGGAAAACTATGACCCGTTGAATAAATCAGTTTTCATGGTGCTGATGGATACACCATAACGATCCACGAGCTCATGATAACGACCATAAAACTTCTTTAGTGATGACTTCAATCTTGTAGGGCCCCGTGCAGGTCCGGGTATTGAAAGAATAGGCCTGCAGCAGCGCTAAGCTTGTCGTAAAAGGCGACTAAATAGTGCTCAGAAACCTAGCCGGGGGCTACGCGCTCTGCCCACAGAGCAACTGGGATGTGTGCCCCAGGTGGTGGAATGGGGTACCCCTGGCGTGTTACATGCTGGGGTTGTCAGGCTATAATACGGAAAACCTGTCCACAAACCATAGTGGTGCACCGTGTTGGGAAAGATGCCACGTTCCTCGCACGTTAAAGGACCCTTCTGTGGTATTCGATAGGAGTAGGAACCTTTGCGCTCCGCCACAGGAGGCTAAATTGCCCGACCTTACCCATCCCCCTTTTTCCAGTGGCAATCAAAATTTGTCGACCCTATTATCCTTGTGACCCATCCTTTTTTTTTTATTTCATGTTCATTTTATCATCCATTTCATTTTCATTGTCTGAATATAGCTGAAATATTGCTGCTCGGACGTTAAACCCCAACAAACAATCAATCTTGTAGCAACATAACCCTGTTCCAGAAGCCTATTTGTTAGAGTTCTAGCGCGATACAAAAAGTCTGCGTAGTTTCGGCAAGCTCTGGCATAACGTATGAGTTGTGATATGAACACTCCATACGCAGGAGCCGAAAGGATGTTGCCACAGATGCAAAATGCGTTTACCATTCGTTTTTCATCACAATATAGCTTTTGCAATTTGGAGAGCAAATCGAAAAATCATCCTAAAAACGTCTAAGTATAATCTTGCCTAAAGTTTATGAATAAAAAACAAATTGCTTTTGTTTAATTGTTCAAGTTGTAGACGAACAGGAAACTGTGTTTTTTTAAAATGATGTTGTCATTCAATGTTATAAACTGACCATTTAGTGCATCAACAATAGCAATTGTGATCAGTTAATTAATTTTTACAACGGTTAGTTTAGTAGTATCTACTTTGACATCATATTGTAAGTGAATATCATCTGGTAATAATAACAATGATACAGCACGACACTAGTCACAAAAGCATAGATGGAAATGTTCTCCTACGATAAAATGATTGAAAATGACATTTTGGCCAAATCTAAAGAAACGACTTGGATAATTAACGCCTTTTTTAAAGTCCTGGCGTGTGTACGTCTTCACCAAAATATGTCCATACCAATGAATCTTAAACGCGATGTTTTTTTACAATAACAATAAAGTATGCTTTTTGGCTATCTAAATCTTTTGTGGATGTGTGATGATGGTAACGACAGCGTATTGCTTGTAATTTAGAAGATAATAACAATCAAATATGTTTTAGGAATGAAATGAAACCAATAATGTCTAATTGTTATAGTATTAAATTGTGAAATTTGCTTTTTCAAATCTACACTCATTCAATACTGCATTCAGTGCCTTTTTAAATGTGGTATTATTTGCGAGCGCCTATCTGGAAAAAAGGCTGCCTGTTTTCTGTGTCATCTTCACAAAAAGATCAAACCAACGAACAAAATAAACTGTATTTATAACCCCAGCTCTAAAACGCGAAATTAAGAATGCTGTTCTTCAATAAATATCCTACTATGAACAAAATGATACTGATGAATCTGTAGAATTATTGCCTTCCTTATCGACAATGTTTATTTCATGTCTTTTTGATGATAAAATTCACAGCAATGTCGGAACATTCATTTGATTTCCTTTTGAATATATAAGGCCAAATTCAGCTTTCAAATTGTCCGAATGCATTTTGTCATTGCATACAAAGCCTTTATTCATTCTTTCCATTGACATCGCTTTGCAACTGCACTATATCTTGAGACCTTACACTTTCATAGAATTCATGCTTCATATGACGAGGTTAGATGATAGCTGACCTAAATGGTGTGTTGATATATGCGAGCAGAGATGTAAACAATATCTGTACATGCAATTGCTTGCATTGGTTCACATCAACAGGTCATATAGGATGGACCCTCTGATTTTTGTTACACATTCTGCGGCTTGGTGGCTTTTATAGTCTGTCGCGTTTTATGTCATCATAGGGAAATGGGGGTATCTTTTGATATCTGTTAGCTTATTCATATTTATATTCAGCCACTACCGTTTACCAAACGCTTTCAGGAAAACAATTCACCTGCGCCGTACGAGGATTCATACTCTTGTGTAAGACATCAATACAGGTCTGGGTCAGGTTAAGTATTTTGGTTCGATATGCTTAAGTTGCCAGTGGCCATCATCTTTTTTCTATGTTGATTTAGCTTTCGACAAAGATATTCATATTTATATGTTTGTCTAACTGAAAGGGGACCAACTTAAAGTAATTTAGTGAGCAAGCTCACAATACCCAACGCGCATACATTTACACACCTTAGAAAAAAATCCAATCCTTATTTACCCAAGTAAATATTGCCTATTAATTGATGTCTGTGGAAAACGTTAAAATAGTTTTGCAACAATCAGTCATCGAAGTCTGAGATAAATCGGTAGAAAACGAAGGAAATGCGTAGGCTACAAGACGGTATGACTGACGCACGGGCAGACGGATGGACAGACGGACGGACGACCGGGTTGGTACATGAACGGATCAAAAACATCAAAACTCCGTAACTTTGCGTTGGATATAATAAACTCGTTACTTCAATTGTAATACGTAAAAGTAAGCACTTGAATAACTTTTTAAGGCAATATAGGGGCGAATCAACCACGATCTTAGGTTACAAAAATAGTGAAATATGTTTTTGTGACGAAAACATAGGTCTTTAATGTTTAAAAGGCAAGAACGAATGCAGGTAGTTTGATATGGAAATCCCCAAAAATGTAGTTTTTTTTTACAAAATTATGCGTTCTGTCTTAAATTCTAGAGAACTGTTGGAAGGTAACTTTAAAAATGAAATACGGTTACATTTGACTTGATCAAATAACGATGTTGATATAATTTTAAAATAGAGTTTGTCTTTAAACGAAATTTTTCTTTAAGTTTTAAAAAATTGTGACCACTTCCCATTTGTACGACCAAGCAATTCTAAAAGTACGATAAAACACCTTTCCAAAGATTTATAATATAGCCTTGTGTTAGGTGTGTGCATTAAAATCCCTATTTCGGTCCTCGACTATGTTCTTATAATTGTTTAAAGGCCTTTAATTTGCGCTTTTGTACTTTGAGAGATAATGAATCATGCTAAGTAAATTTTCTTGTAATTATTACTCAGTGTTCATAAACCTATCCGTTTTAGCACCAGGACTAGCGTTTCTAAATCGAGGTCCAAGAGTTTTTAATCATCATTGTGTCACCTATCTGTTTTAATTTTTGGTTACGGTGACTTCACAAGCAGTTAATAATTTTTGTTTGGGTCAATAATTGGGACTAATACATGTAATACTGTAATAATTTAATAAACGAGACTTATGAATAATGTGAACTCCATGTAAATATCATACAACGGATTTCCAAAGTAGAGATGCGTGTTAACAAATATATTGAGTACCAAAATGACTTATCAAAACTTCTTTTTTTATGCTTCGAGTTAAGCTGTCTGCAAAATTGCTTATTTTTCACGTTGACACAATTAGAACAAGCGTTTCAGATATGAACAAAATCATGTTATCGAAGGACAACATTACCACATGTCAAACCTCACATCAAAATAGGAGACCACTTTGGCGATATCATAAAATGTTACAAACAGTCATGATGTAAATAAATTAGATAATGCGCACGTTATCCGAAATGGACATGTAAAAGCAAAAAAATTCCAAAATTACCTATAACATGGGACAATACCAACATTATATGTATAAGCGCCAGAATATTTTATCTTGAACTTAATATAACTTAGCAATACATCATGCGAAAAACTGACACTGTGTCTATTCAAAGGAAATGAAATGCATCTCTGTGCAAAATACCGCTGTGAATCATATAACCTAGCTCCTTTGGCTTGCTCTGATACAGTAATTCAAAGGTGCAACACCACTGCATCTAGTAAGTGTCAATAGCGGAAGATTGTCTATCTTAAATAAATCTTATCTCACATGTGACATATGAACTTCATATTGGTAGATAAAATCGTGATGAAGACCGTGAAACTTATGTTGTTGCTGAACTTACCCCCGATAGAGACACAGAAAACACTATCCGTGCACTACAGATAAAGTCCGCATGCATATCACAGGCTGCTCAACAGTAACAGATCAATTATGACATGTACATGTATACTCCATATACTGGAGATGTTGGCCCCTTAGAAAGTGTTAGTTTACGTTTGTCATAGTTTCGAATTCAAGCATTCTGTATCATTTATGAGTTAAGGACTGGGTATGAGGTAGAAAAACGTGTGTCATCTATGAGTTAAGGACTAGGTATGAGTCAAGGACTAGGTATGAGGTAGAAGAACGTGTATCGGTTGTCTCTAAAATACCAAATTCAGAAAACTGAAATCGAAGGACTCGGCTACTCTATGATCTTTTTTTGTAGTATCCCTTGAAAAAAATCTTAGTCCATATTAATGTAGGAACAGATAGGCTAAGTTTGGTGTGCAGTTTGTTGCAATATGTGTGTTGGACCACATATACCTAAAATCGACAAAAATATGAATGACCAGAAATTCCAACATTTAAATAACATCATACTTATTAATTTATTTTGTTAGAATTATGTCGTATTCTTTAAATCTAAATCAATATCAATAGTAAAGAATTAAATTATTTGTTTGCTGTCTTGTCCTACATACATACTTATAGGTTTGACTTCTTGAGACATTATAGTGGTTTGATTTTTTTTCGGAGTTTATTCTCTTAAAATTGAGTTTTATAATGTTTCAAAGTAATATTTTATCTTTCTTGTACAACAATGATGAAAGTTGCAACCTAATTGAAAATGAAAAACTCTTATCTAAATTCAAACAAAATTAAAAAAAAACGCACTCAAGACAGTTGCATTAAAATATTGGCGATTAATCAATTAAACTGTTTGTAACGCCGTTCATGTATTGATTTAGAACTATCCATCAAGTTTTACATTGTAAACTGTCGATGTGCAAAATGGTCTGATTAAAAATGTTGGTCGATTTGAAGTCAATTACTTAGGTACCATTGTAACGTAATAGTGATAGAGATACAATTGATCATCCTGCAAATTAAAAACCAATAAATTTTTACATGAAATAGGATTAGTTATACCTTGTTAATCAAACAACATACTTTACTACAGTACTAACAATTAAAAAGGTTCGAGGATAGGCGTCACATGGTTTGCTATGATCCTGGTCCATGCTCCCAGTTTTTAGTGGAGTCCGAGTTGCTCATTTACTTTTGTTACCTTGTATGTATGATTTTAGTTACTTTATGTTCTTTGTTGTGTATGTCTGTTTTCCATGTCTGGTCTTTGTCCCTGAATTACTTTCTTTTGATTACTTCTATAACCTTGGTTCTTTTTTATCTTTTTTTTTCAATCTACAAGATTGTGTATATAGATCTTTTGTTTGTTTATTTCTTTTCTTTTTTTTTGCTTTTGTTTTTCCTATACAATACCAAGGGTTGTTCGAATTGTTTTGTTTTTGTTTGTTTGTTTTTTGCTTTGTTTTTGTTTTTTTGTTTTTTTGTTTTTGTTTTTTATTCTTTGTTTTACATTTTTGGATTACATTCTTTTGATAACCGCTATAATCTTGGTTCCCTTGATTACTCTTCCTATCGAAAGTAGTCATATTGTAAGCTAATAAAGTCCGGTAAGCGTCAAGTATAGTGGGTTGTCAATCTGGTAGCGAGTTTGTACTTTGAAATAACTCGTATCTAAAAGTCGATTTTCAAAGATTTTAGTGTATTACTCAAAGTAATATAAAAATGGAAATGTGCTGTGACTGCCAATAAAACAACGAAAGCCGAACAACAATTAAACTTATACAGGTCACCACACGGTGCTCAATGATAGTCAAAATCCATATCATAAAACAAGATGTAAATGCCCCTAAATACATGAAAATACATGAAATGAAAGAGTAATCAAGGGAACCAAGGTTATAGCGGTAATCAAAAGAATGTAATCCAGGGACAAAGACCAGACATGGAAAACAGACATATGCAACAAATAACATAAAGTAGCTAAAATCATACATACAGAGTAACAAAAGCAAATGAGCAACTCGGACTCCACTAAAAACTGGGAGCATGGATTAGGTGCACCGGTGAGGTAAGCGTCCTCTGCTTTTCTAGAAACAACCGCCGAGTTGCTTATAAAAAGTCATGATGACGACCACAATTAACAAGACGAAAAACAGCTTAATATATACAAAGAAATGTAAAACAAAAACACTTAACATAAAAGACAACTTCCTGGTTTGGAACAGGCACGTAAAGTATGTGGCGAGGTTTAATATGTTTGTGAACCTTCAACCCTTCCCATAACTTGGGACAGTTGTGGGAAAGTAAAACAATAAAATGTTTTATAAAACTTGTCGTTTTTTAAACGACAGGAAATTGCATTTGCCTGAAGTTAATGTTTAATGGTATTTTTTCATCATCATTATCTTCATTATAGTAGTTCAACTTTTTTGTTTTGTGTCTATTTTCGTCGTCTAGTTGTCACCTTGCCTTATGTTCAGTTTCATTACCGTTTGAATCCGGTTCGGCTCTTATGAAAAAATAACTTTTCATAATTTCCTTAAATTCAAATGATCCGTTGTAAGTTACACTTCATGTTTATCTTCACTTCACATAAAATAATGAGCAACAAGCAAATCCATACTTAAGACACCATATTTTAAGTTAAGTAAGTTTGAGAACAAAGCTTAAAACAAAGACGTGTTATAAGATGGTCTTAGGTAGTCCTTATCCTTCCTTTTGCGTGTTTAGCAAAGTTGAATAATTCAGATATTTTCGCTTTTACCAATACGACCATTCAATGAAAGTTTACGATATTGATATTGCGGAGCCATTGATTTATAACATATAACTGGGTTAAACCTTCATAAATAGATTTCGAGTATTATTCTTAAACTGTTACGATGTAAGAAAAGGATACATAAAACATACATGGACTGCACTTAAGAATTGACTAAGTAACAGAACAATAAAAAGAAAACGTGAGTTAATGTAGGACTGTTGGATTATATTATTAACCATGCGAACTGAAATTATTTTACAGAGGATCATTTTAAATAATGCGTATAAACTCATATATGTTATATTATATCCTAGTGAACTCCTTTCAGTCAGTCAGAGGAGCGCGCATTGCATGGGATAACTGTTTAAGTCTTGTTATCTTTGATCTCTCTTTTAAATGATTCAAATACATCAAATTTAATGACGACTAAATGTTTCTTCAATAAACATAAAAAAACAAACCGAATGTATGTAATAGCATTTGACGAAAAATCCTGATAAAATCGAAAACAAGTTTTCTTGACTGTTTCATTGTAACCCAATATCATCTAAAGAAATCAACTTCAGTTTAGTGTTTTTCCGATTCATTGGAATTTTGTATGAAATATCGGACAGAAATACCGACCAATCGAAGTGTAATCAATACGACAATTCTATTACGACTCAATCCAAAATACCTGGCCAGAATATGAAACAGGACAAACGATCTAAAAATACAAAGTGGAGAACCAAATCTAATACATTAACTGTAAAAAAAACTTAAGATAAGGAAAACAAGACGTAATACAAAAAATTGCTATTATAGAATTAACATAAAAGCAAGATTAGGTGTTCCGAAATGGTAAGCATGTCTTGCTTCGCAAACAGCACCATTCATATTGCAAGTGAATGTAGTCTAGCAACAGTAATACATCTTCCCAACACAAGTCAAACAGGGTTCAAATAAAAACGAATCACAAACGCATTACTATTTACAATTTTAACGCTATGTTTACCAGTTTTGCTAGGTAAAATATTTTTTTCTAAGTTTCTTGTCATAGCTTTTTTTTAATACTCAATTTCATGTTTATTTATGCGCCATAATCCTAGAAGATTCGCTTTCTGTTTTCTGTGTAGATTTTTTAGCATGATATCTTTGAGTGAAACTTAAATTTATGCTGACAACATTTAATTAAAACCTATAGGATGACTACAGCATGAACCACGATATTGCAACTGCCTACTCAGAAAAAGTTACGGTCTTTCTTAAATGTGCCATGTGTTTTATATCAAACTACCAACTTAATTAAATTAAATAGACAGGAGTCCATTACAATGGTCTTTATATTTAATGAAAATGTATGCATCATAGAATTCGATTTTCATTGTATAGAAATCTATACTAAAATCCAACAGTTTCATTGCATATTTATTACAAAACATTAAAACGAGACTACTCAAGTTAAAAATTAGATTTTATATAGGTCTTATTACTGTACGACACAATTTGTTGTCATGAAGAAGTTTCTCTTCTCCTCGGCTCCTTTGTAAATATAAAGACAAAATTTAAAGAGAGCTATGAACAATAACCTACAAAAGGACAATGCATTAAACAAGATATTCAGACAAGTAACATATCAACCATGTGTTGAGTCAGTTTGAATAGGTCATGGATAGTTTCCTGATGATCTTATGAAACTCTGCGGCGACTGAACAGACTTCCTCTTTATGTCTTATATAATTTACAGTGTCATGTAGTTATAATTACTAATTTGTAAAGGAGTAACTTAAAGTATATTATAAGCTTGCTTAAACATGACAATTTCTCCATTGCAGTGTACATGTATAATAATCCAAAGAAATAAAGTACGAGTAGATCAATATCTTTCTATTGTTCTCTTTTTAGCCCCGAGCAGGTCCGGGTGTCAAAAGAATAGGCCTGCAGCAGAGCTAAGCTTGTCGTAAAAGACAACTAAATAGTGCTCAGAAACCTAGCCGGGGGCTAGTCGCTCTGCCCACAGAGCAACTGGGATGTGTACCCCAGGTGGTGGAATGGAGTCGGCAGGCTATAGTACGGAAAACCTGACCACAAACCATAGTGGTGCACCGTGTTGGGAACAATGCCACGTTCCTCACACGTTAAAGAACCCTGCTGTGGTATTCGATAGGAGTAGGAACCTTTGCGCTCCGCCATAGGAAGCTAAATTGCCCGACCTTACCCATCCCTCCTTTTTTGCTAGTGGCAATCAAAATTTGTCGACCCTATTATCCTTGTGTCCCATCCCATTCTTCTTTCATCATCATTTCATGTTCATTTTATCATCCATTTCATGTTCATTGTCTGAATATAGCTGAAATATTGCTGCTCGGACGTTAAACCCCAACAATCAATCAATTTTTGTACTTTTTATGAAAAGTTCAAGTCAGTAACCATACCATAAACCGTTTATAATACAACCACGAAAGGCTTCATTTTGTAAAAGGTAGATCATATCTAATACTTTTAGTATATAGATGTTCCTAACATTTCTCAAAAAAAAGACATTGAACAAACATATTGTAAAATTTAAAGAAAAAAATAAGAGAATTTCCATGTTTCGATTAAATGGTATATAAAATTTCTTAAAAAGATATATAAAGAACACTTCTTTGACAATATTTAAAATTTCAAAAAGGAAATTTTGGGTCAACGAACTTTTTTCTTGAAATGTAAAAAAAAAACAATTCCCATTACAATACTACAGAACATTTTCCCGCCAATCATCACCCCTTGCAAAAATATACCAGAATATAAATTGAAATTAAATTTAACAAATTACCATATCGATTATAGTAACGATAGAAAAGTAATTAAATGATTAGTTAAAAGAAAATACCTTACAGTGTTTTCAGAAATGTCAACGTTATAAAAAATGGAAGAAATGCCAATAGAACGACTTTGTTCCTGTCAAATTGTGCCATCCGAACTGAGATATAGCTATTTTTACCGAGTGATAACATATAATTACTTTGTTGTTCTAAGTCGCGCATTTATAAACACTACATTTAGATTTGCCCTTTTACAACTTTACCATTTATTCAATATCATAGTGTTAGCTAATAGCCATAAGATTCGTTATCATATAAAATATGTTTTCCGATTTGCGTTTATTTTTAATGTAAATAGAGGAACGATAGTATTTAAAGTTATGTTCACGAAAGTTATTTTTTTTGTTCTCAGGTATTCTGCTCTGAACAAGTATTGACCCGTGTCACATACAAAATATATATATACCACCTGTAATAAATAACGATGTGACGTGTAACGAGATCCATTTTTTCGTCGCGTTTTCAGTCCTAGCTACATTTATTTTCATCTGAAGTTGCATGCAAAGATTAGAATGTGTTTTTCTTTTTATTTTGAAACAGCACTCCAGATAAGAATCATGCGATTAGAAAGCCTACATATTTTTAGTTTTCATATTTTGTTTAGAATGTTATAGTAAACAGAAATTAACATGTGGCGTAATATAAAACTCTTGTTCATAGGAGATAAAAGTTATAAGAGTAATCAAGGGAACCAAGGTTATAGCGTTAATCAAAAGAATGTAATCCAGGGACAAAGACCAGACATGGAAAACAGACATACACAACAAAGAACATAAAGTAACTAAAATCATACATACAAAGTAACAAAAAGAAATCAGCAACTCGGACTCCACTAAAACTGACAAACGAGGAAAGGAAAATTATGACCTGTTGAATAAATCAATTTTTATGGAGCAGATGGATACACCATAACGATCCACCAGTTCATGATGACGACCATAAAACTTCTGTAGTGATGACTTCAATCTTGTAGCAACATAACCCTGTTCCAGAAGCCTATTTGTTAGAGTTCTAGCGCGATACAAAAAGTCTGCGTAGTTTCGGCAAGTTCTGGCATAACGTATGAGTTGTGATATGAACACTCCATACGCAGGTGTTGAAGAGATGTTGCCACAGATGAAAGGAAAGTTGACAATTCTGAATGAAAAGTCATCAAGTTTGTCGTAAAGCTTGGTCAATAGTTTTCCTTTACCATCGATTTCTAAGTGTAGGTCAAGATATGAGGCTGGCTTCACAGTGTCTGTAGTATTCTTTATCTCAAGTTCTTTTGGGTAGATGCGATGTATCAAATCCCCGAAATTAGGATTGTTTAAAGATAGCGGAAACTTGAGATTGAAGGATCTAGCCAAACGATAGGCCCCGTGCAGGTCTGGGTGCTAAACAAATAGGCCTGCAGCAGCGCTAAGCTTGTCGTAAAAGGCGACTAAATAGTGCTCAGAACCCTAGCCGGGGGCTAGGGCGCTCTGCCCACAGAGCAACTGGGATGTGTGCCCCAGGTGGTAGAATGGGGTACCCCTGGCGTGTTACATGCTGGGATTGTCAGGCTATAATACGGAAAACCTGAACGCCAACTATAGTGGTGCACCATGGTGGGAAAGATGCCACGTTCCTCGCACGTTAAAGAACCCTACTGTGGTATTCACCCGGAGTAGGAAGCATAGCGCTCCGCCACAGGAGGCTAAATTGCCCGACCCTACCCATCCTCTCCTTATTTCCAGTGGCAATCAAAATTTGTCGACCCCATTGTCCTTGTGTCCCATCCCTTTTTCATTTCATCATCATTTCATGTTCATTTTATCATCAATTTCATGTTCATCGTCTGAATATAGTTGAAATATTAATGCTCGGACGTTTATCCCCAACAAACAAAGAAACAAACAAACGAAAGTCTTTCTTTCTGATCAGATCAGCAATGTGTGGTAGCAGTATAGGTCTTATCACTGCTATTATTTTCCACGTCTACCTCTGATAATGAAAATTTGATGTAAAACGTGTTGCAGACAAAAACAATGTTGTTTTGGGGTTTGTCTGCTGTTACGACAACATATTTGTCATGTATAGTAGACAATGCTTTTGCTACAACGGGGTCTTTGAAAACTGATATAGCCTTGGCACTTATTGACCCACTTAAAACTTTCATTCGTTTCACAATTAAAGACCTCACAGCCTTTAACCACTCTGACAGAGAATCAATGTCTTCTTGTTCTCGTTTTATCCATTTTCTTGCATAGTCCTCGACGGCATCCATAAGAACCTTAAAGTTATAATTCCAATTTATGGAGAGTGGTTCACGGTACTTGGGACCTTTAGAAAGGATATTACGCAGAGATACGTTTTCGATGATGGTTAATTCTCTCGTAACGACGTGACCAGAAGAACCATATTTGAATGGAGAGGTTTTGCAAGAACAGTCAGGTGGTTTAGCCTTGAAGTCCTCAATCTGCAATAGCCTTTTATAATTGAAAATGCATTATAGAATTCAAAACTCTGTAAATGATACTAAAATACAATAGAATCTGATGGATTTTCATTGTGTCATTGTGGATTATCTACTTTGATTTTTTGTTGAGGTGGGAGGTTTAACGTTTAACGATCTTCAAATAAACTATACGAAACATAATAAAGGTGAGAAACGGACATCGTTGCTATGAGTATGACTAATAATCAGTTTGACAAGAATTCTGATGTTTAAAAGACTGTGACGCCTTTGTGACCAAATAAAACGTAAAACAATATACTCCTTTCACGTGTTGTCAAATTATGCATTGTTCGTTGTAAAGTGAAATTTCGGAGGATAAACCATTAATTTTAACATATTAATTCCGCAATTGATTGCCTTAATTGTTTACGTATGTGAACAGTTAATTAAAGAGTTTTATTTGTTTTCTACTGCAGCTGTATGTGTCAGTTGCATTTCAATACACGTAACCTAATTTTATTTGAGGATTTGTCGTCGACAAGGTAAATTTGACTGTGGCAAATATCCGTTTACAAATTCGCGTACGTCTCGCCTGTAAAGTCCTTATATCACTGTCACATCCTAGATTGACGAACCAAACATTCAATACACAAAACTCGCCTGAAACACTATTGCTCACCATTACAACCGAACTAACAATTTGCCGTTTATATTTTAGTTCTACTGCCATCAAAATATATTTTGTTTCTATCATATTTTTATTTATTCCATGCACACAAACAAAACAAAAAATAATAAAAAATTGATCATAATATATGATCTACCAGCGAAACTTTGTCCTTTATGTTTTAATGAAACACGACCATATTTAACTATTCTTAGTTTTGCATAAACTTTAAATTACCAAAAAAAGATTGAAAACTAGATTCGCAAAATTTCAACTAGTTCAGATAAAACCTTGTTGACGTGCCTGATGACTGTTGACTTCACCTTATGATTCGTTTAGGATAGAGTTTTTTCTATTAGACCATTGCCTGATTAATACATACCATAAAGTATTTAATGCAATACAATTAATATCTGGTAGTTGCAAAGAAAAGCAAGAGTATTTGTACGCAAACATTATACATGTACATATATAGAGCATTACTCGCGAGAGTGCTTGTATCTTTTATATCTTTTACTGACGCAACATCCTCCAAAATTATCAATTTTTACACACAAGATGTACATGTACTATTCTTACGCAATTAAACCAAAACCTATAGAGGTGAGGGTATTTTGTAAAATTTGAAGAAAATAATTAGTTCTATTCAGATATATCGATTTTAATGACCGATTAATTATTCACACCAAACGCGTATAGTTCAGTGTCTTTGGTAACGTACAACCGACGGTTACTTGTAAATAATTAGCAGAAAGAGCACTTATAAATAATGATGGACTTTTTTCCGACGCATTCGGTATTGAGTTCGCTTTGACAATTTGACACGTGTCATTCATGATGCTTAACCATGGCAACCTAACCAATATAACTTACAACCTCGCATTTCATTGGACAAATGTGATAGCAACCGTGAAATTTAAGGCTCCATTGGGGGCATTGGTGTCCGGAATATTTTGAATCACTTTGATATGTTGATATGGGGAAATAGTTTGAAATACGAAATGCGTCGGCTATCTTTTTAAACGATAATACTTGTTATTTCATACTTTTGATTGAAAATATTCCATACTCTATTTGAATTGCCAAAAATAAGTCACGATTGAAGAGTCCTGCACTAAGACTTGTTTCTTAATTCTTAAACTTCATTTTCCCTTTTCTGCACAATGTAGAACGTTTTGTCACGGGAATACAGCTTAAATATTGTCGACAAATTTTGATTGTCACAAGTAAATGGGAGGGATGGGTAGGGCCGGGCAATTTAGCCTCCTCTGGCGGAGTGTATTGGTTGCTACTCCTATCGAATACCACAGCAGGGTTCTTTAACGTGCGAGGAACGTGGCATTTTTCCCAACACGGTGGACCAATATGGTTTGCGGTCAGGTTTTCCGTATTATAGCCTGACAACCCCAGCATGTAACACGCCAGGGGTAACCCATTCCACCATTGGGGTACACAACCTAGGGTTCTGAGCACTATTTAGTCGCCTTTTACGACAAGCTTTGCGCTGCTGCGGGGCTATTCTTTTGACACCCGGACCCGCACGGGACGAGTAAATCAACATAACAGATTATTCAAGCTTAAGCGGGCAAACAATGACATAAAACGGTTAGTGCCATAGTGTTAATTATAGTTAAAAACATAAACACTCAGACTGACCAAAAGCATTTATGTTAACAAAACTTGATAAAACCATCAATACTATGAAAACACTTTCTCGTATTTCAAATTAAGATTATGGATTAAGTTTTGAATACAACGTATAATTGAACGCCATATTGCTTTTGAGTGCCTCTTGTGTATAATTTAATTTTGATTCTTGGACTCCCTAGGTATATGGTTTTAATGCTACTCCTTGAATCACGCGCACAGCATACCGAAAGTTGCAATATTCATGTGACTAGTATTTATGATCTTATCTCAGACAAAAAACGAAGAAGTAAATGAGTGCTCATTCTACTTAAAATAGTGTGGAGTTGTAGTACAGAATTTTGTAACAGTGAAATAGAAGTATCCTTTTCTGCAACATTAGACTGAAGAGTCTGGATCGTCAACTCAAGTTGGTGAAGTCTTGTCAAGGTATCACCTTCAAGTAGCCGTTTATCAAGGTTACTGCCCCCGACACACAGAAACAGACAAAATAAACAGATGGCAGGTTGCTCCATAACTATTGTCCATCGAATTTGACCTCACCACCTACACGCGGACTGATAAGCTAGGTAGTATATTAAAGTGCATTGAATTTCCAATGTTTTGGGAGTACTTCAAAATAAAGAAATCAAAATTCTTTTACAGGATTTAATATTACGGTAACTCAAGTAAAATCTATGTAGTTTTATGTTTGTTTTTGTATTAACTTTTAACCTATGTTTATTATGGATACCTTTGTGGACTTAAATGAAAAAAGAAAAATGTCCAAGAACATCTCAGTTTTATGCTTAGTACCCATATTAGAATATTTATCTGCCTTTTTATTACATATCTCATGGCAATGTTTTATTAGCCCTCTTTCAATACATAGCGTATGGATAATAAAAAAATATTTTTCTTTTGTTTCAAAAAGTATTAAAAGGGTCTTTTGTAAATAAAAGTGTGTGAATCCTTACAATAGCATGAAAGAAGAAGGTCAAAGAGTAATCAAGGGAACCAAGGTTATAGCGGTAATCAAAAGAATGTAATCCAGGGACAAAGACCAGACATGGAAAACAGACATACACAACAAAGAACATAAAGTAACTAAAATCATACATACAAAGTAACAAAAGTAAATGAGCAACTCGGACTCCACTAAAACTGGGAGCATGGACCAGGTGCACCGGTAGGGTAAGCGTCCTCTGCTTTTCTAGAAACACCCGCCGAGTTGCTCATAAAAAGTCAAGTCCGGGGTAGATAAACGAGGAAAGGAAAACTATGACCCGTTGAATAAATCAGTTTTCATGGTGCTGATGGATACACCATAACGATCCACGAGTTCATGATGACGACCATAAAACTTGTGTAGTGATGACTTCAATCTTGTAGCAACATAACCCTGTTCAAGAAGCCTATTTGTTAGAGTTCTAGCGCGATACAAAAAGTCTGCGTAGTTTCGGCAAGCTCTGGCATAACGTATGAGTTGTGAAATGAACATGTACATTAAGTTAAAGTATTTGCGTCTTCGAGTAGGTTCGCAAAAAGGTCCATGAGTTCAAATTTTCGAAAATAATTTTTGACAAATAAGTGCTGTATATGTACCTGCAATTTAATACCCTAACTATTCGTTTTTTGTAGGACTATTTGAAAAAAAAAGGATGTATATACGTTCGGAATGTCGTTCAGTGAAGTAGATCCTATTTGACAAAACACTACGTCTATGATTTGGGTAACATCATTGCTTTTTCTCTAGTCTGTTTGACATTGTAAGGAAAGTTGCAATAAATCAAAATATCAAGTATGTGTAATATACAAAGGACCACATACTCACTGGTGCTTTTCTCCTAAAACAGTTGTCTGCCCTCTTTTTCAATTTGTGTACGTAATCATATTTCATTCTACATTGTTCATGTGGACGTAAACGATTGATTGATTGTTGGGGTTTAACGTCCGAGCAGCAATATTTCAGCTATATTCAGGCGATGAACATGAATTGGATGACAAAATGAACATGAAATAATGATGAAATGAAAAATTGGATGGGACAAGGATAATGGGGTCGACACATTTTGATTGCCACTGGAAATAGGGAACAGTTGGTAGGGTCGGGCAATTTAACCTCCTGTGGCGGAGCCTTATGGTTCCTACTCCTATCGAATACCACAGTAAGGTTCTTTGACGTGCGATGAACGTGACATCTTTCCTAACACGTGCACTACTATGGTTTGCGGTCGTATTACAGCCTGACAACCCCAGCATGTAACACGCCAGGGGTACCCCATTCCACCACCTGGGGCACACAAAGTGATTGATGGTAAAGGAAACACAACTGAATAAACGGGCTTTTTTATCTACATTTTTAGGTGACAATAGTCTTTTCTGTATTAAGATCTGTACTTTTGAGAAAACCACACTTTATTCTTCAACTGAAATCAGGAACGATAATTCTTGCAAAATGCCAATTTCATACACAATCTATATAATTTTTATCTCAAAAGTGCAACATCGAAATGACGAACTAAGACTGGTTTAGTGACCAGTTACTGTTTCTGAACAAGAAATTATTGGGACTTTGGTGTGTTTTTGACATGCATGAATCACCGCCGGTCTGATTTTTTATAAAGACTGCTACTTAAAACCCTCACGTAAACGGTCGACAGAGGTATACATTTCACTTACATGTACAATTGTGTATGGAATATTGGTTACTTATTAACTTCATAGTGCTATGTGTTATCTTTTTCGACGAAATTATCTTAATAATAACCAAAAGAGTTTAGTTTATATATGATTACAATGTTTTTATTAGACAAAAAACAATTATTTATTCTATTTTAAAGAAATAAAGAATTTTGTCGAATTTTTCCATCTGTTTTGACCATTTTGTCAAAATTTCCAATTAAAAAAGCAAAATTTCAGTTTAGATATATTTAAGTATTAAATATGAGCTGGACAAGCCATCCACTGAACAGTAACACCATAAAGTCCCGTATCAGCCCATGTGTTGACATTCAGGGTAAAGTTGTTTTTGTTGAGGTTGACTGCAAAGGTATTCAGCCTGATGTTATGAGTATGGTCGATATCCAAGGCTGTTGTTCCCCATGAAACTTTAGGTACTTCTACAAATGGAGGTTTAAATTGTATCACAGAACTTGATGAATGTGCATGCCCAGTGGGATCTGATAACACATGAGAGCCCGACTGACCTAAAAAAGAAAAAAAAACGTAAAATAAAAAAATGCAAACCACATATCCCCTGGTGTCAACATTATCCAACTACAATGCTATTACTACATTTTAACTTTTCTCCTGATGAAAATTCTATACTGCACATGTTGTCGTAAATGGTTATATCCCTACTCATGTGACAACCCTATGATTGTCGTACTAGATATATCCCTAGTTGTGCAACAACCACACGAAAGAGGAAGTTGACATCAGACAGCAATCAAACTAATTTAATATGTTGGTCCCATCTATAGAAAGCCACATAACATATTTGAATCAATGCATTCTCTGGAAGCAGAAATTTTTGCCATTATTCCATCATACGTTCATGGGGATTAGAAATACTACAAGGACAGTTGGACGGTATAACAGACGAACCGACATGGTGACTCAAATACACCACCTACTCGTTGAAAAGACTTATTACAGAAAGTTTGGTATGTAATAAATCCAATACGAAAAGTTTTAAAAATATATTACTGCACACTCGTTTTATTAAAAAATTAAATGATCGGTCACACATTTTCGACATGAAGTGCCAGCGCAGAAACATAAAAACATGAAACATGTTTCTCCTATTTTATTTTTTAAAGACGATACACAATGATCAATACAAGTTGTTAGATAATTGTGGGCGTACTCTAGCTTCTTACTAGAAATGTGTTTCATCGACTCTGAAACATCATTCATCAATCCGATTATCCTATAGGATTACCGTATTTTAATGATATGCACGATACATATAATTATATTATTTTTACAAGTACATAAAAGTATGTTCATTCAAAGGAATGTTTCTTCATCAGACATGTAACTATGATCGAAGATGCTTAACAGAGTACTTACATCCAGGTTTCTGTGCATTAACTGTAAATAAAGAAATTATTACTGATATCTGACAAAAAGTGGTTGAAATGAATCTTAATTTCTACATTTATAGAAATGTACAAATACCATTTTTTGCGTCAACATTTCACTGATGGAGCTTTCATTGTGTAGATCTCGAGAACTTATACAGCGTTTTCATTTATAGGACGCAATTAATGTATAAAATGCTAAAGGTGCATTAATTGATAATAAGAAAAAGAAATGAAACACCTTTTTTAAGGAAAACAAATATCAAAAAGTAAATTCGTCACAAATTGCATTTAATTAATACATTTATCTTTACCTCGTGGCTATGTAAGTGAATGCAGCCTTATAAAGTAGTTACCTTGATTTTGTAACGACTGCATCTGAGCTGTCATCAACTTTTTATCATTTTTCAATTGTGCAACCTGAAAATATTTGGATGGATTTAAGAATTAAACAATAGTGTGAATTCTTTGTACATTTACTTGTTTAGATTATTTTATTTTGTTTAAGCTTTTTTTTCTATAAATACGATGGTACATGTACACTATATCATGATATATATGTCCATGTATTGTTTGTTTGTTGGGGTTTAACGTCCGAGCAGCAATATTTCAGATATTTTCAGACGATGAACATGAAACGGATGATCAAATGAACATACATTGATGATGAAATAAAAAAAAGGATGGGACACAAGGACAAAAGGGTCGACAAATTTTGATTGCCTTAGAAAAAAGGGGATGGGTAAGGTCAGGCAATTTTGCCTCCTGTGGTGGAGCGCAAAGGTTCCTACTCCTATCGAATACCACAGCAGGGTTCTTTAACGTGCGAGGAACATGACATCTTTCCAAACACGGTGCACCACTATGGTTAGCGGTCAGGTTTTCCGTATTATAGCCTGTCAACCCCAGCATGTAACATGGCAGGGGTACCCCATTCCACCACCTGGGGCACACATCCCAGTTGCTCTGTGGGCAGAGCGCCTAGACTCCGGGTAGGTTCTTGAGCACTTTTTAGTCGCCTTTTACGACAAACTTTGCGCTGCTGCAGGCCTATTCTTTTGACACCTGCACGGGACTATATGTCCATGTATATTAATGTTACAAAATGTAATTCATATCAATTCAAATATCAATATATATGCATGATACCAAATGTCAATTTGAAACGTTTGTATGTCCTGATATTTTGCATATATAGTCTGTCTTGTAAAATCAATTATAATGTATGTTCTTACTTGAATAACTATATTATTAATGTAGAACAACTACCTTTTTGGGGGGGATTTTGCCAGCTATAAAACTACGTAGCTGTTGATTCTAAGTCATACATCAAAGCTATCACATGTGTAATGTTTTTTTTGCAGTCCTGTTTGAAATCATGATATCTTACGTATAGATTTGTCCGATATACGAACCTCTGCTGAAAGGGTTTGAATCTTTAAATCCAGTTGATGAAGTTGGATTTGGATGTTTGAGTCCTCATCCAATAAAACTGCCACACCGACCTTACTACACAAGAGAATGGAAAGAGAAAAATAAACGAACGCCATTCCTTTGTCCTCCACTTAGGTGCATTAATCAGGCCTATCAGTAGATAAAATATTCAGACGGAATGTAGACGTTCACATGAACTTTCTATAGTACATTAGAAAAGTGTCAAAATTATTTCAAATGGCTGATTTTTAATGTGTCTTGATGATTTAATTATCGTTTTTCAGCCTTCAATTAAAAAACAATAACGAATAAGATTCAATAGATACTTTTTATCAGATTTGACAGAATATAAAGAGCTTGCAACTTGAATGTATATCTGATTCACGAACGGCTTCGGTACAAAGGAAATATTTTTAACAACAACACAACAAAAAATGTACGCGTGGCTAGATAAAGCCCTACTTGTACTGAAAGTTGATATCGGAGTTTCATTGTATTATAGTTTTCAAGATATTGATTGAAAACTGAAAAAAACGTAATTTGTAACCTTTAAAGGGCAGTAACCCTTATATGGAGTCGTCTGACAACTAAATTGTCAAATGCAGGAAATGCTTTTAATAGCATTTTCATCCATCACCTGAACCAGAATTTTGCTAAAGGCAACATTTTTTAAATAATTTCCGACCCCTAAGTTCCATTTTTAGTATAGGCAGCCATATCTATTCACGGATTAAAAATCACAACATTCATTTTGAGCCCAATCCACTTAAGAACTATTATGCTTAATTTCATACAATGATAATAGTAAATGAGTTTAGAGAAGATTTTCAAAGTTGCACATGTGAAAAAAGAAGAAAAAAACGAGAAAAAAAAACAACAAAAAAACCAACAAAAACTGTTTCAAGGGCTGTAACTCCTACATTAGTCAATGAATGGTTTTGCAAATTTTGGCATAGGTCCTTCTCATGATGCTTAACAATTCTACCCTTTGCCAGAAATTTGCTAAATGCTTGATTGATTGATTGATTGTTGGAGTTTGACGCCCGAGCAGCAATATTTCAGCTATATTCAGGCGATGTAGATATGGTAGATAAGAAATTCCGCTGAACAGTAATTTTGAGAGGATCAATACCAACTACTGAAGATTGTCCACTTAGCATCGTATACGATGTTAGTAAAGTCTCTAACTGCTCGGGAGAGATGTAAAGCTGCTCGCTCAGGAAAACCTCTCCTTGAAACTATCCTTGAGAGAAGCCACGCGAAAAGATGTAGATTCTCTGGCGCTTGGGATGAAGAGTCATGCTCTTGAACTTGGAAAGAAAATTGTGTCTTACTGGTAGTAAGAGTGGACGAGCACAAGACAGTTGAAGAAGATCTGTATACCAAGCTTGCTAGGGCCAAGCTGGAGCAATAAAAATGATCAGACATTGCTCCGAAGCAATCTTCCGAAGAACTGCTGACAGAAATATGTATGGAGGGAATGCATATCCGAACATTCCTTCCCAAGGGAAACTCATCGCATCCATTGCTTCTGGGTCCGGGACAGGAGAGACGAACACTTGAATTTTGAGGTTGAGACTTGTTGCAAACAGGTCTGCATGAGGAGACCCCCGATGAAGAGTTATTGCTTGAAATACTGACTGGAGGCATTCCCATTCTGTGTTCACTGGGGCTACAGTTTTTGATAGAGTCAAAGACATTGAGTTTCCCTGGAACATGACGAACTCCTAGCTGAGGCTGAAGTTCATTGAAAAGAAGAATTTCTTTTGCAAGACGAAAAAGCTTGAAACAATGAGTTCCCCCTTGGTTTATTAAGTAAGCAACAACCGTCGTACTGTCGGATGCAAGAACAGGAGACTTCTTATGCAGAATATGCTGAAGAAGAGAGATTGCCAGAACTGCTTTTATCTCTAGAAAATTGGTGTATCATTTCAGTGCGTCTGGGCTTCAGATCCCTGATACTGAACGTCCTTCCAGATGCGCCCCAACTGATGTTGAAGGCATCTGTTAACAGACTCTGATTGGGAACTGGAAAGGACAGGAGCTGGCCTTTCAAAACATTTTCCTAAACAGTCCGCCATAAAAGGTCTGGAGACAATCCTTGCGAAATAATTGGATATTCCCAATTCTGAGACAACGGGCGCCAATGTGGGAAGTAGATAAAATTGGAGAGGTTGAATATGTAGTAGACCAAGAGGAACAACATCTGCTAAAGAGTTCAAGAGATCTAGTAGCTGAGAAAATTGGCGAGCAGCAACTGTTCCCTGAGAAAGAAACTGCTGAATTTTCAAGTTGAGGTTCTGAAATTTTTTCTTAGAGGTAGAACTAATCCTAGATGAGTCAGGTAATGTCTTGAGAAGGAATCAGATCTAACTTTTTCCAAGAAAATAGGAACCCCAGGGAAAGAAACCGTTTGATGACTATATCCGTGTTTACAAGAACCTTGTCGCGAGAAAGTTCTTTCAACACAGAATTGTCTAGATAAGAATGGATCTGAATGGCCTGAGAGTGAAGATGGCAGTCTTCAACCTTGGTGAAGACTAGAGGAGCAGTAGAGAGGTCGAACGGTAACGCTCTGGATTAGTAGATCTTTTTCCAGACAAAACGTCTCTGTGCAGGTCCGGGTGTCGAAAGATTAGGCCTGCAGCAGCGCTAAGCTTGTTGTAAAAGGCGACTAAATAATGCTCAGAACCCTAGTCCCATCCCATTTTCATTTCATCATCATTTCATGTTCATTTTATCATCCACTTCATGTTCATGGCCTGAATATAGCTGTATTATTGCTGCTCGGGCGTTAAACCCTAACAATCGATCAATCAGGAGGAAGAGCAATATCTTTCAGTAAGGGGGCTACAGCAGAAAAATAATGTTCTGCTCTACCTAGTACATGAGACGGATTTCTAAGAAGATCCTCAGTTTTAGACCAGACACACTGAGAAAGACGCAGTGCGTCCACAGGCCTTGAATTAATACAAGAAGAAAAACTTTTATCACAAGAAGGAACCTACTTACCAAGTAGAACTGAAAATATCATAATTACTAGATCGGAAATGATCATTTAAGGAAGTTATACCAAAACCAATCACTTTGGAAAATTGAGACTCATTGGCTATGAGAAGTGGACATATGATTGGATTCTGGAAACTAGTATGAGACTTTGGTAGGTCATTAGACATACCACAAGAAGCTTCCAAAGTTGAAATGAGTCTCTTAGCTTTGGGAGACGACTGAAAGGGCGCCTTATTGACGTCCCTCATAATAAAGTAAACTGAATCTCTAAGATCATTCAAGGGAGAAGAAGTACTCTCACTTTCGGCAGCCTTGTTTGAATTGGTGGGAGGCCGACCAATAACAGAAGGAGCAGTATTACAAACAGAAACATTCTAAGGAACCTGATCTCTAATTTCACCTTCTTCAGAGGAAAAATTACCTTCCTGACTACCTGGGGCCACTGAAAAGGGTTCCTGATCATCACTATCCTCGTGTTCACTTTTAAAGTTTTGAACTGTAGTAAGTGGAGTCATAGAGGCCTTAGGTGTGGGTTGGTTGGTATCTTTCTCCAAAGCTGCAAGTCATCTAAACACTCTTAAACCCATCTTATGAGGGGGCAGAGTTAGTAACCTTATAAGACTGATACCTAACTGAATTCATCGTCTGAATATAGCTGAAATATTGCTGCTCAGACGTTAAACCCGAACAATCAATCAATCAATCAATCAATCAATCAATCGTTAAAAAACCCTACTGTGGTATTCTCCCGGAGTAAGATCCATAGGGCTCCACCACAGAAGTCTAAATTGCCCGACTCTACCCACCTCTTTCTATTTCCACTGGCAATCAAAATTTGTCGACCCAATTATTCTCGGGTCCCATCCCATTTGTCATTTCATCATCATTTCATGTTCATTTTATCATCCACTTCATGTTCATCGCCTGAATAAAGCTGAAATATTGCTGCTCGGGCATTATACCCCATCAATCAATCAATCAATCAATCAATCAATCAATCAATCAATCCCTTTCCAACACTTTATAAGTCTTTTTTAATACCCTTGTTGCCAGATTTTGGTTTTATATTTAAATGTTCAGTGTGTTCCTTCATCACAAGTGACTTCAGATGATCAAATATTTTAGAACATACTTCATAATTGCACTTCCGATGGTTCGTTTATTTAATTTATACAAGGATTTTACAAGTTTGATATATTCCTCAGATACAGGAAACTGATGCAGCTCAGTGTAAAATCCAACCCAACCCGCCTTGTGTATAGTAATACAATATGTCAAACATAGTGGTATCTGCTGTCGCGAAGCGATTACTTTATCATCAAGAAAACTAAATACAGGAAAAGTTTCTGATTTAATATCTTTCTGGACTTTGTCGAATTCCACAATTACACTATTAGGAGTCAAACATTTGATGTCGAATTCCACAATTACACCATTAGGAGTCAAACATTTGATGTCGAATTCCACAATTACACCATTAGGAGTCTAAGATTTTACTGTACCTCTCATACCATTGCCTAAGTTGTCACTCATATTTTTAGTAACATAACCGGACAATCTATTTTCAGGTATAAGTGTTTTTGAGCAGGCAGACGGCAGTTTTGTAAAATCAACCTCATCAATTGCATGATATACAGTTGATTCCCCCTCTATGTCCATTAGGTGATATGCATTAGATATATCACAGTCTAAGTTCCTTGGATTAGGACCAGGGGGAGCTTACGACTCAGTCTTTTCATTATATTATGAGACTCCTCTGTTAAGTCGCCCCTTGAAATGTCATAGATTACACATCCTGGGTTTACCTCATTACATCTGATAAGAGAATTTTGTGGCAAAAATCGTTTGAAAAATTTCTGATGTAAAACAATATTCACCAGGGTTCATCTTGAGATGATCAAGCACTGCATGGTGGCAACTGAAAAAATACTCCTATTTCTATCACTTGAATTCCGCTAAGTGCTACATTATTCTGACGGATAGACCGGCATATGAACTCAAGTTGCTCAAAAAGATTCTAAGATAACACGGAAATTTCGTCAATCAAAAGTATTTCAGTAGTAAGAATATTCTGTTTATTGGGTGAATGAAGTTCATTATTTGATAGCTTATCAAGGAGGGTTGGTGTTGTATATATTCCGTCTCCAATACCAAACCACGAGTGGATGGTTCTGCCTTGAATATTTAAGGAGGCCATGCTTGTAGTGGTAGATCTTTGCACATTTTCCCCATTTTTTTTTGAAAAAAAAAGTTGCCTTTATTCTGAGTAGATGGCTTATTCCAGTTCCACTTGACCCAGGATTACCATAGTATGCCCAGTTTTAGTCCTTATTATAGTCCTGTTAGTTATAATAACCATTTTTAACTTTCACTTTGGGATCACGTTGTAAAATTCTAATGTGCCAAAAATAGAACACGGGTCTTAGCCAATCAGAGATCAGCTTAAAATGTATTGCGGTTTTAACGGGAAGTTGTTATATTTAGAAAAGAGGAAGTGAACTAGAGCATACATTTATTGATAGTCGACCCTTGTTTGATAGTACTTCTCCTACATAGACAGAAACAAACGCTGGTGGTCTAAAAGCAATCATTATTGGAAGGATTTTGGATAGTGTAGAATTTTGCTCAACAGAGGTCAAGTGTTCACGAATGGTAGTATGGCTGTTTTTTTTCAGAAAAGGGTGGTGTCTACGGACACAAGTGTTCTATTATAATTTTTTCTGTGCCTTTACTGTAATAAGCTACTCCTTGGATATTATGAATTTTTCGGAAACCTTTGAAGCTGCTATTCTTATACCCCCTTCTTCTTAAATTGTTCTTAGTTGATCCAAACGGCCCTTTAAAGATTCAACGTTGCAACAAATGCGTTTAAGTCTAAGATCTTGACTAAATGGTATGCTTTTAGTCAATTGTGGTGGATGACAACTTTTGGGTATAAGGTATTGGTGGGTGTCAGTCTATAGATTTGTGGACAACTCGCCCTCGGATACTGTACTCATGTTTCATGAGTGAATATGATAGACGGGTGTTGGTTGTTTGCCCGGATCATGAAATTGTTCAGCTCTCCTTCGTTATGGGTCCACTTCATCAAAAAACCTATACCAGGACAGAGGCTTTGCAATCGTAGATTCAAGAATTTTTTTCAAATTTTCCCATGAAAATGTTAGGATAAGATGAAGACAATTTGGCACCCATACAATGTAGCTGAGATTTCCCGAGATTCCCACACTTCCTTGCAAGCTTCGATGCCGTCAGAATGAGGAATGTTGATAAAGAGTGATGTAACGTTCATAGTGGCTAAGGTCGTACTTGGAGGAGAAAGAGGATTCAGAGCCTGCATTTTTGCAAATTAGCGTTCGTTTAGGTATTGTGCGTGCGGGAAACCTAAACGTCTAGAGGAGTGTACCTACCCCCGATTTTTACGAAAATGAAAATGATTCAAAATTAAATTCATATTTTTCACATTAACCTATCAAAATTGCTTTTGTTTTTTTTTTTAAAGATAATTGAATAAAATCTGCAGTTTTACATTTTTACGGCTTCTGAGCGTCAGCATACTGCAATTAATTTCAGATCACTTCATCAAAAAGGGTAAAAAGTAGTCAAATTTATACAGAGAAGATAACATAACCAAAGACGAGTCTGAAAAATTCCAAACGATGTTAGAACTGTCAAATTTGCTAAGCAAATTTTTGCCGGGTCGTTCCCTCCGCGAGACTCAAAACTCGTACCACTGTGACATCTATGGCAACAGTGCCTGCAAAAAGTCCAGCACCCCAGACCACTCCGCCAGCTAGGATCTATGAAATATTGCTTCCGCTGTGCGGGTCATTCATCCTCGTAGAATTTATCGAGTCATCACATTCTGAGACGACTATATTCTTTACACTGCTCCGTCGGATCAAATTGATACAGGGAAGATAAAGTGAGCATAGAAGGGTCTGAAAATTCCCAATGATGTTAGAACTGTCAAATTTGCGATGCAAATTTATGGTCGTTCCCTCCGCGGGACTCAAACTCTTACCGCTGTGACATCCATGGCAACACCGCCTGCACAAAGTTCAACGCCCTAGACTACTCGGCCAGCTAGCCTATATAATTTTTTTAGACCCTTCTATATATATGTAAAAATTGTAGCAATTTTAGCCGATGGAGCTGTGAAGCAAATTCAGTAGTCACATTCTGAGACTTTTTTATCATAATGATTTGTTGCGACATGTATCGTTAATTTGATCCTCTATCCTACATAACAACACCTAGATGAGCCGTCCAGTACTACCATACATCATGTGCCCTAGATAAAGCCTACGAGGAGGATTGACCCGGCTAGCGAAAGCTATATGGTCGAGTGATCAAAAGCGCTGCACTGCATACCTTATTATAAAACAGTTTTAGTAATCAATAAACCGAAACCATAAACATGTTTACAAGCTTTCAAAGCTATAGTATAACTTAATTGTTTGTTTACATCAAGAGAATTCAATATGAAAGAAATTACTAAAAAAGATTTTTATGAGACAATTAGAGAATGCAAAATTGCTCCTGGAAAAGCGCAAGTTTTATTGCTTGATGATAAATCTCACTTAATTAACTTCTATTATTTAATTAAAGGAACTTTCAAATTAACAACATCTTACAGGAAGATGAAGAATCATTTAATTGCTGACTTTGTTCTGTTTTAATGTTCACAGCGCCTTGTTAATTCATTGCTTAATGCTTAAGAAGAACCCTGACCTATTTTACCGCTGATTGCATACCTTAAATTTTCAATTACGGATTTCTCGCGTTGCATTTAAAATCATAAATTGCAATTTAAGCAACATCATTAACGTTTGAACGATTGAGTTATCGTAATACTGGAGGGCAAACTAGTAAAAATGATACAAACGTGATTATTTTGTATTCAGTTGATCACCTAAGCGAACGGTGCTTTCCTAATCACTTAAGGAACAATCTTTGTAAGAAACATGCAAATTCTATAAAATGTGATACAACCTAAAAAGTCTACACACTTTTATTTTTGATAGAAATTTTCTTTGTAGGTCTTTATGAGGAAATTTATAATTATTCATTCCAATCTGTCTGCTTTTAGGAGATAATTCACACTGAAAATGCATTGCTTCCTATTGTATTTTAGAGTCATGTACAGATTTTATTTCCCTTAATTTTGAATTCTACAGTACATTTTATACAATTTATATCGCTTATGAACAAGGGTCATATGAACATTTACATGTTATTTTCTGTTTATTTAACCATTTTAAACAAAATATCAAAAATGAAAATATGTAGGCCTTCAATATGCAAATTGATCACATTTTGTATGATTCTTATTTGGAGTGCTATTTAAACGGTATCATGTTTGTTTTTTTGTTTGTTTGTTTGGGTTTAACGTCCGAGCAGCAATATTTCAGCTATATTCAGACGATGAACATGAAATGGATGTTAAAATGAACATGAAATGATGATGAAATGAAAAAGGGATGGGACACAAGGACAATGGGGCCGACAAATTTTGATTGCCACTGGAAATAGGAAGAGATGGGTAGGGTCGGGCAATTTAGCTTCCTGCGGCGGAGCCCTATGGTTCCTACTCCGGGAGAATACCACAGTAGGGTTTTTTAACGTGAGAGGAACGTGGCATCTTTCCCAACACGGTGCACCACTATGGTTTGCGTTCAGGTTTTCCGTATTACAGCCTGACAACCCCAGTATGTAACACGCCAGGGGTACCCTATTCCACCGCCTAAGGCACACATCCCAGTTGCTCCGGGGGCAAAGCGCTCTAGCCCCCGGCTAGGGTTCTGAGCACTATTTAGTCGCCTTTTACGACAAGCCTAGCGCTGCTGTAGGCCTATTCTTTTAACACCCGGACCTACACGGGGCTAAACGGTATTAGGTCACTGTGTAGTAACATTATAGATGATTATATATATACAGTAAAACCTGTCTAAATAGAATTCTATTTTGACTATGGGATATCTCCCAATAAGGCAGGTGTACGGTTTACACGGGGTCAAAAGTATAGAAACTGAGATTTGGCGGGGCTTCAAAAGATGCCTGACCTATACAGGTAATTACCAGTTTATCCGGGGTTCTCTTTCGACAAGGTTTCATTACATTATTTATTAATAGCAAACCTTAAGCCTAAAAGAAAATATTAAGATAAACCGAACAGGTAGGTAGTGGAAACGCTAACAATATATTTCTAAAAAATGAATGGCATTTTTTGGAGCGGTGGTATTTTGCCTTTTTTCAAAATACTTATAGAAAATGCTGCAAATTATATTAAAGGAGAACATTTTATATGAAAGTATAATATCAAGTACATGTCAAATTAATCGGACATTCCTTTAACTTAAAGACATTGATTAATTGGTTGTCGTTTAACTTTCTTTAGAAGATATTTTTAGCATTCCAGGACGAGAAAGTTTGACCAATTGAATAAACCCAATTTATACTTATTGAACACATACTGTCTTATTTATTGTGCTAGTTCACAGATGCAACAGTTCGCATAAAAGCATGTCATCCTACTTGGGCGTATTTTATTTCTAATTTGAGGCAACCAGTCGCCACTCTATCATTGTTCTGTTGGCAGAGAAGCAGTGACTACCAACTTCAAAGTTTCTTGGGTAACTCGATCGAGGATCAAATTCATAACTTCTTGCACAAGAGGTGAGCGCGTCACTACGAAACCATTAAATTAAATGCGGTTCGTTAATTAATGTTAATTTCATATAATTCAGCGATTTAAATAAGGCGTATGTGTTTCCGGTTATACATTTATATATCATACATAGACTGAAGAAGAGCAAAAAATTTAGCAGAACCATGTTATACACTATATCAAGTTGGTCTGAAGAAAAATTCCGAAAATGATATGTTATTATATGTTTTATATGTTCACTTTTATCATTTCCAAAGGAGATAATGACGTAGTATACAGAATCTGGAAGTCAAGCAATACATTTATAATTATAGACCATGAGAAAATATGTTTCCAATACAACGTACAAGAGAAATATCTCAAGTCAAAACGAGTTTTGAGTCAATGAATACAATACTGTAATTTATAATTAAAACATACTTTAGATTTTCACCTTATAAAGTGGACTTAAGACAATTGTGCAGTGTCTAAGAAATCCATTTTATTTCATTAAAATATAACATTATTGGGAAAACCTGTTTCTCACGTTGTACTTGCTTCGTTAAACAGGAGATAAATGCGGAAATATTGCTTAACCAATTGTTAACTTCAATATCTTCATATAAAAAACATTACTCGACATTAAAGGTTTAATAAGAAACGAATGAAAATAGTATCATGATATTTGGTTGAACTTATATGATTAATATTTTTAATTTTCCAAGCTGAGATGAACTACTTCGGATGACTTTACATATAAATGTATTATTATAGACTGAAATTAATGTTCTTTAGTTGTAAATAACCTTATTTACTTTATTAAATCTTGTTTATCTTGTATTTGTTGTCCGTTGTAATGGAGTAAACTCAATTCCTTTTCAATGTCCATGTATAACGCAGCGGAAGACCAAGAATTTTTAGAACTTTACTGCGCCTTGAGTGTTGACGGCTATAGTATATGTCAGTAGAAAGATATATCAATGTAGTTCTTCAATATTATTAACATTTTCTAACTGGAAAGCGGTAAATATTTCGGAAAGTTTGCATTAATTAGAGGAGGGGTCAATGATCAAACGATCCCAATACACTTTCATAAATAATTTAAGTGAAATTGTGCGTTGTAGGTATTGAGAAATAGATAACATGTAAAGATCACAGAATGTATATAATTCTAAAAATGTAAAAAGGAATTTTTTTCAACAAAAATTTACTGTTTTAAAATCACTGAACAACTTGGTTGCATTTTAGTGTATTTTCAATAATTAAGAGATTTAAGACGCCATAGAATGTACGATTTGTATATCTGAACATTCTATACTGAATAATAAAATAAACACAACGTTCTCGATTCTATCTGCAACGTGAGCTTTACAAAATGAGTTTAAAATTGCATTCTACATATTTAAACTATTAATTGTACTAAAATACAGAATCGTTTCCGGACAATGTGCCTTGTTACATGAACAGACACATGTAAAGTATTAAAAAGTACCTTACGTTTTACCGAAAAGACATGGTTTTGAGATTAATCTTTGTACACACAATTTCATGCATTGTTTTTTTTCAAATAAGAACTTCAAATAAAACGTTAAAGGTCCAACTATAAATAATCGAAGACCCCCCTAAAAACGCGTCTAGGAGGTAGATGACTGGCCGTATTTCGTGATAAAATATAATGCAAAACTATTATCCTTGTGTCTCATCCCTTTTGTTTCATTTCATCATAATTCATGTTCATTTTATCATCCATTTCATGTTCATCGCCTGAATATAGCTGAAATATTGTTGCTCGGGCGTTAAATGCTAACAATCAATCAATCAATCAATCACACTATTTATGATAATATGCGGCATTATTTACACCAGGCTAATGGCTGTAGTCCTTTGACTGGATTATACTTTAAACGAGTCGATCAAAACAAACCAGATTCCTTATTAAAATGGAATGTTAAGATTTTTTCCTTTCAAAAAGACGCCATGATAAATCCCCGAATAAATAACACAATTAAAATATATTTGTTATCGAATATTAGTTTAAAGCAAACATAATTGGCCAGGTCGGGGCGGATCAAGACTATTAGAAAACGGGAGGAGGTCTGATAAACGGGTTACAATCTATCATTTGCTATTTACTATCTGTAAGTTGTTATAAACTTACTTTTTTGAGGCGTTAACATACATGTACTGAGCAGTTGGGAAATTTGGTTTGTGCTTTGAATTGACAGGTATAAGAAAGTATCGTTACTTCTGTTGCCATTTTTGACAAAATAGAAAACTTGTTTTAAGAATGTAAAGAATGAATAGGTGAGCCACTTTATGGTTCAATTCTCAGACTTTGATCGTTGGTATTTTTTGGGGGAAAAACTAGTGGGATATTCTCTTCAAAGCAAAAATAACATGGTCACTTTCAAAGACAGTTTTGACAATTTTGTTAACAATGCGTAAATAGAATGAATGATAACAAAATTAACCTGAATCTGTTTTTGTTTTTATATACAACTATAAAAACATCTTTGCTAATCAAACGTTACGTACCCGCCCCGCCCCTCCCCCACCCTCTCGCAAAGGAAGTGGGCAGAATCGTAACCCCTATCTAGCCAGGATGCTGTAAAAGGTAGGGATCTAAACTAAGTATCGTAGAAAATTTTGATCAGTCTATATGATAGTATTGGCCGATTTTATTTCAAATAATCCACTTACAAAAAAATCTTTGTAACGTTCTATTTTAGTGTAATATTCCAAAATGACTTTTAAGCAATGCCGGTGTTTTCCTCCTTCGTCCGAATTACATATGTACATATATATATAGACTAGAAACCACTAATTCCATTTCCCATAAGCTTCAATGCTAAATTAACAACATTCAATGGCTTCTCTGGATTTTACCTTTTACCTGCAGAGGACTATATATCAGCACGATTCTTCATATGTCAGCTCACAATTCTCAGAATGGCATTTGGGGTTAGCAGATTTACAGTGCAGTACTGCTCACCGGAAGTAAAGGGTCTATAAACAGCTTGGGAAATCCCAGTGTTTTCACAAGAAAGGGGTACATTTAGAAGTCATTATTGAGATTAGGCTTCACATCACAAAAAGCAAAATGCACAGAAATGTTTTTTTCAAATGAGAAACAGTTTTAATTGAAATAAAATGAGAATTTTTTTTCACAGTGCTATGAAGAACAGGGATAATTTCTGCGTAGGACTATTTTTGCGTACGTTCCAAATGCTCATTGGTTGAATTGGTGGTTTGTTACCTATAAGAACAGATCGACGGGTGCTTTGTGAAAAACAGAAAAAAGGCGTTAATTTAGAATTAACATCCTACAAATGAACCTGGTCCACATCCCTAGTTTTTTGTCATGCCCGGATTGCTCAATAACAAAAACAGTACGATGTAATATACATTACTTGTAAACTAAATTCATGACCATGGTGCGACAGTGGTGTAAATCGGATCAAAATAAATTAATTGGACGTTATATATTATTATAAGTTCTGTTAAATTAAATCAATCTTCGATTCCAACATTCAGTCATGAATTTGGTAGTATATGTAGTATTTCTACATAGCTACTGTTTAATATATGTGCTATATCTCTTGGTGTGAGGTGAGATTTTGATGAAGAAATTAAATTATGGTTGTCGAATTTCATACTGTATTGATTTCTATGCGGTGTGTAGTGGGTGCACACAGAGAAGACATGATATTCATCCTCTGTGTTTCCAAAATCACATGATTTACAAATCGGATTTTTCTCTTTATATTTCTTTATATTTTTGTAACAACCCCTTTCTAATTCTAGTCAATGTGCACTCAAGCGAAATTTACTGACAATAGATCTTTCTATTTTAGATTTACATAAATCAATATATGGGGGTCTTTTAGACGGAATAAATATTTTACGAAAAAAATGACAGGTTTTCACTCACAACAAGTGAGCCTATTAAATTGTTCGAGCATTTGGGAAATTTGGTGTGTGCTGTGAATTGACAGGTATAAGAACGTATCGTTACTTTTGTTGCCATTTTTGACAAAATAGAAAACTTGATTTAAGAATGTAAAGAATGAATAGGTGAGCCACTTTATGGTTCAATTCCATATTGTTATTAATATCGTTTGGCTAGATCTTTCAATCTCAGTTTCCGCTATATAGATGACGTACTATCTTTAAACAATCCTAATTTCGGGGATTTGATACATCGCATCTACCCAAAAGAACTTGAGATAAAGGATACTACAGACACTGTGAAGCCAGCCTCATATCTTGACCTACACTTAGAAATCGATGGTAAAGGAAAACTATTGACCAAACTTTACGACAAACGTGATGACTTTTCATTCAGAATTGTCAACTTTCCTTTCATCTGTGGCAACATCCCTTCAACACCTGCGTATGGAGTGTTCATATCACAACTCATACGTTATGCCAGAACCTGCCGAAACTACGCAGACGTTTTGTATCGCGCTAGAACTCTAACAGATAGGCTTCTGGAACAGAATTATGTTGCTACAAGATTGAAGTCATCACTACAGAAGTTCTATGGTCGTCATCATGAACTCGTGGATCGTCATGGTGTATCCATCTACACCATGAAAACTGATTTATTCAAGGGGTCATAGTTTTCCTTTCCTCGTTTGTCTACCCCGGACTTGACTTTTTTGAGCAACTCAGCGGGTGTTTCTAGAAAAGCAGAGGACGCTTACCCTATCGATGCACCTGGACCATGCTCCAAGTTTTTTAGTGGAGTCCAAGTTGCTCATTTGCTTTTGTTACTTTGTACGTATGATTTTAGTTACTGTATGTTATTTGTTGTGTATAGCTGTTTTCCTTGTCGGGTCTTTGTCCCTGGATTACATTCTTGTGATTACCGCTATAACCTTGGTTCCCTTGATTACTCTTTCGATTCTTTTGATATAAAATTGAAGGTTATTAAATTGTTAGTTAAGATGACAGAACACCAATTTATTTAGTATATTTTTTTACATGGGACTTGTTATTCTTATGATTATTTTTTGTATTAATGATGGTTTGTCTTGATTATGGATATCATGTTCTTCATTCCAATCGTCTCCCTGTCTTTTCCTTATAACGAATATTTTTTGGCGCCCAATTATTGAATAACAGAAAAAATATGTCAATCTCTTATGCATCTGCTTATAAAGCACTTTAAATATTGATCATGTCGAAAACAAGTTACTTTGAATAATATTCATGCTTTTCTGTTGTACCAACTATTTGGATACAGGACAAGTTGTCCAGAAAGTAATTTCGCATTTTACAATTCCAGTACAATTAATAGTTGAAATATGAGAAAAATAGCAACTTAAAACTCATTTTGCAAAGCTCATATTGCAGATCGAATCGAGAACGTTGTTTTCTAAAATGCAACAAATTGTGTGGGCATTTTTGTCCTGTGTTTAAGTATATAGTCAGCATTTGTCGGAAAAAGTTCTTTTTCAATTTTATAAAAAGTCTATGCATGTGAATTTTACATGTTACCTGTTTTACATGTTACCTGTTTCCCCGATACCCACAGCCCCGTGTAGGTCCGGGTGTCAAAAGAATAGACCTGCAGCAACGCTAAGCTTGTAAAAGGCGACTAAATTTTTCTCAGAAGCTAGCCGGGGGCTAGGCGCTCTGCCTACAAAGCAACTGGGATGTGTGCCCCAGGTGGTGGAATGGGGTACCCCTGGCGTTTTACATGCTGGGGTTGTCAGGCTATAATACGCAAAACCTGACCGCAAACCATAGTGGTGCACCATGTTGGGAAAGATGCACGTTCCTAGCACGTTAAAGAACCCTGCTGTATTATTCGATAGGAATAGGAACCTTTGCGCTCTGTCACAGGAGGCTAAATTGCCCGACCCCACCCCATCCCCCTTTTTCTAGTGGCAACTGAAATTTGTCGACCCTATTGTCCTTGTGTGCCATCCATTGTTTCTTTTCACCATTATTTATATTCATTTTATCATCCATTTCATGTTCATCGTCTGAATATAGCTGAAATATTGCTGGTCGGACGTTAAACCCCAACAATCAATCAATCAACCGATACATAGAACGCACGATTTCACTTAAATTACCTATCAAAGTACGTAAGTGTTGATTGATCTTTGATCCCTCTCCTAATTAATGCAAGATAACAGAAAACTTTACCGGTTTATAAGTACGATATTCAAAAAATGACAAGCCCGGTAGAGTACGGGACTCGAACAGGGAAGGCTACCGCAGCGGTAGCACGACAGCCAAAGCGGCCTTGTCACGGATGACCGTGTGATGGCTATTTAATCAAATCTGAATAAACTTGAAAATATTGAAAACAAAAATAAAATAAGAATAATAAACTATATACGAAGTTAACAATGTTCACCAATAGAAAATATAAAAGTTACTTCCTTTGAACAAACGGCTTTACTATAGTGCTCGAACATCATATAACGGGTTTTCATCATGATTCCGGTATTTAATGTGTACATTCACTATAACATCAGAGACAACGGGTGAGTATACTCTAACGGTAAATAAGGCTATGTCCACCATACAATGAAGGTAAAGTAAGCTCAGATACACTCCAGAATACGAATAATGAGTTACTGCAGTTATATTACGATACTGTATTACAAATTGATGTTGATGCCGGACTACGGACTAATCAATACTACCATTACTGGACTAATATAATACTGCCATTATTGGACTAATATAATACTGCCATTACTGGACTACTGGAACACTACCATTACTGGACTAATGAAATACTATACTGTCATTACTATACTAAAGCTATGAGACTTATGAAATATATAATAATTCAATAGCTAGAATGTTTTAAAATGTCTGAACGCTATAAATTACAGGGCACTTCAAAATATATAGAAATACAAGTATATAATATACTGCGTACATACGTCAGTACAAAAATAACACTGCTATGTGCTAATGTGTTGCACATACTACTACTACTATGCTATACGCATGTTTTACATACAATATTACTCCGTGCATGTTTTGCACACTATACTACTCAGTGAATATATGGTTTACACAAAAATATAATCTACACATAGTTTACCGGGCGCTTTTCAGCTTTACAAACTGTCGAAAATACTCCGAGCATACGACACTCATCACTCCGCGAAAAACATGCAATACATCGTACATTTCAAAGCACACAAAGCATACTTTACACGTATCATAAATTATACTGTAAATAGTTTGTATAACAAAATGTGTATGAAACTTAAATAACCTAATAATACAAAATGTTTCAGCGGAATGATGTCTGGCAGTTTTAGCACCGTTTAATATTAAATAAATAAATAAAACTATAGGAAGCCAGTGCCACGTCCGCTCCGTGCACAAAAATCAGACGCTACCCAGACATGTTGATTCTACAGGTGACAGTCACGATAGTAGGTAATTTAAAAGAATAATATTGTTGCAGTCCGATGGTTGAGGTATTGCAAAGGGTATTTAAATGAAAAATCGATAAATAACCCACACAGTAGAAATCGGTTCAAAACAAAAAATGTACAATCAAAACAAACGTTTTGACAGGCCTCAGTCAAGAGGCTTCCCCGTTGACAGCCCGGTAGAGTTCGGGATTTATGATTTATCTTTCCACGGACGCATGATATATTCGTATATCCTCTAGTCCCATTTAACTCGAAAACTAAAGCACTTGTTGATACTTATGCGCAGCACTTATAGTTATATATTTTGTTACTAAACTTTCTTCTATACAAATAAAGACAAAAAGAAACTATTTGGAGAAATTTCGCATGTTTTATTCAGAAAATGTGGTTGCAGGATAAACACTAATTTAATATATGAACCTTGCCGAAAATATCAATTATTATTTTTATTTGTACTCGCTTCGAAACATAAATTTGATATTTTTCGGAAATATATATACAACAATAGTACAGATATTGTAACTATCTATTGTATGGTGTGGTTTTCATGCGATGATTATTGACATGAATATCTAATTGATTTAAACGTGAGAAATACTAAGATAAAAATATTTATTATTACTTCAGGTAAAATAATATAAACTGTACTAAAATGAATTTCTTAAAAAGACTGTGTTATTTACAATTGAATAAATTCATATTATAAGAATTAAATGTTTCAGTTTAATGTCATCGGCGTGTAATGGCGTAGATTGGTCGCGCACATTTTAGACATGAAGCGCTAGTGTGCGTCTTTGAAAATGTGCTACGTTCAACACTTTTACTTGTCAATGAAACATCAAAAATGAAACATTTGAATCTTAAAGTAAAACTATATTGATATTTATCAAAGGTATACTTAAACGTACAGATACTTATTAAATTATACGTTTTGTTTGTTTGGTGACAGGGATTAAAGCAATCAACTCACAGAACAGTTGTATCAATTAAACATAGAATAAATCAATACAGAATTTCACTTGTCGGGTTTTCATTAGGAATTAATTTATATGTATACATTTCCACAGTAAATAGTGAACGACTAGTGCGAACTAAAACGTATAATTATTTGTTATGTGCTACTAAGTTTAACTTGATTTATATTTTTTCAAGATCATAACGTCCCACTGTGTTCATTTTGCAAATATTTGCGCTTTTTCATCCATGTATGTAGACTGTACATATATATGAAAGGTACTACAAAATCTATGACAGGTACTACAAAATCTACATTTATCAAGATAAGTATAGTTATATTTGTGAATAACAATGTTAATAAATTGTTATCACAATACAAACGTCGCATGCGGTAGTAGGATAATCTTATTTAAGATTAAGTAACTTAAATATTTTTAAACTCAATCATTAAAAATATTTAATAGTCTGTTTTTGGTTAAACAGAGGTAACTTTTTTGTAAAACAAAATGATATTTATTGTTTTTAATTCAAGAACCAGCATGTCCGCCTTTAAGAAAAAAAAAATACGTATTGTTTTCCCGTTAGGACAAAAATACTCAGTTTTTTCCTTTTTATCCTTCAAATGTCTACATTCTACGAATCGAAGTAAAGCAACATGCAAATGTGTCATGCTGTAGGCTAATGTGTCAGAACCAATTAAAATATAATTTAGTTGTCTAAGCTAAACATACAGTTGTCCGTCCGTCATTTCGAGAGCTGAACTTTTTTTGGAAAATTTACACTACTTGTAGATTGCTTTTTAAAATACAAATTATTGGATTAAAAAGTTATATTCACATATTTGATTATGTCATAGACTCTTAATGCGTATCGTATTTTTAGAAATGCAATTATTAATGTGTTTTACAAATAGTCGATTAAAGAGAGACAACTACAATGTTAAACTATGGGTTAACTCGTATAATAGTACTTCTTACCAATCACCGACGATGGGAATACAAAGGTAAATGGTGCGAAAAAATATAAAGCAAACTACAAATATAATTAAAACAAAAACGAATGTCTCCCCTCGTCCTACAAACTGTTCTGAGCAGAAATGAAAACTATGCTGGTAAAAAAAATGGCTTCCCAATTACAGAAGATTTTTAGTATGAATGTCTATCTGTAAGATATACCATAATATAGTTCTTGGATATTGGAAAGGCCTCTTAACATTTTTTATATAATAACTGAATGATTTTTAATGGAGTTGCGCGGACAAGTAATTTATGAGGATTTCTGGCAAAGGGGCATAACTCCTACACTAGTGTAAAAAATTGGGAGATCAAACTTTCCTGGTAAGTTGCACAACTAGATATGATATTCTTGCAACATACAACCTTCGTAAAATTCGGTTCAATAATTTCAGAGAAGTTGTGCTGACAAGGTTATTAATGGAGATATTGGGCAAATTTTTAAGTTCAAAGGGACATAACCCTTACACAAATCAAGGGATAAACATTTCCTGAAAATTTGCACAATTACATATGTTTTTCTTGCTACATACCAAGTTTCGTAAAATTTGGTTCTGTTCTTTGAGAGGAGTTGCGCCGACAAACTTTCTGACGGACGCACGGACAGACGAACATGATGATACATGTAATGAACATTCACAGATAACACTTTTTTTTGTTTCTTTCGGAGCAAAATATTTATTTATACTTTTTATTAATATAATCCGTACAATTATTTATTCCATTGAATCTAAGATAAGAAAAAGGATAAAAATCTTGTTATCAATTTACATTTCTAAATGTGTTATTGCTTAAACTCATTAAGCCACGCTGTTAAATTTTTGCAATTAGGTCTAATATCAGTCAATCATGTTAATATTGCACATATGATACAAATCAAACTTTATTTACATAGTAAACTGCATCTTTCACGGAATAATTGTCAATTTTTCTCCATCTCAATATTGCTAAGAAGCCCAGAATAACAACTCCAGGAGCAACAACGCCAAATAACATTCCAATAATTACATTGAACCCACTGGTCTCTGACGGCTTCACTGATGGTGGTATTCTTTCAGTATCGTCCGTAACCCAGGAAGAATCCGTCATAATAGACAGCGACAAAATGTTCGAGTTTTCGCCCGTGTTGTTATTTTCATCTACAGCCCTGACAGACATATAATATGTGGTGTTTTTGTTGTCCTGTTGAACATGTACCACAAACTGCTCAACTTCACCAGGTGATTTAGGTTGCAATTCATTCTTTAGAATTACTGATTCTTCAGAAGCATTAAGTAACTTATCTATATCATGTGCTATTCGTATATCATATCTGAAGGCTAAAAATAAAACAATAATATTTTAGAATGGCTTGTGATCTTTTGAAAGCTTCAACTTCATATCCATGCTTATATTGATGCAATAATAGGCTTTCTGTCTAACGTATCTGCATGCATAATTCAATGGTTTTTGTTATCTAAATGTGTTTGTTTTCATTTAAGGATCTTCCAACAATAATACAATCGTAAATAATGTGTCCTCTGATGTTAAAAAAATAAACGACATTAAAGAGACAGAAAAAAAGCGAAACAAATAATTAAATTTATAACGCCTTTCAATTGGATTTTTTTTCTCTTAAAGCCTTTTGTAACATTTTATATATTGTAAAGTTAAGTAATCGTTTATGTGTGATTGTTCAGTTATTACAATGTTTACGTAATATAAAGCATTCAACAATTTACTTTATATATAGATACATATATGTAAGGAAATGCGTCATCATAAGCAATGTACGACAATCATACCAGTACCAACATCCAAGTCGTCACCAACAGCTTTCCACTGTAACACAACTGTATTGTTATCAAAATAATGGATGACAGCCAATGTTTGTATTGAAGATGGCGGGATAAGATCTATATCTTGTGGTAAATCGACATATTTTTCAACGATCAGTTCTTCCCCTAGTGCAACTCTCTCAAAGTTTGATATTGGTTCCATCTCACTTTCAACTGAAAGAGTATACATATGTTGATTAATACGGTGATCATCGCCACTATTTATTATATGCCAAATAAATATATTTATAAGGGAACTATTTCTGTTTGCGCATCGGAATTTGGAGTTTTGATTACACAGACATCTTCAGCAAATTAAAAATAAAACTGATTTTAAATGTAAAAAAAAAACATCAGTAATTAATGTTTACATTATATCAAAACTTCTGATTAATTCAACTATCAAATTTCCCGATTTATATGAGCTAAATTCCCTTTGATAGCAAATCATTTTGGGTATTGCATTACTAGTATATTTGATAACATACATTTTTTTTTCATTCAAAGCAAGTTCTACACTGAAGAGCTTCGAATTGTGCTTAATTGGTGAAGAAACTACTGAAAAAAGACTTTATTAAATTCGTCATTAGACCCGATTGTAAGTTATGGCATCATTATGGATAAATGATAGTGGAAATACATACATATACATATGATATACCTTCGATATTTTCAATCCCTGTGGATCTTGATATTGGAGTCATAACCGTGGAATTTTCGCCTTCTACTAATACTTTTATGCTGTGACGTCCGTTTTCTTGTACGGTTGATGACATGATGTATCCGGAGTAAACTCCGTCATTTGGAGCTATATCAGCGCCTAATATTTATACTGAGGCATTATTATCAGTTACGTTGGAAATGGTAAAAAGCAAATAAAACTTTAGTAATGAATAAATCTTCTTATCATAATTTATCGAGATTCTTGATTTCTTAAACAATTTTATTAAAAGTTCACGTGGTATGACATTTTCGTGTATTCAAGATAGTCAGAAACGTTTTTTTTTCACAATGTATTTTGCAAGTAGATAATATAACACCATCTCGGGAACAAATACTATCGCAGAGTTCCTTAATAATATTTACATTGAAATACTTCTGTTATTCAAAAGTTAAAATAAAGAAACTGTATTCCTACTTGAATTTTGTTTCAGTGTATACAATTTGTTTTTACCAATGCCTTTGTCCTTTAAAGACAGTTTTTTTACTGAACCCGATTCGTTCTCTATGACTGCTGCGACCACTGCCCCTGCCACGGGCATTCTACCTTTCAAAACTGATACATATATAGGAAATTGCATGGTAGCTGAAAACTCAATATTTGATTCTTCAGTCCAAGCATTAATAGTGATGACTGGTTCGATGTCATCTGCAGGCTTTGACTGAACAAGTATTGTGCCACGAACATCATTGTTTGGAGAATGAATGCTAATTGTATATTTTCCTGCCTGTAAATAAAAATTAGCTTTCTACATAATAAAAATAACATGTTTTTTGAGACTTCGAAAAGTTTTATCAAGGAAAGTATAAGTTTTCAAATTTATATGAAAATATTTAATGAGTTTTTGAAGCAGCCAAAGCTAAAATCGTTTTAGAATAGGCTTATACTTGCACCATTTACATTCGGATCACACGCATAGCATTGTCAGTAAAAAGGTTCTTTCTAACCATTTGACAAGAAAATGAAAATATTACTTAATGAAACAAGAATCAAATAGAATTAAATGGTCTGGTCAGGATGATAAAAATACCTCTGAGGTCCCTCCTGATAACAGACACACCTATCTGCTTATAGGTGCTTTTGAGCCAATATGTGCACAATTGCTACAAATAGAGGCACATATTCCTCTCAGCTACTTCAAGAGATAAAAGAGGGTCCTATATTCCCTATAGACTCATATCAGTACACCCACTGGTATCAAGTTTTTTTTGGCTAAGGATTGTTTAACTTACAAACATGTATTAAAAAAAAGCTAGATTTATTCAACTTGTAGAGTCTCCGGTTATTTGTTCATGATATTTTCATCGGAAAAAGTACAAAAGAAAACGTTGCAATTTCATTAAGCAACATTATTTACAAGAGCTTCTGTTACATCAAACATTATCACCAATAGTCTTGTCAATAAGAACAATTCATTTTTATCATAGGTTATGTATGTGTAAAATCGGACCATTCACTGACAAATCAAATAATAGTCCGGCAAACAATGTTTAATCCTTATACACATGTAATTTAATTTCAGTCTCTAATTATCTGAAATTGACATTGCAAATTGGGGCATTCAACCGACAACATGGCATGTTAGTCAGTTTCAATAATCAAAGTATTTACGGGCTACTGACAACTATATTCCTATTTATAATGTTGTTTTAAATAAACAATGCCGAAAATGAATGGAATAAAGTAGATAATAACGATTTAACCTTACAAACGGCTCTATCCTTTGTTGAAACGAAGGTAGAATTACTTGTATATGATATGTACATGAAATTTACACTGTTGTAAAAACTGTCATCGCTGAAATATCATAAAAGGTGGACAACCAATCATGGTGCACAGAAAAAAAACATATGCAAATTAGATTGAAGTTCAAGTTTGTATTTGTGTTGTCAAGTTAAACAATGACCTTGATCATGTGACGCCTGTCGTACTATTTTATTTTAACGACTCTCTGCCGAATTCTAGCGTGTTTTTGTTAATATGTTTTGTTCATTTCTGGTCAATCGGAACACTAAAACGTACACGAACTGTTTTAAACTTAATAATGAATCGTTTAGATTATAAACAAAAATCAAATATAATTCCTTAACCAAAGATTTTTGGTACCTTATTACCTTGCATTTTCCTGGTAATTTCAATGCTAATACACCTTGCGTACTTTCAGACCCTTTTATTGAATTGTCAAGACCAAATGGATCAGTGACATTTATTTCAACCTCAGCCAACTTTCCAGAAGATGTGAGTTGAATGAGAGTCTCATTTCCTAATGACTCATCTATAACGAAGGTTTCCTTGTAAACTTTGTTTTGCAGGGCATGTACATGTGTACTTTTAACCTGAAACATAAAGCAGTAGCTTCCAACATTGTAATAATGAATATGAATTTGTTAATGAATATAACTATTATCACGAACATGTTACTTTTACTTTTTCAAATCTCATTCTTGATCATAGTCGTAACGTGATAAAAGGACAAATGTTGCTTCTCGATAGAAAACTATTGTTATCAAATGAGTTCAATATATAGTGTGTGTCTACCACACACACACACACACACACACACACAAACAACTAAAACTAATTAAGCATATTTATCCACCTTGATTATTTTATTTTCAGGATTGTCTAGGAATGGCTCAGAGACTGCATCAATAATTCCTGTTTGATCTTCGGACAATGTTGAGTAGAAATAAGATTTACCACCGGTGGCTTTTGAAATATTTCGAAGTTTAGGATCAGCGTTTTTGCCAATGGCAAGGGTATGAACGATGACAGCTTCTCTCAAAATAGATGGCAAGACGTCATTAATGTATGGTGTTACGTTCTCCTCTCCATCTGACATTAAGTATATCACGCTTCCTTCGATGGTATCTTCAGATCCGTTCTTAAAGGTCTGTTACATGTAATAAAATACAACAAGAACACAGTAAAATGTGAAGTTATAAAGACACTACAGCGATGTCAGTTTGAAATAAAAATATTTCTAAAACTAAGTTTTGTTTAAAGCTGTGTTACAAAAGTACTTTAGAATTTGCAGGGTCTTAATTAAAAGCCATGTTGCTCAAGTTTTATTAACGGCAGTTTATAAAGCACACTCTTTAACAAAACATTCGATCGATTTATCAACTGCCCTCTATAGATTTATTCATACAAATAAAGGATACGATTTCCAAATTACAGTATTCTTTGAATCTCGTTTTCACAAATAGAGAAATTCAATTCTACCCCTAATTGCAACTTTATGTAAAATTTAAGTCATTTTTTTGTATTGCACTACGTCAAATCTGGCGTATTTAGTTGTTGACATTCCTACTCTAAATCTAGTCCATAGGAATTGTCATGATCGATTATTTCTAATGCTGGTAGTTTTAATTATATCGTCATTCTTAAATATGTTCTGAGCTAGCTGTCAGTCACTGCAGGTGTTCTAAGAGGATATCCCAATTTGTTCATTTGTGTATGTAGAGGTTTTCCATGAAGATAAATGGATGTATTATTTAGTATATTTTATGTGTGTTTGTTTGATGTTTCAGTTACTTTTTGTTACATTAAAGGAAGACGGTTGGGGCCTTATAAATAAAAAAAAATTAACCCCACTGCAGACATGCACGATCCACATTCAGGTGATGCTGGTCTTTAATGTGTAAATAAATAAATAAAAACGAAAAACGCGAATTTCTACTTACACTTAAAGCCTCTTGTAGTCCCGCCCCAATAGATGTCGATCCACCAACATTAATCGGTAGAGAGTTGACTAGATCGTTACGTATTTGGTCAGATGTGATCTGTACTATTTGATGACATATAGACGCAGTGTTGGAAAACGTCACAATAGAAACAAAGGTGTCATCGGGTATAATATATTTAATCAACACAGTTGCCGCATTTCTTGCTAAACCAATGAGGTGCTAAAATGATACACAATTATTGAGAAAGTAATGAATTGAACCTCCCTTAATGCTAAAGAAAAAGAGGGTAGGACTATCTATTTACATTGTATGAGTTTTCATGATAAGCATAAAAATTGATTTCACTTTTCTAATTGTGAGTTTTTTGAGAAACGAGCAGACCGGCATACCGCCATTCACTGACATAACCAACTTAAAACTTTAAAATTGCAATGAGAATTACGTAAAAATGCTGGTGGTAGTAAAATCGTGATTGAAACGTTCTGCTTACAAACGCGTGGTTAATACCCAAAAATAGTCGACCTTTTTTTTTTTTAGCGAATCTCGATTCTAAATAGGATCTGATAGAATACGGTAGCGACTGAGAGCTTACTCTGGTCTTGGCCAAGTATGATTGTTTTAAAACAAATCTTAATTGGACATCAACAAGAATGAATATCGTTATCCATGATTTAATACACTGTTATTAAAATACAGTCTTATATTGGTTTGTTTACCTTGTTCATATATCATAAAGTATTACACAACAGTTGTTCAATTTGAATGTACATACATGCATACTTCCAGACACGTCAATTACCAGGGAAAATTTGTTTATTTGGTTTTCTTGAACAACAGTAAAATATGGCGTCGTATCCATGTCAGGATCTCCAGATTTTGTTCCTTTAATAATAGCAGTTGAACTAGGTATTTAATCGTAAATTAATATCGTTAAGTCATAAAAACTTTTTTACTCTTAAAAATTCGTACATTTAACCTTACTGTTTAAATTTAAAGAAACTGAATTTTAAATGTTTTATTTATAAACAAAATTATTTCCTGTTATATGGGGACGAAGCATAATCGACATTATATATACATGTATGTAGATGCTCTGAAATATGAATGGCTAAAATTGTTCTGTCGGAAGTGACCTATTGCGGAAATCATGACGTTTTCAGTTGGTAGTGATTGTTGAACTTATAACGCAGTGAGTGTTACAAAAAGTCACGCATGCATATTCCTGTTGGTCGAGATATCTGCCTTGTAATAACGTAGTTATACTTTATAAGTTTAATGTTAACTAAGTACAAAAAGCTTCGTTCTCCATAGGGAAAGCCTAAACTCTTATAACATGATATAATCAATTTTTGAAGTAAAATGAATTATGAAACTTAAATTGTGACTATACCAATAAAATCTTCTTGTTGTCTCATCACATCCCATGCACTTTTTCTGTTACAAAGGAAATTATGTTGGTTGGGAGCAAACCTGTTATGTTTGAGGAATGGGTCCTTTGTACTACTGTCACAAAACTGATACACCTTGAATAATTTAAAGACAGAATTGTAAAATTTACTATATACTCAAGTGGCAGTATGTCAAGTGTTTATTTAACAGAGTTTTAATATCCACAATTTACGAAAAGTTGACAAAAGATATAAATTAATAATTAGAAAAAAACCAGAATCAGAATGATTGTTGTCTTTTAATTTCTTGTGTGTCATTTTAAAGTAATATCAATTAGATAACGATTATGTTTATGGATATGCAGATAAGTCTTAGTTACAGAAGGAATATATGAGTGTCCCATTAGAGAGGCGACAGCTTCGTTGTTGAAATCCGGATAAAATTTACAATCCTTCTCTGGTTTTCCTGTTTCGTCCAAGCTACATCGCTCCTTGGTATGCCGTCTTCTGTTTTGGCCTTTAATTGCCAAGCTACACCTTAAAATATGATCATGTATTTAAAGTTTGTTAAACTGATTCAACAAATCCTTTTGGTATTTAGAAGTTAGAAAAAAGTAAAACATCAGAAAAGTTCGTAAGTATATTTGGAACATTTGTTAAATGCCTTCATGATCTTACCAATAATTTTATATTATTTATATACACCTTTTCACGATTTTTTTGTTATTTTGTAATCTTTCCCTTTGTTGTTGTTGATAATTGTCTTTTCGGTGATGTACATTGAGGACACCACTATAAAAATAACTTATAGCTAACGGGGTGATAGAACAGTCTGTTACCCCGAGAAAATCGTAGCCGAGTGTGAGAATGTATTTCTCTCATGATAAAATAAATAACACATATCTTAGAGGATGAGAGAGGGTTTGTTAACCCGTTGCGTAGGCGAGATGTATTTTCAAGAGGTAACAAACTTCTCTATCACCCCATAGCTATATTGTATTTATATATTTGATGATACTATACCTCTACTAATGTAAAAATTTTAAAATCAAATGTTTGCTATTGGCAATATCGATAACTACTTTAAAATTGTCTTGCGAATTTGTACGTATGCTTCAAACTCGTAAAGGTTTGTAATTCCTTACAATTTTCCAACTTTGTAATACGATTTTAGTGTGTTTACGACACATAGAAGGTTTTTTTATATTATATTTTATAAATTTCTTTTAAACACGGATAAAAATAAACAAACAGCGACATTAAACGAGCTTATTATGGATTACTATAAGTATATTACGAACTTTTACGATTAACATTATCTGTTACCTGTAAATCCCAACATGTTAGACCTGTAATTTACTAGTTCTATATTATCTATCAAATAATGTATAAATGATGTGGAGAATAACTGAAATAACTGAAATGAAATGATGTTTTTTTTGCAATTTATAAATATGTGAATGAAACATACATATATATGATTATGTATATGCAGGGAAAAACAACAAAGAATGATTGTTCAGATAATCGCTATACCTAACGGGTTCCCACTTTCCACTGTGTAGATAATACTGGATTTGGTTTCCATAATAGTCCTTCACTGATGGGTATTCGTCGAACAGCCCCCAACGGAGATGACCCCATTCATGAGTAAACACTTTCCCTAATATAAAACCAAAATTTGTTTACTAACGCCTATTGAAAATATTATTAAGAAGTGATGACCAACACATTTACGAAAGGTACCATAACTAGAAACAATAAAAGTAGAAAAAAAGATTTATCAATTAGATCAACAGCATTGTTTCATGTATATTTTGTCTTTGATGAATCCCAAAATGTTCGTTAGGTCGCACACGTACCATAATACCACAATCCTGTCTATGTTTCGATTTGAGACTATCAGCTATCGAAACAAAAATTGTTGGTCGGTTAATTCCATTTGGTCCATGCTCCCAGTTTTTAGTGGGGTCCGAGTTGCTCATTTGCTTTTGTTACTTTGTATGCATTATTTTAGTTACTTAATGTACTTTGTTGTCTGTTTTCCATGCCTGGCTTTTGTCCCTGGGTTACATTTTTTATTTCCACTAGAACCTTGGTTCCCTTGAATACTCTTTTTAAAATACATGTATAAGACCTTACTGCAATAGTAAAGCATAAATATATACCTACCAAGATTTCCAAAGTTCCCCTCATTACCCTGATTAAGAAGTTCTGCTGTGAAGTGAATATACAGTGCTTCCTTACCACAACGGCTCTTTCCGAATGTGTATGGACGATTTCCTATCAACGGGTTAGGTTCGTCTATAATTATTCTAGAATTCTTGGTAACTGATTTACTAACTGTTCGATAATAACTTTCCTTGGTCCAGTTTGATGGAATGCGAATAGTTATGTTTTTTAGGTAAACGTGGTAACGTGAAGATTTGTACAATGCCGAGGAAGCTTCAGTCAGCCAGTCCCAGAGTAATTGTCAATTCATGTGAATAGATATAAACATGTTATATGTTAAATGAAGCAAAATGAGTATACAATGTCAAATCATGACATACAACGTAGCATTAATAATACTCAACTTTTAATAATAAGCAATGTAACTAAAGCCGTGGATCCGAACACTTATAAATGAGTATCATACGTCGTAGCAGTTTATTATTATACAAACATACCGATAATTTATATTGCAAATTTTGATATGGTGTACAAATGGTTTAAGAAGTAACTTCTGCTGCATTAGAATCAAGTACATAAGAAAATATAGATAAAGATAAATTTTATACAAGAAAAATATATATATATATGAAAAAGATTTTCTGTGATGCTGTCGGCGATATAGAGAATAAACACACCTTTATCGTAGCCAATGGTAGTTCCTTCTCCGGCATGGTGGCAAATATATAGAGAACTAAACACATCGTAACCACCGCCATGGACTTCTCATTTTGTGTTATGATATCGGTCATATGAAGAATTAATTAACATATCTTAACCACAGTCAAGGGTTGTTCATAGTCTGTGATGGTGTCGGCTATACATGTATAAACCATTAAACATACATTAACCACAATCAAGGGCCGTTCATTGTCCGTTACAATGTAGGTCATATAAAGAATTAACATGCATTTACCACAGCCATGGACAGTTAATTGTTTGTGATGCTGTCGGCTTTATTATAGATAATAGACATGCCTCTAACACAGCCAAAAACAGTTTATTCTCTGTGATGCTTTTGGTTATATCATAGATAATAGACATGCCTTTAACACAGCCAAGGACCCTTTATTCTCTGTGATTCTGTCGGCAATACGGAAAATAAACATATTTTTACCACAGCCAAGGAAGTTAATTGCATGTTATGATGTCGGCAAAAGAGAGCATAAGCATACCTTTACCACCGCCACAGACAGTCGATTCTCTGTCATGATGTCGACTATAAAGACTAAAAAACATACCTTAACCACAGCCACAGCCAATCCCTTCGCTTTTTTGCTATGATACGGCTATATAGACAATAAACATACCTTTACCACCGCCAAGGACAGCTCATTCTCTGATATGGTGTCGGCTATATAGACAGCAACGCCTTCGTATCCATTGCCATTCAGAATAACAGCAGTTGTAGAAAGAAACTGAAGCAGAGTAATAATCGCCAGAAAAGATGCTTTGCTCATCTTTTGTTAAGGCTCTTTAATATAATTCAAAGTCAATGGCTTTATTGATAAAATTTAGTCAAACACTTTTAAATTTACTGTTTATGACTTTAGTATTTGTTTAAAGTTAAGTTTTGAATGCACTCCGCTTCTTCCAAGTGTGATTTGAGTAGTTATACTTGATATTTATTATCTAGCAAATCGTGGGAATATTGTTTTAATTTACATAGTATGTATGTTGATTTTTTGAAAATAATAAAAAGGCGTAGGTTACAATTTGACCCCTCTGCAATTTTGTTTGATACTGAATTGATTTAATATTTTACGTAACCGTATTACTAGTCATAAAAAGTAAACAAGTGAAGGTTTTATGATGATAGTATTCCATACTTTAACTTCAATCAAGCAACGTATTAAAGTTGTTAGTATATTATATAAAATTAGATTAATTAATTTTTTTTTTTAATTTATTTTCGAATTCTGTAATTTTTCACATGAGTACGTATGATAATTGTAAACATTTCTCAGTAAACTTTATCTCCTCCCAAAACAAGCAATGGTTTATTTAAAATTAGTGATACATGTATTTGCATGTAAAATGAACAAATGTCTGATTGATTTGTTCTCTCTGTGAAATTTTGATTATTTCTTTGAAAATAATGTGGTATTATGATATCATTAACAGCTTTTGACATATCTTCCTTTCAAACTTTAAAAATCAAAACAATGTTTGTGATTCAGAATCTTTAATTTTATTTTTTTAATCATCAAGAAAATAAATAATTTGTTTTTTTTTGGCTCCTGTTAACATTTCTGTTGCTCCAATAATCGATGTATATGCGTATAAATTCAAAAAAAGGTTTCAAAGAACTATTACTGGTTTAGAGTTGTTTTTCTTCGTACATAAACTAAATATAATGTCTTCTTTACAAACAAAAGCTAAGAAGCAACTAGCATTTCTTGTATACAGCAAACAGGTCAAAATCAAATAAAAGTTTAAGTTACGAAACGGCTACATGAGGTACCAATTGCAAATAATGTACTTCAAGAATATCATCATATCTAGAAAAAATTCAAATTAGTTCCTCAGCAAAATCGGGGAAATGGTTAACTGTACAGCACAGTTAACTAAATTCCTTTTGTAAATCAATTTTTATAAACTGGTAGAAATTAGGTAAGAATTTATTTGATGCTCTAATCATTTCCTGCCTTTATCTCAGCCACAGTAATTTATGCACACCGATGCCACACTGATGTTTTATTTAACGCAATGCATGTTCTTTTTAGCAGGTTAAGCACAGAAGAAAGTGTGGTTCGGACTTTTAGCTTGTCCTGATAACAGTCGAACAATCAATTATAATGCCGATAACATTTATGTGATTAGATATAATTTGAACTTTTAAATTGGTAATTTTTGTTTCGACACTTTGTATTTTTGTTATATTCAATATGCTTCTTAAAACTATTGAAAACTTGAAATCGCATCTCATTTGTTGTGAATAAAAGAACAGCATTTTGCTGCGTTAGCCATCTTCTTTAAAGAGAGTACTTGTTAAATGCATGGCTATATAGTTGTAATAATCACAATAAAAACAAAATAAAATAACATAAAAAAAGTTAAGAAAAAGTCTTACAGTTGCACATGACTCATAATAACCAGCATACATACAGGGCATCTAGTGGGACATTAAACAATACACTGTAAAGCAATTCATGGCTGAACTTGAATACAAATCACGGTAAAAGGGTTTTCGAATTGTGCAAAACAAAAAAAAACAAAAAAAAAAAAAACAAACAAACAAACGAAAAAAACACATAGAAACCAAAACCAACAAACGAACAATATTAAATTCAAAGCAATAATAATAATAATAATAAAAATAATAATAAAAAAAACTTACACACACACCATCAATAAAAAAAACCAAAAAACAAAACAAAACAAAACAAAACAAGGAACGGTTATAAAAAAGCCGATTCCAGCAATAATGATTAAATGATAATGATAATAATAAAAACAAACAGCAAGGAACATAAAATAACTAAATGAGCAAGCTTGATTTACTAAGAGCACTAGTGCTTCTCTGATTTGTTTTAGAAAACACCCACCACTTTGCTCATAAAATATCAAAATGTATTACACGGAAGATTAAAACTTTGGCGCGGTGAATAAATAGTTTCATATGGTGCAGATGGATATGTTGTGTACAAGTTGCAACTTGTACATTATTGTACATGTTGCAGCTCCAATAACACGAAAATACCAGTTGCAACGTGTACAAATATGTTGTACATGTTGCAACTTGTACAACCTTTATCACGAAATTGATTACATGTTTACTATTTTTATAATTCTAAGCATTAAAACTGATAATTTTGAGAAAAAAAATTTGTAAGACTTACTTATTAAATGCTAATATTAAAAATGTTCAAACTGAATTTAGCTGATCAATCACTTTTAAATAGATGTTAATGTGCAATTAGATAGACCTGAGTAGTTGTTGTATGACATCATAAGACATTAAAATTTTAACACCAGTGTACAAGGTTGCCTAATTCTCAACATGAATTCTACCAAGAAATTGTCCAGCTTGCTGAAATTAATTCTTCAGCCAACAATTAGCTATTTACAATGAAAAGATTTTAACTCTCATAATAGTGTCAAAGGTTGACCAGGGAAACATTGAAGTGAATGTGAATGAAGATTGAAGATACAAAGTAGGAACAAAATAGGTCAGATTAAAGGATATATGAGTGGGTCACAAATCAATGTTACAGGTGTGTATTGAATGCTGTTGATATTGATGTTGAGTGCAGTTTGAGAGAGGTTGTGAATAAGATGTACATGTGGTGGGGTGGGCAAAGGTTTTTCTATTGTCATCATATGAAAAGCAAGTGTAAGGCCGGGAGTTGTAAAAGTACTATTGTGCATAATATACGTGCCATGAATCCTCAACTTGTATTTACAAGTAAAACAACCATTATTGACATTTCGTGAAAATTTATGATTTTTTGAAATTATTATATATTGTTTGAGTTTGTTAATTACATTTGCATTCTGTTCTAGATATATTTGATACAAAAATGTCTGGAAAAAATGGTTTGTACAAGTCTCAAAATGTACAAATAAATTGTAGGGATTGCAATATGTATTTTCGTGTCATACAAGCTGCAACATGTACATTGATTTTGTACATTTTGATTTTGTACATGTTGCAAATTTTACACAACAGATACACAATAAAAAAAACCATGAGGTCATTTTGACAGCCATAAAACTTTTGTAGTGATGATTTTTTACTTTCGTTAATAGTCCGCACAGCTTCTAGAAAAGCTAGATGTGAAAACTCTTTAGGCAGGTGTTGAACGGATGTTATTCCAGATGAAAAGAGAAACTGACGATACGAAACGAGAATTCAAAGATATGATTGGAGAAGTAAAAATGGTATTATGCTGGAAATAAAATTCAATCTGTATTTCATAAGACTAGAAACATAAACAAAGTGCGAACTAAATCTGACATGAACATCTAGAATTTACAAAATATGGTCGGCAATTGTCCAAACACTTAACCATATATCTTATATTGACAAGACAGCATAAATGTAGTTTGGCGAGTCACTTCAAGATCATGTTCAAGAAGATTAGTTGTCCAAATCAAATGTCGACATTCCTAAATACTACTAGTTTTTAACCTTGTTTTTGCAATTTGAGATAGTCGACCCCTAAGTGCATCACTGTGTAAAAACCAAGTTTTACGAATATTGCATCGAATCTTCTTTATATAGTATTTTACGTTACCATTCCAAATTTAGTCCACTATAATTGCAATAACCAATTACTTCTAATGCTTTTTGTTTTTTTGTTTGTTTTTTGTTTGTTTTGTTTTTTTTTTGTTTTGTCATTATATTCTTTGATATTTTCTCCGATAGCTCTAAGTGAATATTTCATTGTGTCTATATTGTGTATGGCGGGATACGTTTTTAAGATATTTTTATACATTATTGAGTGAATTGTATGATGTGGTTGTTTATTGTTTCAGTCACTTTTGAACTTACGGTTAAGGGGATGGTTAAGGCCTTAAAATATTTAACCCCACCACAGATTCCACGCTTCTGTCCATGGTCAGGTGATGTTGGGCATTTATGTATCTTTGTGTCGTTATATTACTTGTTCATTTGATTTCAAAGAATTGCCATCGTTCTGTTACCATGGATTTTATTACTTTTGTTTCCAGAGCTAAATTAAAGATGTATTTACAATTGTTCAAGCCCCGTGCTGGCCCGGGTGATAAAAGAATAGGCCTGCAGCAGCGCTAAGCTTGTCGTAAAAGGCGACTAGCCGGAAGCTAAGCTAGGAATGCGTTCCCCAGGTGGTGGAATGGGGTACCCCTAGCTTGTTACATGCTGGGGTTGTCAGGCTATAATACGGAAAACCTGACCGCAAACTATAGTGGTGCACCGTGCAGGGAAAGATGCCACGTTCCTCGCACGTTAAGGAATCCTGTCGTGGTATTCGATAGGAGTAGGAATCTTTGCGCTCCGCCACAGGAGGCTAAATTGGCCGACCCTACCCATCCCTTCCTTTTTTTTAATGACAATCAAAATTTGTCGACCCTTTCATCTTTGTGTTCCATCCCATTTTTCATTTCATGATCATCATTATTTAATGTTCATTTTGTCATCCCATTCCGGTTCATCGCCTGAATATAGCTGAAATATTGCTGCTCGGGCGTTAAACCCCAACAATCAATCAATCTCGTTTGTTCAACATCTTTTGGTGATCTTTGTTATGTTTCACCATTTCCGTTTTTATCACGTCAAATGTTATACGGTTGTTACCTTGAATGACTGGCCACATTAAATGCTCATTTCGATTTCATCACCGGACCAGACCTTGAACACGAATGGTGTCTAATAAAAAGCCGGAACAATCTACCTATCATAGCACCAGAGAAAACTCCTAGTAATATTGAGGTTCGTGTTGTTCGGTTTTCGGTGTGTACTTTTCGTTTTTTTTTATGTACGTTTTAGTCCTATATATTTTAATGTTCATGACATTTTCTTGTCAGAGAATTTCCCCTTGTGTGGTATGACTTCTTCATGTTGTGACCTTGGGGATACTGTAACGCAGTCTTTTGTTTATTTCTTACACAAATCATTTAGCGTTAAGTTACTCGCAGTTCATAAAAGTTACATCGTTACTAATGAACGATTTTACTCGTTAGATTGTTTTGTGGATGGACTGGCATTCTGTGTCAATTTATCATTCATTCAGCAAAGTCTGGATGAAAACCTTATTTTTTTTTCAATTACACTGGATCTTAAAAATCTATTTTCTATTTCTAAAATGTCTTTGAAGTAATAGACAATAAAAAATAACCACAAAAATGAGTGTATGAAGGTTTCATAAGTTGTTCAAGCTTTAGTGGTCAAATTAAAAGAATAACATTATTTCATGCATGATATGATGCAAAGTTATCAAAATATCTTATTACATTTTCTGAATAACACAACTCACTTTAGGAACAATTAATCAAAGACATGCAACAATCTATTGATGATTTCATGCATTATAATATAGTGCTAGTGACAATATTCTGCAATTTTATTTCGGTTCATGAAATCCAATTAAACATCTACACAAGGTGTCTATTAAGATGAATGAGAAGACAGGATTATATAAATTAAATGCTGAATATATCCTAATCATGTTGACATGTTTATACCCCGAAACCAACTGTAAAATGTTTGAATCAATTAGGTCCTGCCCGGCTTGATTGAAAAAATAGACATCGACCAATCCTCAATTTAAATATGTACGTAAACGGTGGAACAAATATCAAATATGTTTTAACAGAATTTCAATTTTTCACAAAAATATGACTTGCACAATTTGTGTGAACTATGTCTCTCCGTTTTATTATTAAATGATACTCAATAAGCTACCTATCAGTAAAATACGTTAATGAAAGTTGACTAATTCCATATAAAAGCAGTTATTGTATCCCTTTTGCGTTGTCGAATTATTTTGTAATTTCACACAAGACTTACTGGTAAACATATCACGAAATTCAATTCACCCGGAGCGCCTTTTCAAATTTTTCCCCAAAAAATGATCGAATTCTTCAGGAACATCTAATTACAAAGTAAGTTTTCTCGTCCTTACAAATGTATCGATTTCTTTAAAGCTAATTAAAATCTTCATCACGTACAAATGGTCTTTTCAATTAAGGAAATAAAGAACCTTTCATATCTCAGTACGATATGATGATGAATACTTTAATGTCTTATATTTTTCCAAATACTTTAAAACATATATAATTCAATTTCCTAAAAGTATATGATTAGTCTATAGAGTACTGACAGTTCCTGAGAGTGCGGAGGCAATTTAATTTAGATTATATTTCGAAGACAGAATAATCTTTCAATACACTTTCTGAGACGTTGCGTATTTATCTTCGGTGACATGGACACTTTAAATTTGATTAAAATTCTTGGAAATCTCGATGAAGTTCTTGATAAATTGATCAGAATGAATATTGTTCAATATATAAAATACCTCCATACTTACCCGTTACTTCTGTAAACATTTTACATCATAATTCATTTTGTTAATTCATATTGATTTGGTCATTTGCAAATTTACATGATTTTTGTAGCACAAATTAACTGCTACATTGTAACCAAAGTACATGTGTACTCATGTTTTGAATTAATTTATATCAATTGTGTGAATGTTTACGCCTTATGTAATCGTCAAACTGCAAAATAAGATAAGATAAAAGGAATGAACCGGGCTCGACTTTAAACTACATTTATTTTAACACAAGCTTTTTGTGGTAAATTGTTAACATTGAATTCATCGATTGCAATTTGCCATTCTGAATACGAATGGCATTCAATTTATCTTTAAAATATCACACAAAATGCACGTGGCATTTCAGCCGTGCGCCAGTTTGTGTAATGTTTAGGTTAGCTGTCGGTTTACATAGATACTGTATCAATGAACACAGAACTCTCCGACCTCTTGCACAATTGAACTACAATTGGTCTTTTCCAGTTTCTAAACTTTCAATTGAAATTCAACATAGCGAAATCCTTGTCGAACTGTTTGTCAAATTATTAAAATTTGAATGACAACTAATAAGCTATAGCTCAATTGTTACCACTTGCTACAACCAAAGCCAGCCATTGGGCTTCAATGAAATGTACAGTAACATAAACGCCGAATGTCTTCAAATATGACATTAAAAATAATATCTGAAGGAAACTATAGCCATGCACTCTTAAGTCCCTTTTCACCTACATATCTGATATCACATATAATCTTAGATATATCTAGTGTAGAAATGAAAGTAATGTTTCTTAACACGTGGTCAAATAGCCAAAAAGAGTGACTATTGAAAATTATAATAACACCAGACCGAAGACTGACACCATTCCTGAGAAAACTGCATTGTCAAAATAACTATGCGAAGGGTTTCGTCGAAGCAAATTCCTGTTTAATTTGTCATCTCCTCCCCAATGCCACAAAGCAATAACCGTACTAAAATATGATAAGATTAAGATCAGCACACATTTTTTTTAAAATCAAACTGACAATTTATTGTTCGTTTGATTCGGTGTTATTTTTTCATTCATTTTTCTTTTTCTTTAATTTTTGTTTGTTGTTATTTTTTGTTCAGAGGGATTTGGAATAAGATATACATAATAGAATGTACCCTTCCGGTATAATGGTGTAATGCAAAAGAATGTTGTTGTTTTGAAATGCACGAAATAGTGACAGGTACACCTGGATTGTTTCGGGATGGGTAAAGCATATGGTAGTCTGGCGTAGATTTCACAAAAAGTCGTAAGTGTCAAGTTGATCTTAAGTAATGACGTAACAACAAAAAATAGCTCTGTGACGTCATATTTTACGATCAATTTCACACTGACGTCTATTTGTGAAATTGACACCAGGAGTTCCCTTCATTATCGGAATTCCCGCCTTTTTTTGTAAAATGTTAGACCTCGCCCCACATAGATCTCGATTGGTTAACAGTATCTCTTAATATTTGATTCATGACTATCTACTATCTTATTGGGTTAGTTATATTTTTTGGTTTGATTATTGCCGTACATAACAATGAATTTAACTTGATATTTTAAAAAATAACTGTAAAGGGGACCTTAGTGTTTGCATTTGAAGCGTAACGGGGTATGTCAATGGATTTTTTTTCCTGCGGCGGTGTAAGAGATAGTTGAAGATGCTCACAGGCTTCCTGATATTCGATCTAAATTGATGAAGAACACATATCACAGTTTCAAGAATTACATCTAATGTACCAAATTGAACTTGTAATTAATGAGACAACTGATACATTTTCGTCTGACTCATACTGACTGAATTTATATGGGAATGGGGGATGGTATATGGTATAAGTTGGAAGTTTATACCATACAAGTCAAGCATATTGATATTGGGCGAAAGTTCAAAATGTCCCGGCCCTCATATCCAAAGCAAAGTGACGTATAACATTAAAGCATCTATTGCTTATAGCTTCATTTGCAGGCTTAACTTGCCTCAAATAATTCAACATCAACACAAACAATCATTTTTATTTCAAAGCGTTTGGACACATTGTGTTATTCAAGTACTATGAACTATCGATCGTCTCTCTATATAGCTATAACGTCACAAGTTGTTATTGCAGAACAAAACTTCACAACGTAGCTTTCACACAATCCGATGTCGACAAAATTGCAAAAAAGTCAACCCCAAATTCCGGTTACAAAGACAAATATCTGATATCGCTTCTTTTTACATCGTACTTTGTGAAAAAAAAAATCAAGCCATCTGATAAGTAGATAAGTCAGCCAAAACCTTGTGAAAAATATTGTACATAACGTTAAAAATTCATTTCTGTTTCACTACTACTTTCTAAAATTGCGACAAGATAACACCAGTCGAAAAAAGTTTAAACTATCCAAATAAAATTCAGACTATCAACGGAAAAAGATGATTCATGTTTCAGAGAAAAAAACAGAACTATCGATGTTTTTTTCAATTCTTCATACGCAGTATTTTAAGTGACTTTTATCTGTTCTGCATATATATCTGTTTCATTTAGAATAGACATTCATCACTCACTTAAATCTACCAAATGAAGAACGATGACTCTTGTAAAGCGCCAATTCCATACACAATCTATATTAGTTTTATCACTTTGTTTTCTCTGAATATGTCCTTTAGTAGGATTTTTTTATCGATGTATCTATTACGTTTTCATGTTAGCAACTGACAGGTTTAGTTGACAATAGTTAATCCAAATGTACATATTATGTCACTTGCCACCTTTATAAGGTATAAATTTGAACAGTTGTGGGTATGTTATTTTTCAATAATATTTGATAAGCATAAACCATGCAATGAAATATTTAAGGTCTTCTCACACTATCTAAAATGTCATTTATAGATAACTTTGTTGTTAACGGTAAGACATAGGTCGCTTAAAGACAGGTGTTTTGAAATATTGATCATACATGTATCATTAATGAATTCAAGTATAGAAATCATACTTTCTATTTAGAATTTCACACAAAAATCTCTTTCTTGCAGTTATGAAGGATTATTACAAATTAATGAACTGATAACATATAGACAGAAGTTAAACGGAGTAGTCTAAATGGAAAGTCCGTAAAACCATTGGCAATATCAGTGCAAAAACTGGAAAGTTTTAAACGACCGCAATGGTTCTGACTTGATACAGGCATTTCAAAATAAAACGTTGTTATTTCCTTTTAGCTCAATCGGGCAGTTGTCTAACCTAATCATACTCTGTCCATACTTACTTCAAACATGGTCTTCAAATAATCACGAAATCAAAAGAAATGTAATCCAGGGACAAGGACCAGACACGGAAAACAGACACACACACAACAAAGAACATAAAATAATAAAACAAAGTAACAAAAGTAAATGAGCAACCCGGACTACACTAAAACTGGGAGCATGGACTAGATGCACCGGTAAGGAAAGCGTCCCCTGCTTTTCTAGAAACACCAGACAAGTTGCTCATAAAAGTACAGTCCAGGGTAGACGAAAGAGGAAAGGAAAACCATGGTACGTTGAATAAATTAGTTTTTATGGTGCAGATGAATAAACTGTAACAATCCACGAGTTGACGATGACGACTATAAGACATCTGTAGTAATGACTTCAATTATAGCAACATAACCCTGTCCTAGACGTTTATTTGTAAGAAGTCAACGGCAAGATTTGGCATAACTTATGAGTTTGTTATATGAAAACACCATATGCAGGTGCTGAAGGGATTTTTTCACAGTTGAAGGAAAATTTAACAATACGGAATGACGTCATCGCGTTTGCTGTATAGTTTGGTCAATAGTTTACAAGTTTGCCCATTTATTTAGAGACTAAACTTATCAACAGTTCATACCTTAGTTATAATAAAGAAAGGGATATCAATTGGTAAAAAAACCTAAAAGCTTAAATTGACGAAATAAAGAGTAATAAGGAAAATTTTATTCCGAATTAATTTGTTAACTTCTAACATTCACCACCAGAATCTGATAGATTGTAAACCGATTTACAGGATTACTCTTAACCGAGCTTGTCATTTTGATTTGCTGTTTATACCTGGCAGTCCAAATGTGCATTTATAAAAGGAATTTTTTATCAATTTGATTGAATGAAACGATTAGTTTTCTAAAGAAAATTAAGTCGTACTAGGCAGACTTGGGGTTAAAATATGCATTAAGTAAAACTTAGTTGGCAGTTGTTTAATTAACTGAAAATGTTTTCCACACGATTTTAATCACGCTTGCATCAGTTATCGCCTGGATAAATGGTTGAGTTTAAAACTTTCTTTACTTGAATTTGTTTCTCTCTAATCATTCAATTGAACTGGTTCTTTTTCTTTAACACTCTTTTAGGTAAATACATTTTAGTAGTTACATAAACTAAAGATTTTGAATATGATTTCGAAATAAAAAGTAGAGCTTTATTTTGCATTTATTGAAACATGACGCTTGAAAGCCAAAATGACCATTTTTATAAAAGCAACCTTTATTTGAACTATTCATATTTACCATATTAGTCTAGTAACCACGAACAAATACATTTGCCAGAAATAGTTGTCTAGTAACCATTGCAAGGGTTGTTATTTACTTTAATCAAAACTTGTGTTTTCATCGAAAAGGCAACCATGTTAGACGAATAAATATGCCAAAAATAGTTGAATGTTTACTGAAATGCTGTGAAAATTAATAAATAAAAATGATTTGGATAGTTTTTCTTTAGTTTGCATATAGTATTTGGTAAAACGTTAGACCTCAAATTTTCTGTCAAACATACCTAAGATGTTATTACAGACAACTGCACATATAGTTATGGAAATGTTTGACATTTGTTTTCAAAAGAGCGCATCTTGCAAACCACCAACATTAAGAATCAACCATATAATATAAATAATAAAGTGATCAAATGTATATGTAACTTTCAATAATTTCTCAAATGTGTGTTTGATCTGAATTTCGTGTCATTGCATATCCCTTTTATTTAGATATCCATGATACGTTTTGTAAGCACATATATTTTTCTTACGCACTTAATTTCAGTGAAGCAAAACATATGTGTATATAAATTCCAGTTCTTTTTAAAAATCATTTTTGAAAGTTGATTGTTCGTCTACAAGAGGTGGAATATATGTTTGGAGGAGTATAAATTAATTATAGAAAGTTACAATTGGTGTGCCTGAAATGGAACAAAGTGAAGAAGTTGTTTTAAATTTAACTAGTTTTTAAATTAAATGTCATACACTAAGACAGTTCTGTATTTATGCCAAAGTTGAAATGGCTTATTTGCACGATCTGCATTAAATAATCGTGCCAAGAGCACTTGAGGATAAACGCGTGCGCGAAACAAGTTTCGTACAGTTGTTAAATCTAAGCGTTATTCATGTAAAATATTCGAGTTAAATTGATCACCTTAATGATTTGGCTGAATCCTCCTTACCCTTTAATTCACAAAACTGACAATGTTATATTTGACGTCATTTGAACGTTACAAAATATATCCAATTGCGCAAATTTTGCCGTTTTAATGAAAGCTTACATTCCAATCTTTCCAAAAAGGTAAACGTTTCAAATTCCGGCCAAAACTTGCCCATTGCAAATATTCTTTTTCATCCTTCCTTGTAAGTCTGCTTAAGTTGAACTGATAAACTTGTACAATATAATTAGTTTTAAAAATTCTATAGTGGTTTATTTACCGATATTTTAATTCAATATTATTAAGTAAACAAGATAAAATATTCTGCCTTAGAATTCCACTAAAATAAGCACAAAAGGCAGTGCTGATTAATTGATACAATTGCTTTCCCGATTACATCATTGAAACCTTACAAGATGTCATCACCCATAATCTATGTGTCAGGAACAATTGTCTATATATACAGGAACGGTAAATGCTGATTACTTTTGCAGGAAAATTGAATCTTGGTGTCTCACACTCCCGTAGATGTGATTACTAGGGAGAATCTGACTTAATTACACATTCAGTATATAAACCTGAGCAAGACTTATCATCATATGTTGGTCACGTATATATCACCATTATTGCCTGCTTTCATTCATTACTATTGTTGTTTTTATTTGATAATTTGTTTAGTAGTGATGCCATATACTATATATACAATCTAGGGATTTGTAGTAATTGAGATGTGATGTTAATTTGATTGATGCGCATTGAAATGTACATGCGCAATTTTGTGTTTTTGTGAAATGCTGGTGCTTTTCACCATATTCGTCCTTTTTTAAAATGCATGTTTGCCATTTATCTGACGTCTATTTTCGAGGGATTCTTTTGATTTATTGTTGTGTTAATTGGACAGTACATGCACATATTGGTTTGTGTAATAACAAGAAGTTAGTTTCTTATTGTAATTAGTAATATATAATATATTGTATGTCAAACCAACACATCACCATTTGACCGACTTCACATTTACATATAAATGTTTATTTCCTACGCCGTTTAAATGACAGCTTAAAAACTCTTACAGTTCATCATTACTTTCCGCCAAATATGGGGCCAACTTGTTCTACACAAATTTATATAAATACTAACTTGACTTTTAATATGCTGTATTTTATTAATTCTGCAAAAAAATATATATAAATAGAAATAATAAAAACAAATAAACTAAAATAAAAAAGTGAAAAAAGAAAAATACATTCGAGTTTTACCTAATACGGTCCACTCATTTACAGTTTTAATCACCTATAAGTGACTCATTCTTTTGACCAGCAGGGCACCTGAACCGAGTTCGTCTTTAATCATATTGGGAACATTTCAAAACATAATATCAACTTACCTTGTAGAACAGAACAGCAAAAATATGTTAAGAATTTGATAATCTGAAACAGACAAAAAAAATTAGAATTGAAATAATCTAACACAATTGCGTTTTATATTATCCTTAAGTGCATGGGTTGTCTGTAGTTTGAGAGAAAATATTGTTGAAATAAAACCCACATTTGTCAAACGATGATGATGAACGTTACATAAGTTTTGTAGACCGTAGTAGTTCTTGTGTCATACATATCTTTTGAATTTGAAAGAGTAATCAAGGGAACCATAATGCAAGCGGAAATCAATAGGATGCAATCCAGGGATAAAGACCAGACACTGAAAACAGACAAATACTACGAAGATAACCAAACCAATGCATACAAAGTAACAGGAGCAATTCGGACGACCCCACTAAAACATGGAGCATGGACCAGTGCACTGGTAGGGAAAATGCTATTGAAAGGTTATCAAAATGCGAACAGAAAGTAAAAAAAAACATTGTTCTGTGCTGCTCTAAGAACAGGTGTTGTGCTACAACTACATTTATAAGTTTGTGTTTGTGCCACACGTCTACCACTTTAACTGCTTGCTTTCATTGAGTGCCGTATAATACGTAAATACTGCACAACAAAAGAATACGTTTGTATCAAGTAAGTCTGTCAAGTAAGAAAGTGAACAATCAATTCCAAGACGGAAATACGTTTTTTCTTAGACCTCATTTTCTATGAATGCAATTAGTTACATTGTATTGACTTCCGCATTTTGTAGTTTGAGATTTAATGGTGTCGTTTTTTGGAATTACTGTTAATCTGTATCTTGTTAGAGTGGAAAATTTATGGGAAATAAATGCGGTTGTTTTGGCTTTTGTCAATTGTATCCGGCGAAAACAAATTCGACGTTATTATAAATCATGTACGATGGTGTTTTGATTTCTTCGAGCGTCAACAAAGACAAATATGTGTTTGTATATTTATTATAACCTATTCAGAAAGGAAATAAACAAACAAACAAAAGTTAAAAATGAGCCATGTTTTCATAGTTCATGTTGCCATAAATATTTTTATATTGACATATTGGAGGCTATTATAATAAGAGACAACTTTGATTTTAATATAAAAATCTTCGTTACCTGAGGAACAATATACATTTATCTCCTGTATATGGTGTTTAGATTTCACAATTGATTCGCTACGCTAGAGCTAGTACTAACTACCCTGATTTCCTTGAACGCCATAGATAACTGAGTAGCAGACTCCTGAGTCAGGGATATGACGAAATGCGTCTCAAAAGGTCTTTTACTAAATTCATTTCACGATATCAGTTTTCGGATGAAAAATACTCAGTTTCGTCTACAAAGAATAAGTAATAATTGTTTTTTTTATGTGTATTGTATCGTGCTGATGTGACCACTGATTTACCGATTATGATGCAATAGCATACAAGTGCTATTTAACCACCAGTGGTATATTCACGCCGTAATAGAAGAGGGAGTTTAAGCACGGTGTAAACATAGATTTAACCCACCATTTTGTTTGAAATGCCTTCACCAAGTCGGTACCATTGCGGTACCATCTGCTCCGATGGTGTATTATCTATTTTGCCAGATTTATTTTCGACTTGACTTGATTATGGATAGGATTAGTGTTCGGTAAGTTTAATATTACCCATATTTTAAACGAAGTAAAACACGCTGTGCAATAAACTTGTTAATAAGAAATTAATATGGAACATCAATAAGCAGCAAGTTTGATGTCAAGGAGAACGTACAGAGCAAGTTAATGCTGAAATAGATGAAATTGAGGAATTTATAGCTTTTCGGTCTTAGACTTCTGACAAAAGTAAAAGGGCAATTTATAATGAACACACCATTTCAAATTTAAGATTGAGGTCGCATGAATAGATGTGCATTTACATTTCCGAAGGTTTTTTTTTTATATTTCATCTACATGCATAGTTGTCATTTTCATTTATTTCCAAGTTGTTTAGACTCTGAAATCGATGAATTACAAAACCGCATTCTGTGTATCTGTCCCTTTAATCAGGATTTAAAAATTATTGAAATTTATAACGTTATAAGAATGTTAGACATATCTAAAGACGAGATGTAAACATCAAAGCAATTTCGATATGTGCCTTTGTTATTTCTTAATCTGACCGTAATTGGTCAGACAGGTTTATCATCCAATGATTTGTCGTTTGTTTAAAAACGTATAAATACCAGAATCGACCTCTAATAACACTGATAAGATTTTCCCGTCATTTGACAAATATCCCCATATTTACATAGACTAATGAAGATGTCTATTATGACCTTAAAATAGTATTAGGCGAGACAGTAAATTGTTGTTGAAAGTGGTATGTTACTGTTCTAAAAAAACACAAAAGTATGGAAATTACATATTGCAAATGATCAGTCGGACAGTAACAAAATTATATCAAGCTATATCATTCATATTTGTTTAATACAGTTGACGATTCATGGACAAAAAAGACAAGAAAATGAAAACAGACAAACTTAATGAATACCCATAGAAACTGACGAGACTGAGAAAGCAGAATTGCACTAATATCATAGGGTATAGACCAGATACATCGATAGAGAAGCGTCTTCTATATTTCTAGAAATACGCACTGAGTTGCTCATTTAATATCGATTCCGGAACAAGGGAAAAGTTCAACATTAGAAAATGTTTGTTTTTAATATATCGAAATGACACATAACGACCAATGAGTGTCAAGAGGTTGGGAGTAAAACCTTTGATGTGTCGACCATAATTTTGTGTCAACATTGCTGTATACAAAAACCGGTAGAAAGAACTTGTATTGTACATACATTTTTGTACAAAAATCCTTGTTGCTTTGACAGGTTCTTGCATTGAAGAATACGCAAGTCTGAATGAATGTGGTAATATGTATTAGAAAATAAACACTAAAAATGCAGTTTAGCCATAATGTTTTTTTATCATTACAATAATTGAAAACAAGTAACCTACATTGTATGAATAAAACATCGACACTTATAAACCTCGTCTGTGTAAAGTATCAGTCGTCAGGATGTTTATATTTCCAAAAATAAAATTATATATTAAACGAAATTACACTATTTCTTTTCAGTAAGTTAATTTTTTCACAAATATATGAAGATTTACAAACAAATACAGACTTTTGGTACTAAACTAACGAACAAAATTATTAAAAAATCGTACCATATCATAGCATTTTTATTTAAACATTCACAAACAGGCACAAAAGAGAACGTCACCTGTAGTCTGTAGTTTTTGCCTAAGAAAAAGACTGTTGAAAGATATTGTACTATGAATATAATACCATGTAATAAAAAGCCTTTTTACGCTAGATTAAATGTCTTTGACACTTAGACATGGGGAATCGTCTTAAAACTTCAATAGAATTTTAACGACCAGAAAACCTCGTCAAGACGAACTCGATATTGCCGTATTGAAGCTCAATTGAATGCTTTATAACTGATTGCGAATGTTACTAAATCTCAGCGGACGTTTAAGATGCTCAAAGTATTACAGGGAGACTCTATATAACTCTTTATTGGTTATTGTCTACCGTTTTATTACAGCAATTTAAGGACCTCAAAGGTTAAATCCAATATGATAAAACCCTTGCATCAAACTGCTACGAATGACAATCCGGAGACATGTGCGTTTGAAGGCCATTTTCTTGATGGGTTTCCTTCTTTCCAGCAATTTGTGAGATTTTTACGTCTCAGTTGAATGAACAACTTTACCTAAAATGTATATGTAAATGTATCTTGAAAAGCAAAAAGCACGATTTTTAGTGCGATGTAGTGATGATGAATTGTTAGACTTTAAGTTAATACTCAACCATCAATTAGTACTTCTTGCATCATTTTGGTTGACAGTTAGAAACATACATTTAACGGTTGTCAATAAAGTAGGAACTGGAAGACTATGATAGCCATTTGAAAAAGAATACAAACCGGAGACAAAGGCTAGAAAAAAATATCACACTTTACACTTTAAATTTCCCAAAATAACTGAAACCATGTACACATAAAGGCAATCCGAAATCCTGTAGGACTATGATGCGTGTAATGGCGTAATTAAATGAAAAATTAGTGATTCGTATCCAGGTTAAAAGTATTTTCTTTCAGTATTTAATCTTTGAACGAAAGTGCATTGCAATCATACTGCTAACTTGCCTGTACATAATTCTGGCAACATAACCATCTAGTTTACAATTTATCACATCTCATTTCAGGAAAAACATAATTGACATTTATTGATATTCAAGTACATTTAAAATACAATCATATCTTTTTTTTTCTTTTCGTGGATATATTAAGAACCATCAAACCGTTATTTCTAACAACAGGTAAAATCGCTATGAGACGTTAAAATGTTATCAAACATGAATAATGGTATATTCAATCAAGTGAACAACTTAATGTTTTTTTTTTGTCAATTCCACACTTAAAAAGCATCGGTCTTGAGAATTTATCTGCATTAATATGGAACAAATTTGTGATATAGACCTTAATAGTTTTCGTAATGTAAATATTACTAGAAGTTTACAATTGAATATTTATCAGTGCAGTCCTTTGTATAGTGACATACTTCTATTATTTGACAAGTATATCGCACATTATGACTAACTCAATCCCTTAAAGGTAACAAATAAGAAATAAATTGTCCTAACAAAATGTGCACAAATGATTCAAAATACCACTTGAAATTTCAACTAATGGAAGTCATACATAATTATATGTTTTTGCAGGAAGAACATTGTCCTTGCCACTATTATTAAGCATACAGACTCATAATTTCTTCCGAGAAATAGAAACAAAACTAAATGGAGAAATTCTACATGAAAAGCTTTTAATTAGTCGTCTTCTATATGACATACAAACTAGTGTTTGTAAGTTGCACCAGACAGTGCATAGAATGTTCGCTAGTGAATTTGGATAAAGCTAAGTATTTGCCGACACTATATGATCTTTTCTTACCTTTCAACAAGAGTACTGAAAGGCAAATAACGGGAACATTATAAATGTATCATGCTAAGTATATTCATTTTTTGAAAATAGAAATATGCGGAATAATATTTTATCGAATATGCACGTCATTAGATTGCCAATTTTTCAAAGACTTAGTTATAAATCGTGAAATTGTGGTCTGTAATTTATTAAAAAAAAACAATCGATACGAAAAAAAAGTATTCGCAAACAAAACTATTTTTTGGAGAAGATGGACATGGTACCTAACTCATTGACAACGCTTGCCAACTCGGCCAAATAAAACAAATTAACACGTTTAACAAAGAGCTACACAGCTACAGATACCTTATGACATTGTGCCATAGCTGTTTGTCATAATAAAGATGAGCTTTGCCATTTGACTGTTTTTACAAATTGGTGCTTTTGCACTGGTCATTTGTTGTTTTTGTTAATGTTCTCCACGGTGACAAATTGTCTGTCTCCTTTGATTGCTTTGGATATTTTGGAACACTGCAATTTTTGCACACGACGGCAAATTTTATATCAAGATATAACCTTTTAATTAATTTTAATTAAAAACCGTGATAAATTAAAGTACGAAAGACAATTTGAACTTATTTAAAATGATGAATCCTATAGAATACTTCTATGGAAGTCTATTTCTGTCGTCGTGATAAATAAATGTCGCGAAAAATTATCTCGAAAAGTCGTGATAATTTGGGTATTTTGTCGACATAAATGACAATTTTATCTCAAAAAGTCACGATAATTTTTGGCAATAGTTAAGATAATTATGTCAACCGTTCGATATAATTACATGAATTATTGCGACTTTAAGGGAACCGACGACAACTTGTGCCTTTGACATAAAATATTTTCACGATAAATTATGACAACTGTATACTAATACAACGACTTTATGTGCTAATTGTCATGACAAATCGTGATATTTTATCTGAACTGGTCGTAAAAGTTATGATGTCTAAGATATCTGTCGACATAAACTATCGCAATCTGAGAATTCAAAGTTGTAAAAATTCCAAGTAGTGTCAACAACAAAACATATGAATTGCGATTTATCATGTTGACTTTTTCGTCAATTAACTTGGCTTATTGACTTTATATCTCGACAAAATCTAGTTTTTCGTGGTAAGTTACGATTACTTATCACGAAATTTCGTGTTCGTCGAAATATTACGTCAAAAATTTAAGTTATTTCACAAAAAAAGCCAATATGATTTATCACAATGTATACATTTTGTAGCTGACACTACTTGGCATTTTCATAACTTTAAACTATAAAATTGCGATAGTTTATGTCGACAGATATCAATACGTTCACGACAAGTTGAGATAACTTGTCTCCATTTTGTCACAATAATAAGCTGTAATGTCATGATTTTGGTAAAAATCTATCGCGGAAATATTTATGTCATATATTGGCATAACTCTCTATGTCGTGATAATTAACTGGAACGGTCGACATAATTATCTTAACTATCACGAAAAATTATCGTGACTTTTTGAGATGAAATGGTCATTTATATTGACCACATACGCCAATTATCACGACTTTTCGAGATTATTTTTCGCGACTTTTATTTATCTTCATGACAGAAATAGACTTCCATATACTTCAATGAAAATAAATGTTTATCTACAAAATCCTTAAAGATTACATATTTAAAAAATTGAATTACTTTCGTTTTGTCAGCGACAATCTGTTGAAGTTCTTGGCAATTCTTGGATTACAAAGTAATCTTGACATGTTGCAGCTCTAGGGCGTAATATATATCGTAACGAGCAAACAGACTGAAACCAAACGATGACAATTTCAATAGTCTTACTGTTTAATTTATATAAGATGTTAATAAATGAAAACATCTTTTTAGAAATAAGTGCGACTGGCACAACAAATGTAGTGACTTTTGAGAAGTCTTTCTATGCACAACCACCTTGATATTGTATATTCAAAACAAAAACCCATTAACCTGATAGCTCAGTAAATGTTTATCATTACTAAAATTAAGCGTCTAAAATTATCTGAAAAGAGTTATGCTGCCAATCTGTTAAATACGACACAATAACTATGTATTACCAATCTTAAATTAATCATACAAGTTTTCAACGCAAAGATTATATAATTTTAACGAAAGAATTTTTTTACACATGTATAGACACATATGACAAAAAAAAATCATTACTCATTATTTTAGAAGAAACTGAGTATTTTTAAACCAAGAACTGATATCTTTGAAAAGTATTTGATAAGGGACCTTTTGACCTTTTTTATACCCGTGATTCAGGAGTCTGTTACGCAGACATTTATAGTGTTCAAGGAAATCAGGATAGTTAGTACTTGCTCTAGCGTAGCGAATCAATTGTAAAATATAAACAACATATGCAGGCGATGAAGATCTATTGCTACACAGGTAAGGGAAACACAATATTAAAATTAAAGTCGTCTCTTTTATCATAAATCGTAGTACTGAGATGATCACCGTTGTCAAATTCGTAGGTATGTAGATAAAAAAAATGCAGAATAAACTGATTCTGTAGTCTCCTTTATCTCGAGTTTTGGTGAATAAATTGAACACCAAAAGAAGGGTTGTTGATGAACAATACATCATCAATATATCATTTAGCATCTTTTATATTTTTATTCTTTACGAGATTATGAAGAAATTCAGTCTGGTACAGGGGTGGCTTGTGATCACGCTCAAGTTTTGAAGGTAGTAGACCTGGGGTACCCCCAAAATTTTTCCATTATTCAATTTTCGTTAAACTTGTACATGACATTACACTAACTGTGGCTCAACATTTGTCATTTTTTAAGAACATTCACCGTGCAGATTTTGAACAATGAAGACTAAAATATTGGTATTTTTGAAAAATCTGAATCATTGGCCAAACTAAACCATATCTGGTATTTTAGAGTCATTTGACAATACATTTAAATACATAACAGAATATTAAGTCAAATGCACTTTCAAAGGATTAATATATCAGATTTAATATCGAATTTTATTCTTTCAATTTTGTAGAATTTGTAGAAGAGGAGATACGCTTTTAATTTAACAAAATAACATTTTCAGCTATTGGCTTATATAAAAATATCTATTTTGCAAAAAATTCAAAATTCAATTTTCGTACAAAACTAATACTATATGGACTATTCATTTGCAAATCAATAAACAAGTTTTCAGACAAGTTCACCGTGTAGTTTTTTTAATTTTTTAATGATAGTAGGGAAGGCATTGAAATATTTTTTTGATAATTAATCATTATGGCTAAAATCATTCAATAAGGTTACCAAGTATCAAATTATGATGACTTATATTGATAAAAGGGCATTGTCAGGCACAGCTTGAGTCAACTACAGTTGCAAATTAATGTCACGCAAATATTTGTACTTCTGCACGAAGGGACAAACATATATGTTAAACGTAGTTCAATGCTGAACAAAGCAACAAATGAAAACAGAAAGCTTAAAGTCTTACAAGGAATTAAAGAAAGTGTATATTTGTTTAAACTCTAAAAGGTTAAGGAGTTATTAAACTGTTATTGGTTAGCCATACTGGTTCATGACAGAGATACTTCATATTTTAATTTTATTATCATATCTAAAGGAATTTTGGTTTGCCATTAAATGTATCATTTCAAACGTTTTTCCACCTTATAAAATATATTCCTCAATGTGCCCATTTGAAACATTTAATCAATACTCAAAAAGGCAGAGTTACTGGGGCTGGTATCGTTGTTCTAGAAGTTGAACCCTTTATTGGAGTTATATCCCTGTAACATCAGTATCACTTTGAAGCTTGCAAATCAGGAGTTATTCAAACGCTCAAGTGACTAAAATCCTGTTGTTTTTAATCCTGGTGGGGTTGTGTTTCTTTGACGTATTCCCCATTTACATTCCCTTGATAGTTATTGTGTATTTAAACGTGATATCAATCCTCTTTCGTCCTTCCTCTGTAATAACCTAATTTTAAAAGCACGAGCACGAATACAATTGCTTTAAAATCTTTTTACGGGTGTGTACTTTGCACATTTCTACCCACTGTTTGTCAACTAAGATTGCATCAATGCAATCCTCGGATAACTTAATAAAACGAGAATGATGTATAACATAGACATGTTATTGAGAAGATTACACAATACCCTACATTGTAGCAAATTATAAGACACAAATTATTTATAATGTGTGATATTTTTGACAATGACGTATTAGTCTGTATATGAGATAATAAGGTCCATCATCCTTTTTTCGTAGGACAAACAAATGACATATGAGATTTAGTATACATTATTTTAATATTTAACTTGAATCCAATTACAAAAATACATAAATTGATATTTGCTTCAATTTATTTTAATACATATTCATTTTGGTTAAGACATGTAAAGGTACGGGAAAATCGGTGATGCTTAAATTGTATGTACAAGAGTTTGATTTAAATGGCTATATTGAAAAGCAGTTAGGAGACGCCGTAGTTCAAATAATATTTGTGTGGACATCTAGTTCTGGTATATGACTTCAAGAAGCAGACAAAGTGTCCTCGTACGTATGTTCATTTTGGTAGAAAGTGGTTCAATGATACTATCATATGGTTATTTATTATGTGATACATTCTAGGTTCTTGTAGTAAAACAAAGTCACATTGTTGGTAAAGCGATGATCCCTCATATAAAACGTGATAATCATCTCGGCATTTCTTTCAGCTTATTTATCATACTTCCTAAGTGTGTGCCCGTCAGTGGGCGTGTATTCCAGTATTTGTCAAACCAATGTGAAGGAACGTTTTTTTATATGAATTGTATTAATAATTTGTCATTTATATTAGATTTTAGATAATCTAATACTCAATAGTTTGTAAATGTGGAATGACTTGGTCCTTAATGGTCATGTTTCTAATTTCATCAATATTATGTTGTCAATTAATGTTATAATTTGTCTCACACATTTGATGAACTGACAAAAATATTTTCCTAATCAGAAAAAATATATGTCTGGTGCAATAAGTTTGACAAGCTTCTAACATTAGAAAAAGAAGACCTCGGAGCAGAAGGAAGGCATATTTTGATGTAGGCAATTACATACAATTATAAGGTTGATGATATAAATAAATTCCATATAAAAATCCAGTTTTTATTTGTCCTTACATTTGTATATGTATATGTCTTCCTGTCTCCTTTAAAACGTTTTAAAATCCTAATTATAAATATTTCTTATCGATCTTGTACAGCGTTTTTGTCCGGCGATGTATCAACCTAATGGTTTGGTAATACTATCAATATTTCAAACACAATATAGATAATTGAATCCTGCAAGTAGTTGTTGCAACACGCAATGCTACAGGTTTATGACTGTCGTCTGACACAATCGTCAAGGCTGATATCAAACTATCCTTTGGTTAAAGGTAGATATGTTCAAAACGCCTCTTAATGGAAATCAAAAGAAAGGCGATAAGGAAGTAGTAAATAAACTCAGATAAATCATTTATACAGTATATATATTTATAAAAAATAAGACAATCAACTTCAATTGAAAGTAAAACCAAATAGACAAGTACAATCCTATCAACTCATGGAACAAAGCAAACAATACCCCTTTATTTAAAAAAAAAGGTTTGTGTTTCTTAAAATAGGCCTCATTGCAAGATATTAGCCGACTAAATTCGAAAATTTCTAGAAAGGTTTGATTGTTCAATCGGTAATATAAATTAGACATAATGTTAGTTACAGAACAATACATGAATGCATGGAGTGGCTAAACTATTTTCATATACCCTATCTATATGGATCAAGTGTCTGAATGTTTCTTATCTAATGCCCATCACGCTTCGCCCAATATAAAAATAATTTCAGACTTTAAAGAAATTCCGCATACAGTCTGACGCTTACTACATATGAAACTAACATTTGATTCAGAAAAAAAGTAATTCAATTTGCACTTTTTAAGATAGAATATGAATACGTTTCTGATGCTGCCGTTGTAAATACCGAAGCAGTACTTTCCGATTTAACTATTAATGATAATTTACTATTACAAAATATAACAACACTAAATAATTGTTCTAGACTTTACAAAATTGAAAACAAAAATATCTCATTTAATCGCATACTTTACCATTTCGTTTAAATTGCTAATAGTTATTATAATAAATTAGATTTGTATATAAAAATATTAAAGGTAATTTGTTACTCTAATTTGTCTCTATTTTATTATTTAAGTATTTGGCAAATTTTGGGTCACTTTGGAAGTGTCTGAAATAAATATAAAAAATGCAAACATTGAAATAACCTTGTTAAGAAACCAATTTCCAACAAATAAAAAATACTACTTTGTTGATTTACCAAGGCTAAAAAAAATGTATTTAATATTTTTTCAATGTTTTTTCTGATAATATATAAAACCGATAAAAGGGCAAGATAATTCACATACTGAAAAATATAGTAATAACACAATTTAATAAATGACAGTATAGTTTCATTTTCATCTAACGACTCAAATTCTTGTGGAATGTGATGAAATGAAATGTTTGAATAGATGTAACTGGCATGTAGTTTTACTGCATTTTGAAATTAAAGTCGTATTAAATTTTGTAGAAAAGAAGGTTGTTGAAAAAATAATTTTTCTTTTTCTCTGATTTACATCTATGAAAACCTGAAAGTCTTAAGTTTTTGTACATTCAAGCTTGTTAAAAAAGATAGCCAACCGCTTGTTATTATACAAGTATAAACGTTCTCTGGAATTAGACAATCGAGCTTATTGATCGAAAAAAGTTTTAATGATCTCTGTTTTTGTTGAATGGCAACTATTCGATTTGTAATTTTCTCTGAGGCAACGGTTAATGGGGTTCGATTCTGTCGAATCAATTGGTTGGACAATTTACCAGTATGTTTTAGGCCGTTCAATCAAAGCTAAATATCTCTGCGAGACTTCAAGATTACATTGGAATAATGCGTCAAAGAGCTTACAAATCTGTAATACGTCCTTCCTGATAGATTGGTTGAACTATACAATGAACAATCAGACACTTTATACCAAAAACTATTTAGTTTTTGTTCTGATATGGTATTGAGTGTAAATGAATAAAAGTTTTGGTTAAATGTACAATCGTTAAGGCAATTTGTCTGATGAACATTGGTCATTAATCCCGATTTCGTAAAAGTGAGTTCTGCTGTTTAAAAAATAAACAGCTGTAAGAGTAATCAAGGGAATCAAGATTCTAGCGGAAATAAAAATGTAATTTAGGGGTTTATGACCAAACATGGAAAACAAGCACAAACACGAAACACATAGAACAACCGAAATAATACATGCAAAGAAACAAAAGTAAATGAACACCTTGGACTCCGAGAGCGTGGACCAGGTGCACCAGTAGGGTAAGCGTCCTTTGTTTTTTTTTCTAAAAAGGAAAACTACGACACGTTGAACAGATCGGTTTTCATGGGGCACATATATGTACCGTAACGATCCACAAGTTTATGATGACGACAATAAATCATCTGCAGTGATGACTTTGATATTGTATGTGTCAATGTCAGTTCGTTATTACAATTATGAACCACAGTAAAATGACAGTAATCAACAAAATAAGGAAGTCCATATACATGAACTGACAAGCACTGTAGTTAATTAAAACAGATGTCATTGATGTATTATCTAATAGCATTATTTTCTCTTGCATTGTATGGCCAATTTAACATAGAACGACATTGTTGAGTCAGTCACTGTTGATATAACAACATCACAACAAAACGAATACCAACACACTATTTCTCATTGAAATAAAAATCCACTTTTAAGAAAATTATTAATATATTCTGTTTTTTAAAGCCAAACTATGTCATGTATGAGCTAAACTAATGACTGTATTCTAGATAAATAAAACGGAAAATAAAGTATGTTAAAATTCTTTAAGCAGTGCAACAATCAAAATTATTTTATTATGTTGCTTATTTAAAATAACGGGACGGAGCATGAATTAAGATTAGTGACCGATGTTTTTTTTAAGTAAGTTGTTTTAACATAATAAGGATGATCGTGTTACACTGAAAGGTCTCAAAAAGAAAAAAAAAGAGAAGCAAAAGTAAGAATTATGTATTTCCCTCCCGTTTAACAATCACGTTGTTTACTTTCTCGAGACTTGCATTTTTTTATTGAAATAAACCTTCAAAGTGTAATATTATACGGAATTCTTATTTGTTCTGTATGTCCAAGGACAGTAGTTCTTTTTTATCCAAGGATAGCGGAAATGGACCAAGCAACGTCGAGGCCCAATACGACTTGTCCGAGGACCTAATACAGTACCAAAACATAGTATTGATTGTACAATTCTATTTTTATTTTACTCAACTGGTTATTGAAGCACAATATTTTGTTTACTCGACTGGTTAATGAAGCACAATATTTTGTTTACTCGACTGGTTAATGAATAACAATACTTGCATTTTCACAGATATTATGGACCGAGAGAACGCACCTGAATTTGATAGTATCAGGTTTGGTCACGAAACAATTGTTATAAAAAGGTAACATGAATGTAGAACATTTTTAATATTGCAACATTAACATATTTAATTTTGTGCTCTGCAATGAGATTTTTTTGATATACGAAAAACAAAATAACAAATGAGTTACATTCCATCATATCAAAACTTTAAACTACACAACTTCTGTTTGTTTGTTTTACAAGAAAACGTTAACCAATAAAAGATACAGTAGGATTAAATATCATTTAACCGTAACTTTACTACTACTGTTCAGATATAGCTTTTCTATTTTTTTCACGCTACATGTACACGACATAATTTACAGTACTTGTATGGGGAAAGCTTCCCATTCTGTTGTATGTGGGGGAATGGGGTTAATGTATCGGGGGGGGGACTATTTGAATGGGGAAGATGGGAGAATTCCTTTTAGCAAATTTATAGATATGAGAAAACGTTTAAATTTAATTAAAAAATAACAATGAATTTAAAAATGTAAAATTTAATCTGATAATGTAAATATTTGATACAAATAACATGCAATGGGTATACTAGGGGGACTGGTATTTTTTATGGGGAAAAGTGAATCCTATATGTGGAAAGAGGAGAGGAAAATGGGGAATAGGGGATGGTAAAATGGTGTAAGGGGGGAGTTTATTCCATTGAAGAGCTGTTTTCATGATCTATATAATAAACACATATTTTTGTTTTAATAATACACTACAGAATTCGAATGACCACACAAAAGGGGGATTTCAGTAGTGGACAACAAATAGCAAAAACAAAATGTAATAACTTATTTTAGGGATTAAATTACATGTATTTCAAATACGTTTTCCTATCGTTCATATTTTAACCAGGAAGTTGGGGAAAAAAATCGATACTATTTTATAGACGACTGTTTATCAACACCTTACCTGGTAATGTCAAAATGATTGACGGCAAACTTCCTGATTATCAAAAATCGTCTGGGTTGTTGACACGACTAGTCAATTTGTTAGAAAAAATTGATAATCAAAACTTTTTTTCTGGTTTCTGCAGTGGAAAAGATCGCGAGAAAATAAAATGTTATCTCAATTTATGTCTGAAACAATTCAATCAAGGTCTATTCAAATAAATTTTAATCTTAAACTGCTGCCTACCAAATGCAGAAAGCTTTAGAATGTTTATGATTTGTCTGTAATCTGTAATTACATGCCTATTAGTTGTTTCAATATTTCATTACATTGTATAAACAACAATAGGTTATATTCAAAGTGTATGTGTTTGATGTAAAACCACAAAAGGTATATGATACATGCAAAGCATCGAACATCAATACTATTATTGCATTGTCTGGGTCTTGATATATATATATTTTCTTCCATCTGTCACATTGGCTTTGCTTTGAATTTATTTCAAATTCAGGAGACTGAAATCCAATAGTTCTGATAATGGTTCTGATAAAGAAACCATATCACTTTGAAAAGTGTTGTTAAAGGTTGATAAACATAAGTGTTGTGTTGCCATGACATTTAATAATTTGAAGTAGACCAAACGATCAGTTTAAAGTGTATACTCATGAATCACTTTGCCTAAATCCTAGATAAAGCATAATTTTCATGCATATTAAAACATTTTCACAAGAAAATATATATACATAGTCTGAAAAAGTTCAAACGATGTTAGAACTGTCAACTTTGCGAAGCAAATTTTTGGTCGTTCCCTTTGCGGGACTCAAACTCGTACCGTTGTGACTCTATGTCAACACTGCCTGCACAAAGTCCAGCACAAAACATTTGGTAAGAGACCTTATAAGACGTATTTCCTCATACCCCTGATTCAGGAGTCTATTAAAGAGTAATCAAGGGAACCAATGTTATAGCGGTAATCCAAAGAATGTAATCCAGTGACAAAGACCAGACATGGAAAACAGACATAAACAACAAAAAACATAAAGTAACTAAAATCACACATACAAAATAACAAAAGCAAATGAACAACTCGGACTCCACTTAAAACTGGGAGCATGGAAGAAGATATTGATGGCGTTCAAGGAAATCAGAGAAGTTAGTACTTGCTCTAGCGTAGCAAATCAATTGAGAAATATAAACACCATATGCAGGAGATATAGCGATATTGCTGCACAGGTAAAATTTATGATGTTGAATTAAAGTCGTCGCTTTTATCATAAATCATAGTGCTGAGACGATAACTGGTGTCAAATGAGAGATGTAGGTCTAACAAATACATGGTACAAGCTGTTTCTGTAGTCTCCTTTCTCTCGAGATCTGGTGGATATATTGATGGTAACCATTTACCAAAAGAAGGGTTGTCGATGGACAACACATCATTAATAAATATGTACGAACAGTTATAGGATTTAGCATCCTTAGATTTTTTTATTCTTTACGAGATGCTGAAGAAATTCAGTGTCGTATGAATATAAAAACAAATCGGCAAAACAGCACAGTTCGTTGGCCATTGGAATACCAACTTGTTGTTGAAAATAATTCCTCCGAACGTTCTAAATATGTTATCAATGAGGAAATCAAGCATATTGCAAAACTTCTTTTCTGTGTAGCACACTTTGCCATTCTATAGAAAAATATGTGGATATTTAACCAAGAACAACTTTACGTTTTGAAACAGCAAAAGATTTACAAATACGTCCTTTGAAACGAAATTTCAATTTATCATGTAATGTAGTGTAAAGAGTTGAGATGTCAAAAGTTTGGAGAGAACCGATTTCCGTAGACTTGCTGGAGTTTAGGTCTTGAAGTAAATCTTTTTTTTAGAATGTCTAAGTATCCACATATGATGAGAAAGCACCTTTTGTAGGAGTTCATTCTCAATGATATTAAAATTTCTAGTGATGACATGACCAGAAGGAATGTAATTAAATGGAAGAAATACACTCACATGTCAGAGGGTACGTTAAGCATTTATCAATTTTTCATTCAAATATGCTATTTCCGGTCACGTCATTACGGGAGATTTAAACATCATCGAATCTCTCCGTAAAGTCCTTTCTAAATGTCCCAAGTACCGTGAACCACGCTTAATAAATTGGAATAATAATTACAGAACAAGTCTTGACACTTCTGTTTCTGAATCTACCTCATCATTATACAGACTTGTGGCCATAATTGTGGAAAATGGCTTCCACAGACAGTTTGTGTTAAAGGTCAAAATGAAGAAAAACGATCATTTCTTGTATAAATGCAATTAACATGGCTAACATCCTCCATCACAAAAACGTCACAAAGAAAGTTCACCCGTATTTCAAAAACAAATCAATATCGATTATCTCATATTCCTATTCTTCACCTGTTGAATCCAAAATTTTCAATTATGAAAGGCTTCAAGGCTACACCACCAGAAAATTTATATTCATACATTATGTATACGGTCCTTCCGGTCACGTCATTTCGGGAGAGTTAATTACCATCGAAAACGAATCTCTCAGTACCGTCCATTGTTTAGGTCCCAAGAACCGTTAACCACGACAAAAACCAGCATACAAAGCCCAAAAAACAACTTGTTGTTGTCTGCGAAACGAATTACACCCAATGTTTATTATCAGAAGTAGTCGTAGAGTATAATAGCAGTAATAAGTCCTAAATGCTACCACACTCTCCAGAGAAGAGATAGTAGAAAACCTTAAAAGATAAAATATTATTACAGATACCTTACAGTCAGCCTCATATCTTGACCTTCATTTAAAGATCGATGGTAAAGAAAACTTTTGACCAAACTATACGACAAACATAATGAATTTTCATTCCGTATTGTCAACTCCACCTGTGTATGGAGTTTTCATAGCAACATGTTACGCAGTATCTACACAGACATTTTGTATCGCACTAGTCTTCTTGCCATTATGATTCTGGTCTGGTACAGAGTTGTGTTGCCAAAAGTTTGAAGTCATCACTACAGAAATTTTATGGTCGCCTTCATGAACTCGTGGATCGTTACGATGCATCCAACTGCACCATGATAAATGATTTGTTCAACGAGTCATAGTTGTTCCTTTCCTCTTTCATCTAGTCTGGACTTGAATTTTTCTGAGCAACTCGGCGGATGTTTCTAGAAAAGCAAAGTACGCTTATCCTACTGATGCACCTGGTCTATGCTCCCAGTTTTAGGTGGAGTCTGAGTTGCTTATTTACTTTTGTTACTTTGTTTGTATTATTATGATTATTTTATGTTCTTTGTCGTATGTGTCTCTATTACATGTCTGGATTTATTTTGTGCCTTGATTACATTCTTTTGACTTCTGCTAGAATCTTGGTTCCCTTGATTACACTTTATATTCAAGATTGTGACCACAAATGAAAAAAAATTCAAGCGTCTTTCTAATCCATTACTACTTTTCTGATATTTAGGTAGCGTTTTTTTTTTAAATTATAATCAAACAAGAACAGTGCGTTTTATATTGTAAACGGGGAATTAATCCATTATCGTTTCTCAAATCTTATATTACTGGTATTCGTTGGATTTAATATTGATACAGTTGCAATAGTCGCGTAACATGTCTTCTCACTAAAAAGCGACATTAAAACAGTCGTTTAAATCTCATGGTTTACAGTATATAATGAAGCAAGAAACGTTTGTAGTAATCAATAATATCATGTGTATAAGAAAAACAAAGCAATGGTCGCGAAGATTAAAATGTTCACAGTGCCCAAATTTGATGAATTATTTATAGGCAACGGCAACAACAAAAGATAAATCATAAAAAAATGTACCCCCTAAACATTTTAAAATGAAAGAAAACAAAATTTCATTAATAAAACAGTCAGCCTTATTGAAGTCACATTGAAGTTTATGATAATTTTGAGTGGCTATTTATGATGTTAAAAACAAATTTTTATGTCAAAAGATTTCAGACTGCCTCTAAGCCTATAACATGTAGTCGTGAAAGTAAAGTTTTCTATTTGTAAGGAGTTTCGTTGTTCCTAAAAGCAAATTTTACTTTCATGACTTTCATGTTCTACAAAATATGTGAACGCCATAATGCTCTTACGAATTATGCAGCCAATTTTAAACTTATTGTTACTACAAAACATTACACATGGATAGTAACCAAAAAACTGACAGTTATTCTCTGTATTTCTGACATTTACACTACAGAGGAGATACCTTATGTTCAAGAAAACTTAAAAAATTGTAAACATATCGAACCGTAATATAAAATCACACAAAATGTCCACAAATTGATCTTGTGATATGCCAACCTTCCCCTGTCACATCAGCTGCAGCTCGTGCTAATTTTTTTTCTTGAACGTATCACAGATCGTGACGTTCAGTGGTAATCCAATAAAATAGTGCCAGTTTAGTTAATACATTTGGGTAATATTTTGAACATAGCATCATTTTCTTTCTTTAAATCGCAAACTAACGATAAAAGGAATAAATAACATTTTGTTTTAGAAAGTGATGTCATCACGGTTAATAGCAGGTCTCGCTCAAGCGGTCTCAACTAGTATGAACCGTGATAAAATCACTTTCAAGAACATAAGGTCATTTATTCCCATAGAGTAAGAAGATAAGTTTCATATTTTTTATGTTAATATTATATTTTGTTTGTCACTGTTAGAGATTAAAAATACATTCCGTAGGGTTTTTCCTAATGTTTACGTAACGCATCTGTCTACTCCGAATAAAAGCATGAAAAATACTGTAATACATTCAATTCTCTTTACATTAAGCCAAATTTTAGAAACTAAATCAATAGAAATGTTAAGCTTTAATATGTACATTTGTTGCAATCGTCAGTTGAGATTTCGATAAGGTATATGTTAACATTTTTTAAACGCGTAGATGTTTTGAATAACTAGTCACATGTGGCTTGCAGCACATTTCAAAATACTGGGCACAATTTATTTGTTTATCATTTTCCTTCTAATTCAATAAAAAAGGGGAAATCATTATACAAAATGCACTCTTCAAAGTTTCAGGAAATAGTGTTTACCAATCCTAAATGTCAATAGCCGGTTTTGTAACACAGGATTTAATAATAGTATTGCCTATCACTTCATCAAATCGTAACATTCCAAAAAAAATTATATAGGGTTTTCGTAAAGGTTTCCAGGAAATACTTTGATATATCATTTATGTGCTAGGAAGTTGGTATCTACCATGTAATCTCCGACAATTATCCAAAGAGAACGTCATAATAATTCATACTTTCACTGCACACAAGTTTTAGCAGTTTGAAGTAATCAGTTATTAAGGACCTTTACCAATGACGGGTCAATAGAGAAGTACTGTGGTTTTTCATTAAATTTTACACATTTCTCTATTAAATTATAATTTCAAATCTCCTAGAACTTTTTTTCTGTAATGATAGTGTGAACCATAATATGACTTTGAAGAAGAACAAAAGGAAGTTGTACGAACTCACTGAGATTTACTAAACCAGTATTTGTTTTTGTATTTTTTAAATGAACAAGTCTTAGCAAGTCATATAAATGCAACCTTGGGTATGTATAGAAAAATGGGTAAATCTAAATACTTGAATAATTATTTTATATATGAATAAAAATTACACAGTCACCATGGGCTAGTTATAATAAGTAATATAATAAAGTCCCGATTGCATCAGTATTTAAGTGCTCAGTAAATCACTGCCACAAAGATCACAGTTTGCCCGATTGAAAACTATGATCGTTGGAGTTTAAGAACAAATGAAACGTCTTAGTACTTTTCCCAAGACTCTTTTGAAATCGTTAAAACCTAAACATATATTAGTTGCAAATGGCAACTTACCTCATAAAAAATATTATGATTGCTTTTGTTTATTTGTCAAAAGAATAAAATCGGAAGATGCAAGCATGTATAAGTCTACAATCGCGTTGATAGACAACATGTCAACATATCTGTAGACATTATGATTAGTTGTTATATGCAGTGTCAATAAACAATCAGGATTAAAATGAATTATACCCACTCCACCATCCTATTCTAAAGATGCGTGGTTCACATGGTCAATTCGTTTTACCTGGTAGTAATTTAAATTGTCTTTTAAAGTTTTTAATATTAAACTATAAATCATTTGCAACATAAAATAGATTGACATAACCAGGAAAAGTAAAATGGACGTAATTTGTCTAATGTGACTTAATCACACAATATCAAATTAAAGTTTTTATTTATGTATTTGATTCAAAACACATTGATCATATATACACAATGTAATTCAAATCATTCCTTCACTTATATTTGCTTTGCGAATTTTACAGGTGATACATCGTTAGGAAGTTTTTAGACCTTAACATGCATACCGTAATCCTTCAGTCGTTATAAAGTTTTCAGACCTTAAAATGCATACCGTAATCCTTCAATCGTTGGGAAGTTTTTAGACCTTAACATGCATACCGTAATCCTTCAGTCGTTATGAAGTTTTCAGACCTTAACATGCATACCGTAATCCTTCAGTCGTTAGGAAGTTTTTAGACCTTAACATGCATACCGTAATCCTTCAGTCGTTATGAAAAAAGTGATACGGCGGAGAAGTGTAGCACATTGAGTGGTCACATTTTCAGTCGTGATGTCATAATGAACATATTATATTAACATTTACGTCACGAATAACACAACGTACAGATCTTGGTTTAAGCATCTATTTTCGGAAGCGTCAGCAATGGGATGATTCAAATACGTCAACATCCAAAGCTATGGCCTAAACATGAATACACGAAACAAAGACGATCTACATATCAAATGATGCCAACCGAATAAAGATTTTTCAAGATTGTTTTATTTAAGAATCAGTGTTATGCAAAACTATATAGAGATTTTTTCTGCAACAATTCATCAGTTCTTATTAGAACAATTAATTGTCTTTACTCGGAAAAAAAAAAAAAAACAAGCAAAACAAACTAATGAAAAAAATCTAATAAATAAATTTAAGAGAAACTGAAGACACTTCGAATAAGTGAAATGTGCTCTCTATTCTAAGACAAATCTGCATGGTAGATTGAACTGTTAACTGAAATTGTCAGCATTCAAAATTTTTTTTTATGACTGCCATGTTTAGTCCTCAAATATAGCTTGAGTTATTGCTACCGTAAGATTTTACACAAATCTGAAATGTTGATAATTAGGAATTTTTTAGCTACAATTGAACAAATAATAGGAACCGGTAATTTACTGCACCACATATTCTTTATGTCATTTTAGCTATACATTAGTATTGAAAACTCTGTAGTTACTCAGTTCATTTGACAGTTATTATCATGTTATACTGTATTTAAAACGAATTTATAATTGGAACATATGGGATGAAAAATGTCAAAAGCTTGCAAGCGCTCATATCATTGATGAAATTTATTCCCAATAACAACTATACTTCAAGTCTGTTTTTGTGGACTGAACAATACGTTTATGCAAATAGATATTCGACCATCCTAGGAATACGACCAACAAGTTAAATTAGGGTTTAACATTTCATGTCTTCTTAAAATAATGTGCCATATATATATATTAGGACCTTGGCTGTTCTATACAACGCTTTCCGGTGTAAAACGTCCGGACATTGATATTTATAGCTTATCCTTATGACTAAAAACGTAAAATAAGTAGACAATAACGGTGCACTGATTTGAACTAAAACTAATATACAATGGAGGCTTAGAACTGGGGGATGCTGAAAATTTTCATCGGTTTTAGCCGAATTCGTATATCTAAGTGATTGTCAAGTCAGAGCACTGTTAATACTTTTATGCTGCAACATTTTTTTTAAAGAAACAAGCAAAAAAAAGCAAGGAAGTGGGCGACATTCTGGTAATTTCAAAACAAAACAATGTGTCATTTGTGACGTCACAACAATATTATCTACAGTCAGAAACCGTATATCATTTGTAAATATATGTTATTTTGACTGCTCAATAGAATAATTGCAGTATAAAGAGAATGCGAAAGACTTGATAACAATACTTAAACATTAACAGTACTTTCAATAATTTGCTGACTTTTGAACTTTTGCTTTAATTGTAATTGACAATTGTATTAAGATATGTAGATGTATTATTAGATTTATTCTACAATAATGATGACTCATTTATTGTTTCCAAACAGGAAGAGCTTTTGTCGTTGACAAGATATTGACAAAGGAGAAATAAAAGTTATCCCATTGATTTAATTTAAATTCATATCAGGATTTTACAAATTAAATCAAAATATTAGACAGAAAGATGTTCTTTTGAAAATCTATTCTGACACTGTGATAAGCATAATTTTGATAATAACTAATTCCAATATGTTTCACTTCTTTTTTCAAAAACCGGTTAATATTGGTAAGCATCGGTTTATTTAGATTTATTAATAAAGAATAAATGTAGAATATAAATCAACTCTTAATTTGGCCACTAAAGTTCATAGTATATCAAGAAAAAAATAAAAATGTCATTAGCCTTTAAATTACTCAAATCACGCGGTGGGAGGGTTGATGTTTGCTTTGTTGCTATATGTAGCATCGGGGATGCCTCAGCCCAGTTCAGCTTTTTGAGGTGCAAAACGATTTACGGGGTCAATATTAAAAAAATTAAAGACATATCCATTAACCAGTTGTGTAAAATATAGACCATATAAACTGTGATAATGCTTTCAGGTTGAGTGTTCAGGCAGATATTCTGCATTTCTTTGTATGGAACAGGTCTGCATGGGGATTAAAATATAATTCGAAATATCAGGTTATACTGAATGAAAATAATATTCATAAAATCGAAAATTAAACAACATTTAAAAAATAACCTTTTTCGGCTTCTGGAACAGGGTAATGTTGCTACAAGATTGAAGTCATTACTACAGAAGATTTATGGTCGTCATCATTAACTCGTGGATCGTTACGGTGTATCCATCTGCACCATGAAATCTGATTCGTTCAATGTGTCATAGTTTTCCTTTCCTCTTTCGTGTACCACGGACTTGACATTTTTATGAGCAACTCGGCGGGTGTTTCAAGAAAAGCTAGCCCCGTGCACTTCCGGGTGTTAAAAGAATAGGCCTGCAGCAGCGCTAAGCTTGTCGTAAAAGGCGACTAAAAGTGGTCAGAACCCTAGCCTGGGGCTAGGGCGCTCTGCCCACAGAGCAACTGGGATGTGTGCCCCAGGCGGTGAAATGGGGTACCCCTGGCGTGTTACATACTGGGGTTGTCAGGCTATAATACGGAAAACCTGACCGCAAACCATAGTGGTGCACCGTGTTTGGAAAGATGCCACGTTTCTCGCACGTTAAAGAACCCTACTGTGGTATTCTCCCGGAGTAGGAACCATAGGGCTCCGCCACAGGAGGCTAAATTGCCCGACCCAACCCACCTTCCCCTATTTCCAGTGGCAATCAAAATTTGTCGACCTCATTGTCCTTGTGTCCCATCCCTTTTTCATTTCATCATCATTTCATGTTCATTTTATCATCAATTTCATGTTCATCGTATGAATATAGCTGAAATATTGCTGCTCGGACGTTAAACCCAAACAAACAAACAAACATCAAGAAAAGCAGAGGACGCTTAACCTACCGGTGCACCTGGTCCATGCTCCTAGTTTTTAGTGGAATGCGCTTTGCTCATTTGCTTTTGTTACTTTGTGTGTATGATTTTAGTAACTTTATGTTCTTTGTTGTGTATGTCAGTTTTTCATGTCTGGTCTTTGTCCCTGGATTACATTCTTTAGATTACTGCTATAACATTGGTTCCCTTTATTATTCTTTAAAAATATTTCATTTCTTTATATAGCTTACCATGGTGAACTGTAATATTCATTTATTGCAAAAGTTTTCTTTTTACATTGAACGAGTGTATGACGCCATTACTGATATAGCTGTTTTACTATTTTATCTTTTCTTGAATATTGTTTTAAAAGACAGTTAATGTTGTGAATTAAAATAAATGAAATAAATCACATTTGTCTGATTGATGCGATATTATAATGGCGATACCGTCATTCATCTTTATTTCTGAAGATAATTTATCATTTTCGTTGTATTCATTTTGATATTTTAAAAAGATGAAGAGTTTTTTTTTCATTGTAAAGTAGCATTTTATTTTATTTATTGATCTACAGATGGGGAATACAAATTCACTTGGGATACAAAAAAAGCCGTCGAAGTGGGTAACTTCAATGTTTGGTCTCTTCAAATATAACAAAGTGTGTTTCAAAAGTTTGTTTCTGGCTAAATGGTTAATTCACGTCAACTGAATTGGCTTTATCTGCCATGATGTCATAATTTGTCAAACTGTTTTTACGGCAGGCTGGTATGACTACCAAATATAAAATTTACGGTTACAATATTTCGATCTGATTTCATATTCTCTGGACGCTGGTCAATACAACTCAAAACATCTAATAATATTTATCATAATCTGATTTATTTAAAATAACACATTTATTCCGTGGACTAGTTTACAATCAGGTCCTGTATATGTGTACGTACATTTAGTATACATCATAAAGAATAAAAAATGCAACACATCTAGGGCCGCATTTCAGTGTTTTTACGAATAACATAAGTTAAATGGTGGTCACTAATGTCAAGACGTATAACACCGGCAGTTGAGAAGTTTCCTTCATTCGTTACATGCATATGGTCTACTAATGTACACAAATCTTTTGTAACTGGAGTAGATTCTTTGATTTGCTGATTGTAGTTATATGGGTTCGTCGTGCTTTTCATTTTACTATCATTCAATTGATCAACGTTGAAGTCCCAAATTATGATAGTGTTTTCTATTTTGGTTGCAAGTTCTTCGGCAACACTTTCAAATTCATCTTCCGCAGAATAGTTCTGTCAACTACGTGTTGAATAGTTGGTTGGTGAATTAAGCTGTTTGGTATATAGCGATAGTACCACCAAATTATTGTGTAATGTTAAATTTGACCTAGTCCACTTTTCTGTTATATAGAGAAGAACACATCCACCATGCCTATTTCTGTCTCGTCGGTAAATTCTATAACCTTTCATCATGATTTCAATATCAATACTATTGTCACGTTTACAACACACCTCCTTATCCGGCGGCCATCTTACTCTTTAACATCTAACAGGACAATAACAAGTAATGTTACGTTTTATAAGCATTTCAATGTTAAACTTCTCCATTTGTCCTATTGTATGTCTTGGTATTTCTATCCACAAGGAGAACAAATGTATTTTAGAAGATACATCATGTAAACCAATACATTCAATCAGAATCTACATAAAACACTAGCTTTCACTGCAAATTTTTTTCCCTACTTACCTATACATATTATATCATTCGAGGGCGCCATCTATGTAGCTTTTTTTCACAGTTGTAAGTCAACAACTTTCATGTTGACAGCTGTTAGTTTCCAATAACAAGGTAAGTGTGGTCCGGTCTACTCCTGATTCAAAAGTATCAGAATTGGAAAAAAATGTTGAGGTAAGATTCATGATATCTTAAAAAAAACTATGATTGATTGATTGATTGTTGGGATTTAACGCCCGAGCAGCAATATTTCAACTATATTCAGACGATGAACATGAAATGGATGTTAAATGAACATGAAATGATGATGACGAAATGAAAACATGGATGGGACACAAGGAGATTATGGTCGACAAACTTTGATTGCCACTAGAAAAAAGGGGGATGGGTAGGGTCCTATCGAATACCACAACAGGGTTCTTTAACGTGCATGGAACGTGGTATCTTTCGCAACACGGTGCACCACTATGGTTTGCGGTCAGGTGTTCCGTATTATAACTACATTTTAGTATTCCTCAAATAGTGAACTTTATAACACATTTACATTAAATATATTACAGTAATCCCTGGAATAATAGAATTTTTAAATCGAAATCCATGAGACAGATTTATCATATTTCTTAAATAACATCAGCTGAATAATCAATACATCTACAAATATTTCATGCATCTCAAATGAAAATTCGGAAATTTCTTCACTTTTTAGATTTTCATGTTCTGCCTCAATGAATCAATGCTCCGTTTAATGGTCAAACTAACAACCTGTTTTAACTTTCATACTTCAATACAGCAAGGTTGATCTTATGTTCGGTTCTTTTGCGTACACATGCAAACATGACAAATATATATATTTACATTATAACTCTGTTCAAATTAGAGAAAAGTCGTTTTTGATCTACTAATAAACAATAAATTACCATTTGTCTCTGATATTCATTATGGTTGTTTCTTTTCCACAAATTTGTATTTGGAATTAATTATTGACTGTAAAATATCTTCTGGTTGCATTGTCCTATAAAAATTTCGCGACTTTCAGTCAAGTAAATCTTGCAATCGATTTTCGGTATGCAAGTCTTGTAGTAAAGGAGGTTTTCAAATTAGGTTTTATTGCCCGTGGCAGTGTTTTTGTGTAGTGTCCATTGGGTTTTACATGATTTTATCTCTTTACCGTTTACCTGCATTAGAGCATCCACCCCTCCCCTCCCCAACAAATGCTCATTCTTAAGACAGGCTTTTTTACCTTATTTTACCATGCACAATAACAAATAGTGTATCTGTACAGCGTTAAGCATTTTTATCTGACACTGATCTTGCGTTCTGGACATGCATGATGTTTTGATGTTTTCGATCGTTTGCTTATATTTCAGGATAGAGCTTACGTCAAATTAAGCGGTGGCTAGCTTCAAATCAATATTTTATCTCGCGAGGAACTCAAAACATAGTAAAAAATTCGTGTATTCTTCAGATTTTGAAGTTAGTTGTTTAAATAAAAAGTCACCCGAATAGATATATCCATATTGAGCCTGTTTGTATAGTTTGGGCCTCTTTGTTCGTATTTGTTCAGTCGTTGATTGGCTTTTTCAATCTAGAATTGATTTTATAAATATATACGATAAAGTCATTTTTTGGATTACTTTACTAGATCAATTTCTTAGAACAAACACTTTGTCAGTAAAAGTTATAGACGAAATTATTCAAATGGTTATCAATTTCAATGCCTAAATGTAAGGTTGAAATCAATTGTCACATTTTAGACGTCTGAATATGTAGGTTTTGATGCGTATTCGATAGGACATCAATTTGTTACGTATGACTTATGTATCCTGTTGTGGCGCATCACTATCGAAACAAATTATGGTGAAGACATCGATGCCTCTTCCGCTATTGTATTTAAAAGTCATTTGCAATGATAAATGATAAATTGCTTGAGACGGTTGTCGGAATTTTAACTAAATAAATTTATTCTGAGACAAATTAAACTGCCAAAAAGACAGGTTAAAATGTCTTTCATAGATGTACGATGTTCCCGGGTAACGTATTTTAAGATTGATATAGAGTGTTATGACCCATGTGTACCAACATATAATGCCACCTTGTTTTTAATGATTAATGAACTTAAGTGTTTTTTTTAATTGAAATTAAAGACCAATGATATGAAATTGTGTAAAGAGTTTAAATGATATTCATATGAATCGAAACGTCATATGAACACACAGAGAACATTATATAATTAGTATGGAAAGTTTTTCTGTACTCAAGGTTTCTTCCACATCATTGTCTTTTATTGGTTTTTGTAATTAGAATGTAATCCTCGAGGATACAAATCAGCCCAGAAATCAGTCTTCTCTGATCCAAAGGATCGAATTCATGTAGATGATCCTGACATTTGCTAATTGAATACTCCTTGAAACACGTGTACGGCAAACAGTGAATGTACATAACCTTGTTAGACCTTACGCTATATATGCTTGACGTTACTATACTTGTGTGAAAAAAAATACCAGTAACGCATTTATGACAAAGTTACATGTATGTGCACAATTGTGAAGAATTTTAAATGTACACTATATTCTACTGTCAAAGAGTAATCAAGGGAACCAAAAGAATGTAATCCAGGGACAAAGACCAGACATGGAAAACAGACAAATACAACAAAGAACATAAAGTAACTAAAATAGTACATACAAAGTAACACAAGTAAATGAGCAACTCGGACTTCACTAAAATATGGAGCAAGGACCAGTTACACCGGTATGGTAGGCGTCCTCTGCTTTTCTAGAAACACCTGCCGAGTTGCTCAGAAAAAGTCGACTGGGGTAGACGAAAGAAGAAAGGAAAACTATGATACGTTGAACAAATCAGTTTTCATGGTGAAGATGGATACACCGTAACGATCCACGAGTTCATGATGACGACCATGAAACTTCTGTAGTGATGACTTCTATCTTGTAGCAATATAAACATATTCCAGAAGAGCCTAATTGTAAGAAGTTTGCGTAGTTACATCTGGCGTAACGTATGAGTTGTGATATGAAAACTCTATACGCAGGTGTTGAAGGGTTGTTCCCACAGATGAAAGGAAAATTGACAATTCTGAATGAAAATGCATCACGTTTCTCGTAAAGTTTGGTAAATAGTTTTTCATTCCCACCGATGTCTAAGTGTAGGTCAAGATAGGAGGTTGACTTCACAGTGTCTGTAGTATTCTTTATCTCAAGTTCTTTGGGGTAGATACGAAACTAAGTCCTCGAAACTAGGATTATTGTGCAGGTCCGGGTGTTTAAAGAATAGGCCTGCAGCAGCGCTAAGCTAGTCGTAAAAGGCTACTAAATAGTGCTCAGAAATCTAGCCGGGGGCTAGGGCGCTCTGCCCACGGAGCAACTGGGATGTGTGCCCCAGGTGGTGCAATGGGGTACCCCTGGCGTGTAACATGCTGGGGTTGTCAGGCTATAATACGGAAAACCTGACCGCAAACCATAGTGGTGCATCGTGTTGGGAAAGATGTCACGTTCCTCGCACGTTAAAGAACCCTGCTGTGGTATTCGATAGGAGTAGGAACCTTTGCGCTCCGCCATCGCAGTGGCTCTGTGGGCAGAGCGCCTAGCCCCCGGCTAGGTTTCTGAGCACTATTTAGTCGCCTTTTACGACAAGCTAAGCGCTTCTGCAGGCCTATTCTTTTAACACCCGGACCTGTACGGGGCCAGCCTCAAAAGAAGGAAGAAATAGGGCAGCAAGTAGAGTACATTTTTTTTTTGAGAAACAACGATGTATAATGTTTTTTTAGTCGGGATTTTAACTAAGTATGGGGAATAGAAATATAGAGTGTTGAAAAATCATAGATTTTAATGTTATTATATTCTGATTATAATATTGAATGGGGGTCTCCAAAAGATCTTTCGAATTTTTCAAGATCCACATTGAATTAATACCATTACGGGAGTAGCAAGTGCTGTAGTAGGACTGCAGACCCTCTTTGACAGCTGTGTGTATAGACGTTCAACGTTTTGAAGGAGGTTTGGAAGTACATTCTGCAGATTCAGCTATGTAACGTTGTCTATATGGATTCTTGTTGAGTTAAGGAATCACGTACATAGACGGTAAACCATAAATATTGTCTTTGGTACATGTAGAGAGATGTCGAGTTTAGGAGTCCAGTACATAAACGGTAAATCGTAATTATCGTCTTCGGTAGAAAGATGGCATTGTAACCAATATTTCGATATAAAAAATATATGGAAAGAGCGAAACTTTTTTTTTTTTAACTTTTTTTTATCTTTTATTTATTTATTTTTTTGCTGAAATGATCCGTATGAAGACGCATACAAAACTCTTAAGTTTTTGTTAAGGGGTTGTCTGAAAAGGTAAACGAATGGGTTTTTTTTTCAGTTATTGCCGATATATGTGAAAACCATACAGCATTAAACATCAATTGATAAAAGAATATCTATGGTAAGGCCTACAAAAGTCCTATCAAAACGGCCGGAAGTTGTAGGACGCTTCTTGTAAGATTTATTACTGGTGAAAGGCAAACAGCATACAATCTAAAACCAATCGATTGATGATTTTCTTTTCGATTTCCAACCTTCTTTTGGGTAAAGCTTGTACATAAACTCTCACTTCAGTTCCGGACCTAAAAATTTGAAATTTAATGCATTTTGTTGTTTTCCGTCTATTGCAAAAACCCGTTGAGATGTACAGAAGCTTTGAAATGTTTACACGGTTCTTATGATCACCCCTTTAGCATGTTTTAAGTGTTGTTCTCGCTTCTGGATATTTGAAGACATAATCTTATTACCCTTGATTAAACACATAATCGATATAAAAATGATAAATGTACATTTGATTGGGCATTTTTCTTTGTACTTTTTTTTTAAATTTTGAATGGTTTTGCAAGATGAATCTTTTAAATATTCTTACAAAATCATATTGAAATTTCATTTGGTGGAAACATTTGTTACAAATAAATTGCTCTTTATCTCTGTTGTCAAAAAAATATGTTTGTAATTTAGATTTTTCTATCACGTTATATTTTTGTCAATATTTTGATTCGTAATGCAAATTAGAAATCATAACATTTAAAAAATATTAAATAAATAACTTAACAAATATTTATAAGGTTATGTTTTTTGCGACTTATTGTCCGATATTTTTGAAAATATATATTTTCTCACAGAACTGTAATGTTGACCGTTTGTGACCTTGTCTTCTCACTTTGACTTTGTATGAAAATTAATCCATACAAAAATGGTCAAAGCCAAATGTGGCAGTGCTAAATTATAGCGAATAAAATTAGATTATATTTTTGCTCTAACCATTTAAAAGGGAAACAATGGAACCAGAATTAGAATTTAATCGGAAAAGAAGAAAACTTTCAGGAACAACAATCAGACCAAAACCAAAAATAGTCATGAACAACGGAGAACATGAAATAATTCAAATAATACGCAGAAAAACACAAGAGAAAATTATCAACATCGACTCCTTTAAAACTAGGCACATGGGCACTTGAATCAGTCAGCGTCCTCTGCTTTTTAAGAAATATTCATCGAAGTGCTCAAGAGATGTCACGTACGAAAGCTGCTGTCATTTGACGAGATGAAATGCAGGATTGCTCTATCCTTAATGATCATATTACCAGGAACGTTTTGTGGAAAAGTCTCTATTTCCATAAATCCTGATTTTCACAAATTTCATTTAAATTAAGCTCAGATTAATTTGAAATTTAATTAATTTCAAAGTACAAGTTTTCAGTTTGGTTCACCTATCTGCACAAAAAACACTGATCAAATTGCCGTGTTCATAGTTTAAATTATACAATATGAACTTAGGAATATCGAAATGTAAATGGAAATCCAAGGGTATAACAAACCCGAAAGATATTTATTATTAAATACATAAAACCAGGTGCGTTAGAAAGATAAACTGTTCCTGTTTGTTGTAAGGCCCCAATCGCATGTAAAGCCTATATCTGACAATCTATACAGTAAAACCCAAACTTTGTTTTTAAATACACGCATTTCTTCGAGATGTACGCTGGTCATGTCTAGTCATTTTTGTCAGATATTTTTACTCCTATAGTTTTATTTATTTTATTGCTTTTGTGTCAAGTAACCCAACATTTCGTTATAGAATTCTTGAAACAAACCTAAAAATTTTATTTGGGATTTTTTTTTTTTAAATCCTTGTTATTTCATCAGTTGTTTTAATAGATAAAACCTACTAATACAAAACCTATGGTAAACCTTAAGAAATCGTTTTCCCGCCAAAATTTCAAATGATTATATATCAAACACGAGCACACTGACCCATCTATTTTTTCCGTAGTCTTTTAGTATGGATGATCTTGAAAATCAACCCCTTGAAATCTTTGTTATTCTTAAATAGACCAGCGAAAATCCTTAAATGTCGATGCAACCGCAAATATATCAAATTAAAATAGATACACCTTAGATAGGAGAATCATTTATGTTACGATATTAATATGGAGAATAAATGATAGAGAAAAAACAAACAGTCGTCATGTTTGTCTTGTAGTTAAGTAGAAACAAGGAATGATTGATTACCACAGAAGTCTTGTATTATTTTATTAAAATGGTTTTCAATTTTCCGAGTAATACTTTGTAAGATAAGGACCCAATGGACAAAGGACAATTTATTAAATGCATGTTCTACCTCCTTAAGTAAGAGAGTACCATGAAGAAACAAGTAAACACTTATTAAAGAAAATCGAAGTTTTTTTTCTTATTGATGTATGTTTTCCTGAATTCCCTTCCTATTATTCTCTAAAGGTTTCTGAAGACATCTATCACCGTTAATAATATATAGTCAGCCCACGGTTGTTCAATAAAAATGAAGTTATAAAGATGCTATCAGCAGTTATTAATTGAATAATGATTTATTTCTTAAAGACCACATTTGTAAAGATAAAATTTCTTCTAAAAACATATTCACATCTTGAACTTTCATAGAGGGTAAATTGAATATAATTTCCGTTACGTTATCTGTGCAAACAAGTAAAAAAACTGTGTTTGCTCTATCAGTATTGACAATTTAATCAAATGTAGGTAATTTGTTTTGTTATATTGAAAAGGATTCGGGGAAAAAAAGCAAAAATTATGAAGTATTTATTTCAGGATTATTTTTACTAAGCTCCTTCTTTTCGTTTTCCTAGAGCTCTGACAACCGGATCAAGTCTTGTCCGGTTTGAATACTCTGTTAAACGTTAAAACATTACAAGGTTATCCCTGTCAATGCAATTTCCAGTTCGGCACGTTGTTAACCTCTAGAAAATGGATCTGTTGAGAGTTTTGAATTATAAAAAAAAATATTTTGGAAATTGAAGAGGTGAAGCTTGAAAAGTTCGGACGAGCTTTTCTATATACATGTATATTATAAAAACATAAATCCATTAGATTACCAATTTTATTGTTACATTTCTGTAGGTTGTAAGGGTGCGAACAGTTCTAATTTCTATAACGGTTCAAAATTATTGTTTAAAATACTAAAAATAGCAATGTTTGTGTCCTGTTGGTGGTTGCGACACTCATATTTCAGTCCAAAATCTTCAAAATGACATATTTTTGCAAAGTGTATGTGTATAAAAACTTTAAATATACCCATTAGTCTAAAACTTTTGTACAAAATGTTAAAATTTTCAATTTAAGTATTATGTGAATTGCTGTAATATATATATTCTAGACCAAATTCTTAAAAATAAGATATTTTTGAAAATTGAATGAGTGCAAACACTTGAGATTTTTTTAATGGTCCGTTATTATTGTTTAAAGTGCAACAATTGTCAAAATAAGAATCATTTTTGTGGTTGCGACACACATTTATTTCAGTCCAATTTTTCAAACATTGCATACTTCTGCAAATTGTATGGGTGCAAACAGTTTTAATTTCAATAACGGTAAAAATTATTGTGTGAAATATTTAAAATGACAATATAACAGTTTTGTATGCAGATCATCTTTGTTTCATGTTCTTTAAAGTTCAGGTCATGTTCTTGGATTTTGATGTAACTGGGTGCGCTCATCATTGACGCTATGTGATTTTGTGCGGATAGTTGGCATAGAACACTGAAAGTGCTAGCCCTATAATATTGATAATAAATAAATAAAACAAAAGCCGCATTTAAAAGGTTAAAAGGACCTAAATGCAAATAGGGAAACAATGGAACCAGAATTAGAATTTAATCGGAAAAGAAGAAAACTTTCAGGAACAACAATCAGACCAAAACAAAAATTAGTCATGAACAACGGAGAACATGAAATAATTCAAATAATACGCAGAAAAACACAAGAGAAAATTATCAACATCGACTCCTTTAAAACTAGGCACATGGGCACTTGAATCAGTCAGCGTCCTCTGCTTTTTAAGAAATATTCATCGAAGTGCTCAAGAAATGTCACGTACGAAAGCTGCTGTCATTCGACGAGTTGAAATGCAGGATTGCTCTATCCTTAATGATCATATTACCAGGAACGTTTTGTGGAAAAGTCTCTATTTCCATAAATCCTGATTTTATATATATATTCTAGACCAAATTCTTAAAAATAAGATATTTTTGAAAATTGAATGAGTGCAAACACTTGAGATTTTTTTAATGGTTTGTTATTATTGTTTAAAGTGCAACAATTGTCAAAATAAGCATCATTTTTGTGGTTGCGACACACATTTATTGCAGTCCAATTTTTCAAACATTGCATATTTCTGCAAATTGTATGGGTGCAAACAGTTGTAATTTCAATAATGGTAAAAATTATTGTGTGAAATATTTAAATTGACAATATAACAGTTTCGTATGCAGATCATCTTTGTTTCATGTTATTTAAAGTTCACGTCATGTTCTTGGATTTTGATGTAACTGGGTGGTATCATCATTATATCAAATAGATATAAATTAAACGCTCTGCAATAAACAAAATTAATCTCAACTTCCGCAAAAGTAAAAATACTCGTTTATCCTCCTACCGATGAACATGGTCATTTCACGGAGTTCAAAGTTGAATGAATTATTGTTGACAATTTTGTTTTTAAATTCCATTTTATCCTATTATTGTATTATCTATAATGGAAAAGTTATGCGCCAATATTATAACGGCGAAATAACTGCATGCTTTCAAAAAGACAAAACAAAAAGGATCTCATTTATTCCTTTATAGTCTTTCAAAATTATAGATGGTCCTGTACTAAAAGCTTTGCTGCCCAAAATAGTCAATCAATGTTTCATTACACCTTCATTTGCGTTTAATAAGCCACTATCTTATGCAATCTTTATTTCCTAGTTCAATGTTTAGTAATGATGATTTAAAAATGGTACTTAAAGTTTTTTGAAGATAATTGAAGTATACCTTCTTCCGTTTATCATAAAACTAACGTCGTTTGTTATTCAGATAGGTAAAAATTAGTAGGGCCCAAGTCTTGAATCATATTCGTATACTTCCTTAAAACCATTAGTCTTTTTGAAAGCTTAATTCTCTCAACGTATCTTGGAATGGTGGCCTATTTATGAATTTATTTCAATAAAACCGACTGACAGCTCTTGTATTATCTTATTTTAAAACCGAATATCAAGACACTACGATATTTTTCCTACTTTTATGACTTTCTTAAGGTCTAGGAATAACAAAAAAATAATTAAAAGGAACCGAACAAAAACAACAATTTTCGCCATTTCGTTCGGGAATATAATAATAAAAAATTGATCTCAATTTATCAAGTGAACTAAGCTCATGCGTTTTGTCTTAAATGATGCCTGCTCAATTACGAACGCTGGAAAAGCAAAAATTAATGATTCGTTCTTTCCATTTATTTCAGTTCTTTTTTAATCAAACATATCAGTTATAATTTGTTTGAAATATACATGGTGTTAATTGTTTGAGACTTTTCTTCTAATGAATACAGAAGAAAACTGGTTAGTGAGTACTTTAGTACTTCATTCGACCCATGGATCCAGTATACATTTATGAAAGGGTGCAGTTAATCTTAATTTGTAATACAAATTCTGTTTTACAATTCCTGAAGACTTTGCCTAGCTATTGTGAAATCGTTTGAAAGGTTGTTGCCTCGTCTTGTTTTTTGTGAATTTAAGTATACCTTTATTCGGCAAATAACATGTTTTCCGTCAGAAAGCATCTCCTGTGGCTTTTTATTTTTCCGGCGGAAAGCATATGATCTGCACCTGGGGATAATTTATTGAGAGAAAATGACCAAAATTTACAATAATATTAAGTATCAAATGTTTACCGGATTCAATTTAGACAAAAAAGGATATTAAAAAGAAATGAACGATCGCCCGTAGTTATAAGCTGAAATAGTTTCTATTGCATTCAAACGGAAACAATTAATCGTAGAGGAAGCTGGAGGGTAAGCGTGTTGAAAACCTTGTTTTACTCACCATTTCAGTCGGAAATGCCATTACCAAATAAAGACCATTGCAATTGTTTCTAACTCTCCGGTTTTTGACTTGATATTGCCACTTGTTACAGGGACTTTCCATTCTGATTTTCCTGTCGAAGTTGCCTTGACGTAATCAGTTTACATATTTGTAATAACTCTGCAATTGTGATCAAACGGCAACTTTCAAAACACATTTTAATACATCATTTTTCAGAAAATGCGAAGAAAAACATTTCGCCCTATATAGTTAAATATTTCGTTCACACACATCAAAGGACATTTTTTACCCTCAAACATCTTTATATTAAATTTGAATCAACAAAAAACTATCATCTTTGTTTACATTGAAAAGGGAAATTAATCAAATCGGTAGGGTGTTTAGGGTTGTGAAGTGCATTTTGTACTCCCGTAACATCGCAAGATGCGTAAAACCCTCTTACGTTCGTAGTTTAGGTGGAACTTATTTTTCTATCCTTTTTCTCATATTTGTATTCTTAGAAAATATATTTTATTCAGATGGATTTGTTTGTTTGTTTGTTGGGGTTTAACGTCCGAGCAGCAATATTTCAGCTATATTCAGACAATGAACATGAAATGGATGATAAAATGAACATGAAATGATAAAAAAAGGATGGGTCACAAGGACAACAGGGTCGACAAATTTTGATTGCCACTAGAAAAAGGGGGGATGGGTAAGGTCGGGCAATTTAGCCTCCTGTGGCGGAGCGCAAAGGTTCCTACTCCTATCGAATACCACAGCAGGGTTCTTTAACGTGCGAGGAACGTGGCATCTTTCCCAACACGTTGCACCACTATGGTTTGCGGTCAGGTTTTCCGTATTATAGCCTGACAACCCCAGCATGTAACATGCCAGAGGTACCCCATTCCACCACCTGGGGCACAGATCCCAGTTGCTCTGTGGGCAGAGCGCCTAACCCCCGGCTAGGTTTCTGAGCACTATTAAGTCGCCTTTTACGACAAGCTTAGCGCTACTGCAGGCCTATTCTTTTAAACACCCGGACCTGCACGGGGATATATTCAGATGGAAGTAAAACATTTAGAAAAATACTTTGTATCAGCATAGTGCTCCGCGATTTGACCTTAACATTGGATTGATTGCATGACATTCATTCTGCTTTTTACATGAAATCAAGAGTTGTTTCTAATGCAAATACCCAACAAACTACCAAGCTTAAAAAAAATCATGAGTTATTTGGATATGTAGGAGAGAGTAATCAAGAGAACCAAGGTTATAGTGGTAATCAAAGGAATGTAATCCAGGGACAAAGACCAGTTTGTTTGTTTGTTTGTTTGGGTTTAACGTCCGAGCAGCAATATTTCAGCTATATTCAGACGATGAACATGAAATTGATGATAAAATGAACATGAAATGAAAAAGGGATGGGACACAAGGACAATGGGGTCGACAAGTTTTGATTGCCACTGGAAATAAGGAGAGGTGGGTAGGGTCGGGCAATTTAGACTCCTGTGGCGGAGCCCTATGGTTCCTACTCCGGGAGAATACCACAGTAAGATTTTTTAACGTGCAAGGATCGTGGCATCCTTCCCAACACGGTGCACCACTATGGTTTGCGGTCAGATTTTCCGTATTATAGCCTGATAACCCCAGCATGTAACACGCCAGGGGTACCCCATTCCACCACCTGGGGCACACATTCCAGTTGCTCTGTGGGCAAAGCGCCTAGCCCACGGCTAGGTTTCTGAGCACTATTTAGTCGCCTTTTACGACAAGCTTAGCGCTGCTGCAGGCCTATTCTTTTGACACCCGGACCTGCGCGGGTTGACAAAGACCAGACATGGAAAACAGAGACATGGAAAATAGACATACACAACAAAGAACATAAAGTAACTAAAATCATACATACAAAGTAACAAAAGTAAATGAGCTTGGACTCCACTAGCACATGAATACGATTTATGCGTAAAAACATCAATAACCTGGGAAATATGCGAAGATATAATTTTAAATCGCAAGGAAGAAACGGAACGTGAAACACGCTGTTAAAAAATAAAAACATAAAGCTAAAATTGTGACATATTAAATTTAAACACAAATAAACTAAAATATGAATTGGTGTTTATATATTTTTTCGCAAGAATTAAACAGCCATAATGTTCAAATAATTTGTCAATAGGCTAGTTTGACGTCATTGCTGTAAACGTCTTATTGAAACTAAATTATTGATGTTTTCTTCGAACGTTTATGATCACCAAGCAGTTGTGAATGTATACATATATCTTCCCTTATAAAAAAAAAACCAATTACTACGTTTGCCGCATGGTCATTAATTTAAAAGGGAATCCGCTAAATTTATTTTTCTTTTTACTGTTTTGATAAAATATTTATTCCATCTACTCCCATTCCAAAAAAACTCATTTCATTGATTGTTTATATACTACTTGATAACACGCAAAACAAAGCTATCAAAAAGCTAAATTTCTAATTTATCCTATTATTTGGCTACTGTCAGATTTTATATCATGTGTAGCATTGACCTTTATTCAAAGTAGTAACTTAATTATATATTAATTTTCATACATTATACTGTTAATAAGCCTGGCTATGTATAAGATCTTTATATAGTATTCATTAACCTTATATACTTATTTGGTTATTTTTATACCGAGTGAAGATTTATTTTGTTTTTCCGATTTTTTCCTCACATTTTTAGTATCATGATATGAATATAGTTTATGATAACATATAACGAAAGTTCTCTTTAGAAAGGAGACAGTGAAACAAATGCATTTATGATAAATTTATTTCAAAATCTAAAATCAGTTCTCTCCAGACTTCTGACTACTCAACTCTTTACACTACGTTACTACATGATAAATTGAAATCTAGTTTGAGAGAACCTATTCGTAAATCCTTTGCTTTAAAAAAAATATATGTTATTCTGGGTTACAAATCGACATGTTATTTTTTCTAAAACATCGCAGAAGTGTAAAGTGTGCTAGACAGAAAAGCAGGTTTGTGATATGCTTGATTTCCTCATTGATAACATATTTGTCACATTTGAATTTTTTTTAACAACAAGTTGGAATTCCAATGGGCACTAAATGTGTTCCTCTACTAGCCGATTTGTTTTTTCTCGTATGAATTTCTTCAGATGCTAAATCCTTTAACTTTACATACAGATATAGATTATGTATTGCCCATCAACATCCCTTTTTTTTTGGTAAATGGTCACCGTCAATATACCCACCAGAGCTCGAGATAAAGGAGACTAAAGAAAAAGCCTGTTCTGCATCTTTTTTTACTTACAACTGGATTTTGACAACAGTGGTCATCTCAGCACTAAGATTTATGATAAATGAGACGACTTTAATTTTAATATCATAAATTTTCCTTACATGTTCAACAATATCCCATCATCTCCTGCATATGGTGTTTATACGTCACAATAGATTCGCCACGCTAGAGCAAGTACTAACTACTCTGATTTCCATGAATGCCATAAATATCTGCGAAACAGACTCCTGAATCCGGGGTATGAGAAAATGCGTCTTAGAAGGTCTCTTAACAAATTTCTTTTAGATATCAGTCCTTAGTTGGAAAAAAACTCAGTTTCGTCTAAAACAATGAGTAATAATCGTGTTTTTGTAAAATGTTCTTTGTGCTGATGTGATCGCTGACGTACTGATTATGACAATAGCACGAAAATGCTACTGGTATGTTCACGCTGCAATGGAAGGGGGAGGGGGTATATAGCTCTGTTAAACCTATTTTTGTACCACCATTTCGTTTGAAATGCCTGTACCAAGTCAGGACCATTGTATTACCAGCTGTTCCGGTGGTGTAATATCTATTTTGCCAGGTTTATTTGGGACTTGACTTGATTATGAATCGGATTAGGGATTAGGAAATAGGGAGAGGTGAGTAAAGTCAGGAACGTGGCATCTTTCCCAACACGGTGCACCACTATGGTTTGCGGTCAGGTTTTCCGTATTATAGCCTGACAACCCCAGCATGTAACACGCCAGGGGTACCCTATTCCACCACCTGGGGCACACATCCCAGTTGCTCTGTGGGCAGACCGCCCTAGCCCCCGTTTAGGGTTCTGAGCACTATTTAGTCGCCTTTTACGACAAGCTTAGCGCTGCTGCAGGCTTATTCTTTTAACACCCGGACCTGCACGGGGCTATCATAATACCAAAACGAATCTCACACCATAATTATATTTTTTTTTCTGCAGAGAGCTACAAATAACATGCAAATGTCATAGAAATGTAGAAAAATATTTTTGAATCAAATATGAAAAAATGAAAAAGACGAAGACATAACAACAAATAACATGATTAAACAAGAAGAATTTCACAAAGAAACTCCAAAATTGATCACATAAAATTTGAGGGCTATTTTTCACTACCTTTTCTTCATTCACTCAAATGAATAGGTCTTTCAGAGTCTTCCAAATGATAAAAAAAGATATTGTACAGCTAGGTCTTTCAATTTTACATAAATATATATTGACTGTGTTTTATCCATCAATATCCTAATTTTGTTGAAAGAGTAATCAAGGGAACCAAGATTCTAGCGGTAATTAAATAGTGTAATCCAGGGACAAAGAATAGACATGGAAACAGACAAACGCAACAAAGAAGATGGAGTAACCTAAATAATACATTCAAAGTAACAAAAGCAAATGAGCAACTCGGACTCCACTAAAACTGGGAACATGGACCAGGTGCACTGGTAGGGTAAACGTCCTCTGCTTTTCCAGAAACACCTGCCGAGTTGCTCATAAAAAGTCAAGTCCGGGATAGTCGAAAAATTAAAGGAAAACTATAATATTATATTTTGATATTAGTCTTGAACTGATGGTCTCCAGAAGATCTTTCGAGTTTTTCAGGATCCATATTGAATTAATACCACTACGGGAGTAACAAATGTTGTGGTAGGACTGCAGACCCCCTTTGACAGCTGTGAGTATTGAAATTAAAAGTTTTGAAAGAGGTTTGGTGGTACATTTTGCAGATCCAGCTATGTGACGTTGTTTGTATGAACGCTTGTGGAGTTTAGGAATCCTGTACATAGACGGTAGATTACAATCATCGTCTTTGGTAGAGAGACTATACGAGAAATATGGTTTTCCACAATCTCTTCTTTGGAGAGTGTGGTTGCAGTATAGGTCTTTTCAGTGCTATAATTGTCTACGTCTACCTCTGATAATAAACATTAGATATAATATTTTTTTCCAGACAAAAACAATGTTGTTTTGGGCTTTGTCTGCTGGTATGACAACATATTTGTCATGTATAGCAGACCATGTTTTTGCTACATCACAATGATCCGGTAATATATGATCCGCTTCATTCTTAGGTATAATTCCCGAACTTGACCATTTTGGTCTCCTCAGTAATATACTTTAGAATAGGAGAAGAGATTTTGATTTTCAAATTATTTTTTCGTTCACATTTGCAGCAATGTAACCGCTTCCCATCCATACGGGGTTTACATTTCACAGTTAGTTAGAAACTCTTCGCTTATTATGTAGATTTTCAAAAACACCATGCTGAAGTTTCCCTGTCGATATCAAAATATTAGTAGTTACAGAAGTGTTTGTCACTTCTATAGTCGTCTTGTCTACATTGGATTAACTACTGCTCTATCCATGTTGACATGTTTACACACTATATGCATGTACTTACACTGGATATATTATGGCGGGAAGTTTGGTTAAGAAACAAAAGTTTTACCCATTGTTTTATTTCAACTGCCTGCACCAAATGAGAATTGTAGGACCTATCCTGGTTCCCGGGACTACGTGCCAGGTATTAGCTAGTAGACATACACTCTCACCATTCGTATATGTGTAACATGCTGAATATTGCGATCGGTAACCAGTCTACGTAGGGCCTATCTTGATGTTTCCGGTTCAACCTTGACTTAACCAGTTCGCGTAATATTTGATTTCTTCTTTGTCCATTTATGAGTATGCGTTCGGCTATTTTGTAATTACCCTTTCTTAAAGACAACTCTTAAAGCCAGTGTACATATTTTCTTGTCATTTAAATTGGACAATTTAATTCTAATGGATCTACGTTTATTTTCTTAATAAAAGAGACAAATGCATTTTAATGTGTATATGTCATCACGGTATCAATTGTACTTTATACTTCAGTAAATTCAGCGTACATATGAATATGTCGAAAGAAAACCTAGTTATAGCCTCCCAAAAGAAGAAATCTATAATAAATTCGTCATTTAAGTCGTAAATTAATGTTGGAAATAACATTTATCCATTATAAATGGATTTCTGGGGATGTTATTACCAATTATGAGTAGAAAAAATGATTGATTGCTTGTAGACACTAGTTTTATTGAGAATGTCATTTTCCAAGTTTCAAATGAAGTAATTTTTTTTTTCGAAATTTGGTTTTGAAGAATGTATTCAGGTTTTTCTTTGTTTTATGTTTTTGTTTCCTTGTTTTTGTTTTGATTTGTCTTTTTATGTTTTGGTTTGTCTTTATGTTTTGATTTTTGTTTTTCAAGGGGGGGGGGGGGTCAGTTTTGATACGATTGGATGAGGATCCCTGTATAATGGAAACATTTGGAGTCGGAAAATTGCGATAAAATGTAATAATCGTAGTATATAAACAGGCTACAGAAGCAAAAAAAAAAAAATAATGCATTGGCGAAGAGAGGCTGTAGGTAGCATCGCTAACCTGGTTTGATAAGTTACAATCAATTTCTTGTAAAAGATGCTATGAATAAATTCCAACGGTCGATTATTTTGTGCAGGATAGCCATAGAACAATTATATCAATTTTCATTGAATTCTGTACAGTAGTTTTTTGCGGAGAAAGTTTTTTTTTTTTAAAGTAATGACATCAAATGCAGAAAAAATCGTCAAAAAAGGGCAATACCTTCAACATTGGTCAACAGATTTTCACAAAATTTTGACCGAAGATAAATCTTATCATGACAAACACTTTCATCCCGTCAGATTTGGTTAAACCTAACAGTTTTGGAGATTTTGGCGAAAACTTGCTGTCTGATCAATATATTCTATTTTTAGTAACGGCGACCAGGCTTTCGACTGATCAAAAATCGTAGCTTTTAAGTTTTTTTTCAGGATACCATGAGGTAAAATCGTAGTAACTGTAATTGAATCCTGTAGAGTAGTTTCGGAGAAGATTTCGGAAAGTAATTACAGCAAAAAATGTCAAGAAAGAGACATAACTTCAAAATTGGTCAGCCGATTTTTACCAAAATCTGATCACAGATCGTATCATGTTGAACACTTTTATCCCAAGTCAGAATTAGGTTTACCCTAGACACAGCTGTTTGACCAATATCTTCTATTTTTAGTAACGGTGACCATGTCTTCCAACGGATCAAAATTCGAAGCATTAACTTTGTTACCCCCTAAGAAACACTCATGCAAAGTTTCATCCAAATCTATTCAGTAGTTTCAGAAAAGCAGATGTTTGAAAAATTGTTAACAACGCCGACACCGACGACGCCAATTTGTGGTAATAAGGTTTTAAAACTTGTTTTCCTTGTATAATTAAGTTTTTACCCCAAAGAAAGATCAGGTCATGTAAGTTCAATTCTCTAAGTATATAATTTGGTCGATTTTTTTGAACGGCCAGAGATTTATGATATTAAACCATGGACGATGTGATATGAACTGGTGATAAGAAAACAAAATTGCTTTTGCCATTGGTTGTTGTGTGATTATGTATCAATTTCTATAAACTTTATAGGTCGAAAACGACGTTATGATGTTATTTACGTTGACAACAATTGAAAGGACGATTGCTAGAACGAATTATTTTTGTTTTTAGTTGTGTAACATTATCTTCATCACAAACACCATCCCAGTATACTTCATCACAGACACCATGCCAGTATACTTCATCACAGACACCATCTCCGTATACTTCATTACAGACACCATCCCAATATACATCATCACAGACACCACCCCAGTATACATCATCACAGACACCATACCAGTATACAACATCACAGACACCATCCCAGTATGCTTCATCACAGACACCAACGCAGTATACATCATCAAAGACACCATCCCAGTATACATCATCTATTATTATCCGACAATTTTAAGATATTGTGACGTTGATTAAACTAAAAACAGGAACATATGGCTAAAGCTGACTTATTTTTTTGACAATTTGTATAACTTTATTACACTGACGTATTGGCGTCTGATGACTGCTCGATATTAAACCTGATGATAGTACATGTTTAAAGATTTTCATTAAGAAACTGTAATATGTCAGCGTTTTTCCTTGAAAAGAAGTTATAACTCTTGGTGCATTTATAAACCAATGTTAAGTGGTCGGCTGTATGCTTGATCTGAGCATGTCATATGATATAAAGTGGGTTCAATTAAACCGGAGTTTACTCTGAAAATGTTTTAGCCAAATGCAAGTAAAGGTAAATTGTAATTCTTAAGCTCATACTGATCTGTGGCACAAAACAAGACAAAAAAGTTTTTGAAATAAGAAAATTGAAAAAAAAAGCAACCTATGTTCATTTTGGCAAGTGACGTCCAAGTTTAACTTAATGTGGGTGTCACAAAAAATAGAGCCCGTGCAGGTCCGGGAATAGACCTGCAGCAGCGCTAAGCTTGTCGTAAAAGGCGACTAAATAGTGCTCAGAACCCTAAACGGGGGCTAGGGCGCTTTGCCCACAGAGCAACTGGGATGTGTGCCCCAGGTGGTTGAATGGGGCATCCCTGGCGTGTTACATGCTGGGGTTGTCAGGCTATAATACGGAAAACCTGACCGCAAACCATAGTGGTGCACCGTGTTGGGAAAGATGCCACGTTCCTCGCCCGTTAAAGAACCCTACTGTGGTATTTGTCGACTCCATTGTCCTTGTGTCCCATCCCTTTTTCATTTCATCATCATTTTATGTTCATTTTATCATCAATTTCATGTTTATCGTCTAAATATAGCTGAAATATTGCTGCTCGGACGTTAAACAAAAAATAGACAAATTGCAAATGTATAATTTTTTTTTCATCGTTGCATCGAGTCTGTTTAGGTTTAGGTAGATACTTACATGTATATATTTTTCTAAATTACAATTAGCTGGATCATTCCAAGCTTTGAAGTCACGAATTTAATATTCCTGTTTCAACATTAAATACTAACTAGGTAAAAGGACCTCACACGACACTTTTGGTCAGCCACATATACATTAAAAAAACGGAATATATGTCGCAAGTAGTTCATAATGACGCTACACACGCTATTGCGGCTGTGTTGAAAAAACACACCTATCTAAACTATAAATGACTATTGAAAACCATCAAAACTGTAATTATGTGAAAGCTGTATGCGGTTGGAATGAGGACAAATGATAATTTCTTAATATTTGTCGCACGTGGTACTTCTAATTCTTTATAATCAATTAAACTTTCCAAAAAACGTCAAAATTCCGTATGTCAGGTGTAAAGCACTGTAGGTCCAAAAAAGCTAAAATAGCGGATAGCGCTATTGCAGAGGGTACGAGAAATTCACCAAATTTTGCATGGAAGAATAATTTCATATGTTCTTTTTGAGATAATTATCGAAATTGCGTTACTTTAAGGCCAAAAAAGTATTCAATGCAAAAATGAAAGTGTTGGTAAATGGTCAGATTTCTAAAAGTGTTCAGTAATCAAATTTTATTACTAATGTAAGAACTTAGTTACACAATGTCCTTTTCCGATTAATATTTCCTAAAAATGTACACACTTTCAGCAATTCTACGTCGGTATTTGATAAAATTTTCAGTACAAACAAAAAGTTATGTCTTTTTGAAATGACATGTGCAGGTCCATGTGTCAAAAGAATAGGCCTTCAGCAGCGCTAAGCTTGTCGTAAAAGGCGACTAAATAGTGCTCAGATTCGTAGTCGGGGGATAGGGCGCTCTGCCCACAGAGCAACTGATGGTGGAATGGGGTACCCCTGGCGTATTACATGCTGGGGTTGTCAGGCTTTAATACGGAAAACCTGACCGCAAACCATAGTGGTGCACCGTGTTGGGAAGGATGCCACGCCCCTTGCACGTTAAAAAAACCCTACTGTGGTATTCTCCCGGAGTAGGAACCATAGGGCTCCGCCACAGGAGGCTAAATTGCCCGACCCTACCCACCTCTCCCTATTTCCAGTGGCAATCAAAATTTGTCGACCCCATTGTCCTTGTGTCCCATCCCATTTTTTATTTTAAACATCATTTTATGTTCATTTTATCATCCACTTCATGTTCATCGCCTGAATATAGCTGAAATATTGCCGATTGGGCGTTAAACCTAAAAAAACTAACTAAATAACTCTGTTTGAAAATGTCAGAGGTCAATTTTTTCTGGGTTCGTTGAGAAAAGTTCATGCTCCAACGCAATTTTACAATCAATTGGCAGTTTCTGCTATGAAATAATGATACTTCGTAATGGTATATATACATAGGAAAAACACATATTTCATTTTTTTTAATGATTTAAACCGTTTAAAACGAATACAATCCAAATAAAACATATGTCTATATAGCAATTTGTCAAACTTTCACTTTTTGAAAGTTTGGAACGTTTTCCATCGATCGTAAAATGGGGAAATTAAACGGAAATAATTTCTGCTTTAGATAACAAGAACCAGACACTTATACTCGTCTCTGCAATTACAAGTATAGAACATGCAACTGAAAGTGACAAAAAATCGAAATCAATGGGATTAAAAAGACTAAAAGTATCTTTATTTTGTGTTATTTTTAAATTCTTATAGTTTATGGGAATTCGATCGGAGTGGAATGACTGAAACGCAAAATAAAGTTGACAGAACTTTAAAAAAGTATATAAAAGCAAAATGCTAATAGATAAAATGAATGTAGAAAAGGGAGTTATAAACATTTTTTATTTTGGAAAACGCAAGTGAGTAATTGAAATGAAAATCTTTATCTAATGTATGTTGATGAAAGCCGGATTTTCTGAAGAATAGAAAGCTCTTTCAATCGAAATACTAAGTTGTGATAGGTCCAAATTCTGCTATTGGTACATGTAACATAAAATCATACATGTATATCAAAATGCAGATTTTAATTTATCGAAGAAAGTTGCAATGTTCCCTCTCTTGACATGCAGAGTGTGCATATATGTTGCAGTTGCATTCCACGCTGCGGTGCACATGCATGTGCAAAATCAATTTACCGGTAGTACTGATAATCAAAAATTAATTAATCTGTTCGTTTTTTTTCTAAGAAATGTTCAAGATGTTTCAATTCAGCTACCAATCAGAAATTATTGTATATTTTGCTTTACTGTACCCGTGTTTTAATAAGCAAGCCAAGCAAAAACGAGAAGTGTCGACAAACGTCGAATTTCGACGTTACCGAATGTGCACAATAGCGTGCGTAATGTCTGTTTTGGTATTAAGTAATATATCAATCTGCATTTCCTCTATTTAGAAAAGTTGATGATCTTGTAGACATATTAGGTTTTAATTTATTAAGTTCAGTCCCGTTGTAACAGTTGCTGTCTTCATTTTTGATATTATAGTATTGCTTAGAAAAAGTGATGTTTTGAATGATCAATCAAGATTCATAAGTAAATTGTATCAATTGTTTAAAAATCAGGACCCAAAATGATCCCAATCAATCATAGCTTTTTCTAAATTTCCTCGAAGGGACAATAATGATTTTAATATCAATTGGGTCAATTATACTTATGGCCAGAAAAAAGTATCAATATCCGGTTTGCACCTTCAAATAGGTCGACAAGGAAACGTCAAATGCTTGGACCAGAAGGTTCAGCATAAAATATAATTGTAAATGTAGTAATGAAACATTTTGAACACTTTAAACACAAGTTGAAAAATGAAATCGGCAAGGAATTTATTTCTATTTCTGCTGATAAAGCTGCAAATGATATTGTTGTTATTTGATGTAAATTTTATATTGAAAAAAGATAATAAGACATTACGAATTGACCTAAATTTTCAGAGGTTAAAATTGTGACAAAACACAAATTATTCGTTACCTATTTAAAACAGAGCCTTGTAGCACGAAAGTTCCTACTATGTACTGGCTTCCCAAACTTCACAAATCACTTTTCAAATATAGATTTATTTCCTTTTCAAGCCATTGCTTAGCAACCAGACTTTCTATTTTACTTACTAGTATGCTCGATACCATTAAAACTCTAATTATAAGCTTATGAAAATAGTAGAGTTAACTTTGTTTTTGAGTGCTAAAACTCGCTTGAAGTGCTTGATACATTACATGCTCATGTGGGATCTTCCGAATCCGTTCAAAGTTTTGATTTTTCTGTTTTATTTGTGCATCACTTATAACGGACCTCTTCCTGTATTGTTACAAATCACAATTAATAGCTAGAATAAATAAAGACACTTCTAAACAACATTTGGCAGAAAAGTTTAATAACACCTTCAGATATTTAAAAGATTTTCTGGCTCTTAACAACGACGCTTTCAATATTCATATTCACATTTTTAACCGATACAAAGAACACTTTCTCAAATACAGATGTACGTGCGGGTATCTCCAACCTTTATTTATGGTATTTTTTCTTATAAAGCACGGAGAGCACAAGACTCTACCAGTTTGTTGACTAAACCTTAAAATAGACTACTTCGTAAGTGATATTGATATGATATTGTTGTCAAATCATTAAAGATAGTATCAATTGTTTTGGTATTCGCATAGATTCGGTCATAAGGTTTTTCCATAAAAACTTACACACAATATAGAAAAGCAATTTTTTTTCGCATAACATCGGTTGGGTCCTTAATATTTGACATATAATGTACTGTGTTTTTCAACCCCGCATTGAAAGAATTGGGATAGGTATTACAAACGATGAAGACTTCTCTTTTGGAGATATAAACTGGTCTGGAGTTGGCATGCTTGTAAACTGCAGGTAGTCCTTTGTGCATTTGTGTAACGTACAATCAGTTTCTTTATTTATGTTTTAACAGAGGACTAAGATCGCTTTTAAGGTATCTTCAATTGTGTATATATTTGTTCACGCCAACGTACTTAAACCCCGCCGCTGTTGCTGGAGTATATAGAGGCAACCATTCCTCTGTACATTTGTATAATGTTGTTTTGGGGGCCAGCTGCAACCTGTCCAGTGATGTGAGGGTTTCCTCGTCGTCCATTAAAGACCAATGGGTGGCCTCGGGTTGTTGTCTCTTATATATATTCATTATATCCATACTCCATATACGGACTTGGAGAAAGCTTTTTGTTTCGTTAGTGCGAGTGGCCTTTGACCTGACATTCATCCTAACTGAGGTTAATACAACCAACTGCCGCCCATCTGTGATTCCAGTAGAAGATGATACCATGTAACATAATAATGAAGACCTGTGACAATGAACTGCCAGAATGTAAGGACATTGAACTAGGGGAATATGTCGTACATTGTGCTTTACCTTAAACAATATGAAAATAGAACTCTGATGTAAAATATTTTGAATATTACCAAAATGAAAGCATGATTAGAAATGCTGAATCTCGTATTTTTACATATGAAAATAGTTTGGTATATAAAAAAAAATATGATTTTTTTTTTATTGTAGTCGATTTCTAAAAAAGGACATGAAAAAACACCTGTCAGCATACTCCACTCTTAAAAGTGTTTGAAAAGAGTGCTGGCAACTTTCAGGACTTTATGAAAATATTTTGATACATTTCACTGTGCATTCAGAAAAGGACGTGGCTGTCAAAAACTCTACTTAAACTTTTGGAAGACAGGAAACTTGCTTTGGAACAAAATAAATATTTGGCTGCCATTCTTATGGACCTATCAAAAGCATTTGACTACCTCCCCCACAATGTAAACTGTTCTTTTAAGGCCTGTTTGTGGAAGTATGTAATTTAATGTTGTCATGCCTTTCTGGCAGAAAACAGCAAATAAAGACAGGTGGTATTATACGCCATTGGGCAGATATTGATAAAGGCGCTTCCCAAGGCTCAATATTGGAACCGTTACTTTTTAATACATTTATCAATGATATTTTTTACTTTATTGATAACAAAAATTTGTAGAATTATGAAGATGATTACACGTTATCGAATGCTTGTAATAATTATGATGAACTTGTAAATTCTTTAGAATAAAGAGAATATGTAAACAATATCACTCGTACAATTTCAGATACAGCAATTTATTACGGATACCACATGTAAAAACAATAAAGTATTGGAAACAATCATTCAGGTACGCTGCTCCAGCCCTCTGGAAATCTCTGTCCGAAAACTTCAGGCAATAACCGAACTTCAATCAGTTCAAAGCCATGATTTCAAGCTTTGAGGGAAAAATGTTCTTGTGTTGGTTTTAGCGACTGTTAATCTATGCTTGGAACAGCGACCCCAAAATCTTATTTTTGTTGATTTTATTTATTTTTGTTTTTATTCCACCTGTTTTGCCTTAAGTTACCTTGCTTGATTTGTTCTTAATTGCTATTTATGTTATGTGCTGTATATTTCTGTCTTATTGTAACTGTTTGTCTTATTTCTATGTCAATGTCTTTTACATGTATGCATGTACTGTATATATGTAGCTATTTATGTACCTTATATCGGTTATAAAAGATTAAAGTTCTATAAATTGTGGTTGAAATCGGCATTTATTTATCGGTTTGATTAGACCGATTTAAGAAAGAGATGAATGCATGGTTGTCTCCGAAATGCATACTTCAATACAAGAAGGATTATCGTTATTATAAAGTATAACATATATACATGTACATGTATGTAGACCAAAACACAATGTCCGGTTGATTTTTCTTCGCCATGAATCTTTTTTTAGCATGTGCAATGTCTGAACTTTATTTGGACTGGTCCTTTTATGACTTATTTGTGGTCTGCGTTACGTTATCTATATGCTATGATTTTTTCATTTTATATTTGTAAGATAGAATGAATTCTTCAAAACATAATGGTTTAAACCAGTGAAATAGTAAAATCCCAATTTGTATTTTTTTATTTGTCCTGTAATAAACATTTTAGGTTCATGACGAATTTGGGGGACCAAATGAGGCCATGCCAATAATAAACAGAACAAAATGTTGAAACAGTTTTATTTGATAAACCACACCTTCATCCCTATCAATGAAAAAAACATGGTATGTATATTGCGTTTCATCAGAAAATATCAACATATGTAGTTATTAGATCAAAAATGAAAACAAAATCTATCGCCAGTTTTACCACGAAACTATTAAGTCTCTTAAGGTAGTAACAATAACAAATTCAAATATGATTGTATTACCATTACAGAATGTTGCCAACCATAAAATCACTTGAAATAACGATTAACGTATATACAATAATATTTGATTCCAAAGCACCATTAACAATGAACATCGAAATAGTCTTCCTGCAAATATACATGTAAGTATATTAAAAAAGCATTTACATTTACATAATTCGCAAACTACATATTAAGAAAAAAGCCTGTAATGATTAATGACAAATTAACAATATAAATGTATTACTCAAAATGTATTGGTTTCTTTATAGATAGATATAAATACAAATGTTAAACCTTGAAAGTGGTTTCTAAATACATTGTAAACTTGTTGTTTTACCTACTGTTGCACAATGTTCATATTCTTAGTTTTTTAGTTTTTGTGTTTTTTTTTGTGAAGTTCGGTTACATATTTACTATAATAGTTTTATACGTTGACAACTGTTTGTTGTTTGTTTCTTGTTGTTATGTCTACTTTATAGTAAATAATTCTTGTCTTACTAGCTCGCTTTAAATATTATCTTCCAAAATGTTGTTAATAGAATAGTCATCAGGCAGTAAACGACACCAAATAAAAGTTCGACTCTCAAGGAAATATGAAGCCATATTCAATGTCATCTAGAATAAAACAATTTTAGTTCATCGATATAACTAGATAAAACGACAACAATTAACAAAACAAATATTTGTCACAAAATGTTGGGTAAAGCTCCGTTAATCATTCATACACTATAATGATGTCGGCATCGTCGCATCGTGTGATCCATACGATTGGCCATAAGAATACCCATTGTGGTAAATATCTTTTTTCTCTTGGCATGAAATACAGATCCAAACTCTCTGAATACCTACAATAATGAAAATAGATGATAAAATAATTTTTTCTTGGGAAGTTAAAAAAAGCATGGAAAATATACATTACAAACGTGTGATCTGAAAGATAATATCTAGCTCTGTCACAAAAAGTTATTTTAATTCTTTTATGAATTAAAAAGGTTGCTTCACATGTATCGCAAACTTCAATGTATGTCTTTTTAGAGTAAATGTGTGTTTTTGTCCTTAACGTTTGGTGAATATTACACACTGAGAAACAATATTGCAGACATAAGAGAAGTAGAGAAAAACTGGTGTTAAACATGTATGCAATACACAGATATCAAAATGTACATAGTATCAATAACGACCAATATCATGTACATAACAAAAATAAACTTATTACTTTTTATCTGGTTAGAAAAATGCTCCTAGTATGCATAGTTGATAGTCTATAAAAATCAAAATTTATATTGTAATCCTCCATTTTTTGCCTTTATCGCAGCTCCTACTATATTATCGTGGGAATTTATAATAGGGTGTGTTTCTAAATACTATATCAGGTATTTAACAATGCTAATCACACAAGATAACAGAATACCCTGTTGACACAACTTCAACATAAAATATTTATGATCATGACACTGTAAATTTTATGTTATGTTCTTTATAGAGTACTGATGAGTTTGATACTGTTTGTAAGCCATACCTCGTCTGAAATTCTCGTTAAACCCAGTGTAAATCAACGGATTTAAGGCACTGTTTGAATACGCCATCAAGTAAGCAGCAAAAGATAAATTATAATACCATTCTCCAAGCTGAAATAAAAATGCCAGATTATATTGCCATTCATAACGCTAAAATAGAAACTAATATTATAGGATGCTGTTAAGCATTACTAATTCACGCATAATTGGTAAGTTGCAGTCACGCCATGAAAAACTCTCCCCTTTTTCTTTGCAAGATAATTGTTTACTAATGCATTATCCTCGTAAAATACATTGTTCGAACGCATGGCTTTCTGTCCGTACATTTATAACAACAGTTGTGAAAACGAACAACCTAACAAACTAAAAAAATCAAAACAAAACAAAACACAAACAAAAAAAAAAACAAACAAAAAACAAAAAACAAAAACAAAACAAATAGATACATATATAATTATTTAAATATACAACGTCTAATAATGTGACGACTCTATTCGCTACACTGCTCCATCGGATCAGGGAAGATAATGTAAGGATAGAAGGATCTGAAAAATTCCAAACAATGTTCGAATTGGCAAATTTGCTTTGCAAATTTTTTGTCGTTCCCCCCGCGGAACTCGAACTCGTACCGCTGTGACTTCTATGGCAACACCGCCTGCACTAAGTCCAGCGCCTTAGACCACTCGGCCAGCTTGACTATATATAATCTAGGTCTGTAACTTAGCTAGGCTATATATTAATACATAGCCTAGCTGGCCGAGTGGTATAGGGCGCTGGATTTAGTGCAGGCGGTGTTGTCAAGTTACAGCCATAGATTAATATATAGCCTAGTGCAGGCGGTGTTGCCAAGTTACAGCGGTACGAGTCGAGTCCCGCGGAGGGAACGACCATAAATTTGCTTTGCAAATGTGACAGTTCTAACATCGTTTGGAATTTTTTCCGACCTTTCTATAAGTTTACATTATCTTCCCTGTATCAATTTGATCCGATGGAGCAGTGGTCAAGCTGCGTTAATATTTATAAATTAAATTCTAAAACAACATCTTTCTGTTTAATATGCGCTATTTTATTAACACTTGACTTTTTCTCTTCTCTCGTAGCATTTCACACATTAACATTACAGAATGGCAGTTTCTGTTGTTAGACCTTGTACACATATTATATGAAACATATGTACTTGATGGCAATATACATACATCTAAGAGATGTTTACAATAAATGAGTGCCATTATCAAATAATCCTTAGAGAAAATGCAAACGATCAAACACTAATATATGTATATAAATTACTTTTTGGTTGGAATGACATATGTTTGTTTTAACTAGTGTCAGGTATGCAGGTCACCTTGCTTAGTAGGATATATAGGCTCAAACATACTATAACACTTAGTTATCTAAGATGTCTATTAAATTTTGTGTATTGTTTTAATGTTTTCGGGTACATTGCTAATGTACAGACACATTGTATTAAAATGGTATTCTGTGTACGACATAGTTATTTGACATAACTTGTTTTGATTTATAATCTTAATCGAAATATGGAAATATTTAAAATGGATATCTACATTAATGAATTAATGGGTTGTTCTCGATTGAACATATCTGCAATCATATCGATAGTATAATGCAACTCAAATGGTGGCATGGAATATAAGAAGTATAGGGTTACACCCATGTTGAAACGAAGTAACACATCACTTGAACTATACTCTTTAAAGGGATGTAAGATGTACTCTGGTTACTACTACCATCAGATTATATTTTACCTGAACTCTGTTAGAACGAAGTTCACTGTACAGTAATATGACCTGGAATGGTAACCAGCATACTGCAAACACTATCAAAATGGCTACCAACATAACTATGACCTATCAAAAGACAGAAACTATATTGGATACCTCTGTAAACCAATAAATACTCAATCTCACGAAACGGTTTATTTTTGGTAAAGACATTTATTATCGATTTTATAAAAAAAATGGATAGGTAGACAGCTAATAATTCGAAATGAACATTATTACAATTACGATGGACAGATATGTGTAAGCTTTAACATCCAAACAAGCTGAATATATCATTATACAACTATATCTGTTAAATTATTTTTACAATGGACGCAATAATTTTTCATTTACGGCACAAACAAAAATGTTTTTTGTCAAATCGGCACAAAATTATTAGGTCTTGGTTTTACATTTAAAGCCAGTAGTACGGACATTTCAGACTCTTGTAAATACTCATGTATAAAAGTTCACAAAATATATTTTTATGTCGTCAAAACCTTGTCTTGTCCTATAAATTACAAGAATGTTCGTATTTATTTTATTTTCCAATATTACAAATAAATATTGAAACTATAGGAAGTCAAATCAGTGGTCATTTAAAAATAAAAGTTGTAGTTCATACATTTAAATTTCAAAATTAAAAGTCAAAGGCAAATCGAGGTCTGTGTACTTTGAGTAGGACCTTCCTTTCAACAATAATTACATATATGTATGTATGTACGAATGGGTTAAATGTTCACAAAGGCCCAGTAGAGGATAAGATGTTTCGGATACGACGTTCGACGTTTTCATTTCCAGTAATTCATGCATGAAATTAGGCGTGTATCAAGCTTGGGAGCTACAAACCACTAAAATCATTTGAATATCGGATAGACCTGCAGTCGGTACGTTTTCATTACTTAACATTTATAAATCACATGGTTTTTGTTTTTATTCATATACAAATAGCTAGTACTTTACTCTGGTCAATCCTACTAAAACTATGGATATATTAATTGAATATTTTGCATTAGGAGTTATCGGAAACTTTTTTTTTTATTTCTCGATAAATGTTTTAGTTAAATGCATAATGAGTTCGTATGATATTAAAAACGTGTTAGCCAATTTGTTTTTAGAAGAATTTTTACATAAAAATTATTTTAAAGGTTTTTTTCATAATCCTTTAGAAATCAAATGGACTATAATATCAAGCATAAATAATTGGAAATGGACAGAAGGACTAAGCATAAGAGCTCGTACTAAGAGAGACACAATGATTCGTAAATCGAGATGTGGAACGTGATGCTTTTCAACGTTCAACATTTCAACGAAACTGGAGGACTACTGGTCTTAATGAATTCGAAGACTTCCACATATGACTTGTTTGTTTTAAAATGATTGTTACACGTTTAAACATATTAAAGGGTTAAATTTACAAACGTACATTTTCTTGCCATATTATATTTTTTGGATGTCAATACATTTATTTCTGCAAAGTTTCGAAAGTGAGATGTTTTTCAATTTATAAATGATTTTATATTCTATGCATTGTACTTTTTAATTGCCGAAATGTACACAAACGAGATCTAAGAAATGTAATAACTCAATTACTCATTTACTTTTGTTACTTTGTATGTATGATTTTAGTTACTTTATGTTTTTTGTTGTGTATGTCTGTTTTCCGTGTCTGGTCTTTGTCCCTGGATTACCTTCTTTTGATTTCCGCTATAACCGTGGTTCTTTTGATTACTCTCTAACAGTTCCTGTAATTTATGTATCATTCTTGTGTCGTTCATTACCATTCATGAGATTAACAAGTTACCATATAAAGATTAAAGTAAATTTAACATATATCAAAACACTTCTACAATATAAAAAGCAATTATGATTATTGTAATTAAGCCACTTCATTCAACTTTCTATTGATTCTGATGGTATACCTTTATTTGAAAGGTTATTAAACCCGACCTGATATATTAAGGGTAATTTGCTTGATTGTATGTTAAGCATCCATTAACGGCTATTCGAAACCAACCGTGTTTAGCCATATACTCCCATACCTTAAGTGAAGAATATACTTTTTTAAAAACCTTCAAAAAAGTCATCAAATAGAAGCTAATTTCTTAGACAACTATAAAGCTGATTACACTATTGTTCACCACGTTCTAAAACGTTTGCTTTAGTACTTTATTGCACAAAATAGAGCAATGCGTGATGAAATAAGATTAATTAACATGAGAAACCAGTCGTATTCCAACACGTCTTTATAACTTAATATTCAATTTGACATTAAATCTAGAATAGAGTTTTAAAAAATAACACCGTATAGTGTCCATAGTATCAATAAGTGCTAATGCTTTGATGATGAAAATATCCACGTGCTCACATGACGCATGGTTAATTCTTACTATTTTTGCCTGAGCTGCAGGAATATATATATGTACGTTTAAAACTTTCGCATAGAAAAAAAAAGAAACCAACAGATTACCATGACATAAGATCAAAATGACACAATTTTGTTATAAATCTTTTTTTAAATTGAGTAGTAAAAACTAGTAAAATTTGATTACTTTTATTGACCATCACTTATTCAATTTCCCTATACATATCTAATATTAATATCCCTGTAATAATAATATATTGTATAAAGTCAACTGATACCTTTTTTCTTGCTCTCGCTTGAGCTTCGACTCGTCTGTCCATCTTTTCGACAGGTATAGCGCTCATCCATAATTTCATTATTATGCGAGAGTATGCCAATGTCATTACTATCATTGGTATGAAATATAAGATGACGGAAACGGATACATAGTACACACTTCTAGATGGCATTGAATGTGTAGTGACATTGTTTTCAACAGCTGAAGTTACAGGCCATTCGTCGTCACACCAGCGTTCCACGTGATTACTCCATACTCGCACTTTTAATTGTCTGTAGATCAACGTTGGACATGCTATAATTGCTGATGTTATCCATATCAACAACAATGATGTTCGGGCTCTTCTGTCTGTCATATGTGCCTTAAGAGCAAACACAATGCCAAAAAATCTGTCATATGCTATCAAGGTTAACGACAAAACACTTGCAACAACCGACAGAACTGAAAAAAAAATAAAACGAACAATACAAAACCCAAATAATCTACATAACAATGTTCCATTTCCCCTTACCAATCATATTAAATGTCCGACGTATTACTGTTTGTAAATGGTCATTGTTAACTATGTTTTAATTATGTGAACTCTTTCATTTTTGTTAAACCTGTATGTTATAAATTTTACATTTAAACAGTGGTCAATCTTTAAAACTACAGGTGGCGAATATGTTTTGTTGACACTTAAGAAGTGTTTTGACCCGACTAATATGTACATTGTTGAAAATGTAATATGCAATGAAATCTTACTGTCAAAACTTAACCAAATGAAATCTCCTAACATCCATACACTAGGGAGTTACAGAGAATCGACTAATTTAAAAGAATATTGACGTCCAAAGAACTAATGGACTGCACATTTAAATGTGTTATAAAATGAAAAGAGAAATGTTATCCTTTTGTATCATTCTATTAAGATAATTGGATGGAAAGGAGAGGAAGTAGATAAGAATTAAAAGAAACTTAAATCTTTATTTTAGTCGTTTTATTAATCATATATTTCATAAAATCGATGAAATCCATTTAAGTCATTTTTGTAGAGTGAGTTTCATGGAAATGTAAAGGAAAATTAGAAAAGTTAGTCAAATGGGTATACGCTAAACGATCTGAAAGACGAACAATGTATGTTCATACTAATAGTCTTGTGATTTAATTGTTTATACAATAACATCCAATATCATATCATTAGCAACACATATATTTTTTCCTAAGCTACTGGCATTGTTTCACCTGAAATCTGATGTCATTAAGCAGCTATATAACTCGTACTCTATTACATGTTGATTTTTAGACTACATGTGTTTTATCGCTCTGTTCCAATAATAGGGCTTGAGATTGATAGTTTTTTTTTATTAAATAAAATGTTGTGCGCGTCATAAGTTAGTTAATGAAAATCAGACATCACATTTTGGAAATGCATACTATATCTACTAGAACTTACGATGAATCGATTAAATCATATAAACGATGTCACATTACTTTCAAATTAAGTTGAACAAATCAAATATATGCAAATGAAAATTGGGCAGCTGTAGAATTCATACATTATTATTCTTTATCACGAGCGGTCAGTAATGTTTGTTTGGCGCAATGGATCATAAGACCAAATTTATCTCGTTAAATATTTGTATAAGTGAAACATGAAAACTGATTTATTCAACGGTTCAGTTTTCCTTTCCTCGTTTGTCTACCCCGGAATTGACTTTTATGAGCAACTCGGTGGGTGTTTCTAGAAAAGCAGAGGACGCTTACCCTACCGATGCACCTGGTCCATGCTCCCAGTTCTTAGTGGAGTCCGACTTGCTCATTTGCTTTTTTTACTTTGTATGTATGATTTTAGTTACTTTATGTTCTTTGTTGTGTATGTCTGTTTTCCATGTCTGGTCTTTGTCCCTGGATTGCATTCTTTTGATTACCGCTATAACCTTGGTTCCCTTGATTACTCTTGAACTTGATCAATCCAGAAGATAGTGGGAGATGAATGTATGATTTTCTAAAAAGTACAGATCTGAATGCAGAAATGATTGTCATTATGTGAAAATACAGCATATGTAGACTTAAAAAGCATCTTTTTGGTGTATTTCTTTCCACACCATGAATCACTTTACCATTAGCAGGTTCTGAATTTTATGTGGACTGGTACTTAAATGATTAAATACCAGTATAGATATTGAAGTATGTTTGCCTCTATCAAAACTACACTGTCGAACAAAATGACAAATTGACTTCCCTGCAACTGTTATTTAGTACATCTAACAAATACAATTGTTTGAAATTAACGATCATGTGAATGACGTTAAAATTTCTTGCTTGAAATACAATCTGTATATAAATTATTCGCTGCTTGAAGCCGGCAAGAAAGATAAGAACCTTTCCGTGACACACGCGTTATATCTGTACCAGGAGATACATTGCTCATTGGTTATTTGCATATCAATTTAATCCATGTCTGAACATTTGATCGACCCTAAGGACATAACAGAATTCAGTCCTTGTAAAGCTGTAATTTGTATCGTGCTGTTTCATCTGTATGCATTAGAAAATATAGCACGCTAACATGAACTAAAGCTTTGATTCAACAACCGTTTGAGTAAATATAAACTACTGGGTAAAGAATTTTAGAACAACATCACAACTATTTCACAACCATTTCAAAGTAATATGAACGTGTATCATTTGTGAAAAAAATTGTATGTGCACTAAAGTCTCCTTGGAAAAACGTATTAATAAAAATTCAAAATTCAGTGCGCCTGTATTAATCTTTTTGAGTACCGAGTCTAAAATCCATATTAATAAGACGTAAGAATGATTTTTATGCTATTTTAATCTTGCATAAAATACCATGAATTTATTTGTTCTATTTCATTGATTAATTGTTTCAGGATTTAAAATGATATATTATTTGAAACAAGTTCATGTCTTACACATGTAATAATAAATCGAACACATTTCATTTCATTCTAAACTAACAATAATATAGGCAACTTGGACACCTATCTCAGTCAACTATGAATACAAGCTATATATTATTAATTTCGACCGAGCATCTGACGCAGGTAAATGTTAAACAAAGCATCATTATAAAATAAACATCCTTCATCCTTACATAAATCAGTAGTTGCAAAGCCAAGATAAGTGTTTTAATGAAAGCAAAGCAAGTGTTAACTACAAAGGTGTAGTTCCCTCAGTCACCTAATTATCTGTTGTAATAAAAAATACCATAGACTAACTGCTAAATGGAAAAGGTTGTAAAAAACACAATAAAAACAAAATAAATCACATGACTAATGATCGTGTGAGAGGACGTTAACGTTGTAAAGATGCATTGTACCATAATAACTTACTTAAGAGTCAGATACATTAGCTAATAAACGTTTTCTGGTTTTTTAAAATATTTTTCTGTTTGCATCATTTAGTATTGGAAGCTACAGTTTCAGTGTATACTGGGACTCGGGTAAGTATGATAAAATTGTTAATTTGTTATATTTTTGAACTATCTTCCTTTTCAAATACTACCTATGTTACATAGAAATCAAATTAACATGTTATTGAGGTCTGCACGCAACCATCAAAACTGAATTATAGCCTTTCCATGCATCTTTATTCTAGCTTCTTATTTAAACAATAAAAAATAACTTCTGTGATCATGTGAATATCAAAATGGTATATGTTTGAGCGGTGTTTACTCTGGGGACAAAAATATATGCAGCCACTTGTGATACATAAAATCAAACATATCGCTATGGTTATCGTTAAATCATGCACGTTTGTGGAAAGTCGTACGCAGATATTTATTTATGTATTATTATTTTATACATTTAGATCACGAAAAAATGTTTTCTTTAAACATTACAAAAAATACATTTGTTCAGTAGACATATTGTGAGCTTTCAAGGAAAATACCCCCGCTTCAAATGGAGTTGATTAAAATAATTCAAAAAAAAAACATAGGTTTGATTTTTCCCTTCGAAGTTTTCTTCCAAAATTATATCCTCAGGCTTATGACTTCATGATGCCAGATCTTTCTTTAAAATTGTTTTACGGTTGCTTCGGACAACAACTGTATGAATTGAAACACATCTTTATATAATACACAACCTTCCTTAAAAGTTTTATCAAAATCTCTCAATCAGCTTAGGAGTTACGTACGCTAATCATCACATTTGAGTTGAGTGGTAGTTCCGGTTACAAGTAAGTCGACAGATAAACATGCATGCAGTGAGATTCCTATTTACCCCAAACACTTTGTTTGCGAGGGTGCATACAATAAAGTTCTGAACTAGATAGGAATACAGGATCTTCTATAGATGGTTAGTTACAAATACGTTTTCAATTAACTGAAGAATTGCATATTGGCCACAACCATCAAATCCTAAACCTTGAACAGATTCCATTGTAGTATTAGTGCTTTTCCGTGTCATTAAATGAAAATTGTCAACTAAACAATTTACATTAGAGTGAGTGATAATCAATCATCAGAATAAAGTCCCTTTTATTATGAATAGGAAATTGCTGTAATGTAGGCGGGCTAGAAGTTATCTTGCCAACATTATTGTTAACCTGGGCCTGTGTTTTTAAAACTATCTCAAAATCGTCTCCAGAATTATCAAATGTCAAATTCTTGAAGTATCGTTGGGATATCGCCCCATGCAGGTCCGGATGTTAAAAGAATAGGCCTGCAGCAGCGCTAAACCCCAACAAACAAACAAAAAAATCGTTGGGTTATCTAAGGAAATGTCTAATAGTCGACTCAATGTTACCTTAGACCGTTTTGGCAAAAAAAGAGGTTTTCCTCTTTATTGTAACAATCAATGATTTTTATTTCAAACTATGAAATTACTGTTGAATAGTGAAACAGTTGCTGGAGTATATAGATGCAACTATTTCACTGTACCTGTGTATAATATTGTTTTTGGGGGTCTGTTGCATCCTGTCCATTGGTGTTAAGGTTTCACCGTCGTTTATTGAAGACCCATGGTTGGTCCTTAGTTGACAATTTTCATCCTGGTGGAGTTGTTTTCTCTTATTCGCCATATCCACTCACCTTATATTATCTTTTAAACTATGCTTTCGTTTTGTATTGTCCTTTGAATGATGCAGATTACGTTTTAAAATTAACGGTACACACATAAAGTACTAGAAATAAATAGCTAAACAAACATTAGTAATAAAGAATATAAAAGTGAAGATAACAAAAAGAAATACAGCAAAATCTAAAACCTTACAATGTATTTTGTCAATTTAAATAAAAACAGATATTACCATCGCACATTTGAAGTAGGAATCACTGAACAGTCTGTATTCTCGATAAAAAATTAACTTCATTCAGATATAATCCCATTAAATACCCATACAGTTCGATCACATCGTAGATATCGAAATTCATCTTTTGATTTAAATCTTTCCTTATTTTTCTATTGCTGTTAATGAGAGATTACTCCTTGAAACTCATGTACAGCACTGAAACTTTCAATATTAATATGATTTGTATTTCATAATCATAAAACTGTTATTTAAAAAAGAGATTATAAAATTTACATGTTAACGTGTTCCCTTAAGATATGATTTTTTCAATTGATATAAATATGCAGTCTTTTCTTTTCAAGCCACTTAAGCCACCACTCGTGAAGCTTTACGTATGTATCTGGCATTGAAATAACAGAAATATGATTGAATTATTCTTATACATGTACAAAGGAGTTAATAAACACCTGGTACAAAAAAATCATCGTCATGGATGGACATTATCATTGAGGTCAATGTATTAGCACATTAGCGTATCATTTACCTGAAAGTAGCACTGTTATTTTTTTAACTTTTAAGGGGAAAAACCTCATGAAGGAATCATCATACAGCTTGAACTCTTGCTATTTAATTAAACTATTAGGATTTAGTTCAATATGCTACGGCTCACAAACAACACCCAGAAAATACGTCTTTTTTTTAATTTTCACGTGCAATCAAGCCAATGGTGTCGTTGATAACATAGACCCTGTGACGACTTTTGTTAGCCTGGAAATTAGGATCATTTCCACAATAAAAGTGTCTTTCTTTAACAGTTTTAATGTTGTAAACTAAAAACCAAACATTTGTTTAAAAAACGACCACATAAGTTTTATTATTTCTCTTTGGAGTGTTCTAATAAAAATTTCATTCCCTCACACACATGCCTTTTTGATACCACATCTTTCTATAAAATTTCTACCTTTCAAGGGCAACAACTCAATTAAAGTGTCGTCATTAAACGTGGCCGCTGTAAGGACCTATATAGGCATTGTCATAAAAATTTCAAAGTAAAGAGTTTCTTTCTTTTAATGTTTTCAAACGAAATACAACAAAATTTGTCTTTTTTTATCTTTTATGGGCAAAAAGTCCTATATTGAGTCGTCAAACGACCTAAGAACTATACACAACTTTTATGCCTTATCATAAAGATCAATTAAACATTTTTGTCTTTCTAGTACAATTTTTAAAACCACGGTATTCGTCATTTTATGGTATTTTGTGAACCATCACAACCACCATTTAACTTGTTCAAGGACCGATTTCGGTGCATTTGTTAAAATGACTTGTTTTTGTTTGTTATTCTGGGTGACAATTTTGTTACGTATTTCCTTCCATTAATTAGCCTTGATTTACAATATACCTGGTTTTACTGAAAGACGTCATCAGTAAAGTATTAAAAAGCTCCTTGTCAGTCATAATCTTTGATCTGTATATTTGACATAAGATTTTTTTACGGTATTTGTCTTATCATTATCTTTTCTATAGAGATTTTCAAACAACAGTAATCACAAACACAACGGGGTGCTTGTCTGTTCGTTTCAACAACAAGTTAGAAAAACGTCTCTTGGTAAAATCTGACAATCAAAATCCGTAGTTTGAATTTTCATTGACAGATTTATTTTTTTAATGACGTTTGGTCTTCAATTTTTCGTTTCAAATTATTTTTGTATGCCAGTAGTGACATCTTTATGTTCTTGTTGCATGTTCTAATTTTGTGATTACTATTGTTAGAAAGTCTAATTAGACCACGAGTAAAGATCGACGAATAAACTTGACTTGTCAACACCTCGTCCATTGCTATGTAATCTTTTCAGTTATTTAAATTTTCATCAAGATATTTTCATACAATCTTATGATTCTAACTCTTCACGATATATACTCAGTTTAAATTAGCACTTATACAGACATATCATTAGTATATAATGGGTCACGGCATCCATCATTTACATTTTGAACAATTAAATAACTCAATCCACTATCTAAAAAGATGAAAACTGTAAGTTAGTGAAATATTAAGGAAAATGTTAAACTAATCGTTACAAATTAAGAACGACTGTTATCGATAAGTATATTCCCATGTATTGCGAAATCCTATTCAGTAAATAGATAAGGAATGGTTGGAATGACAGTATGAAAGCACGCTATTACTTGCAATTAACACTGAGAGGAAGTTAGACATACCGACCATCTGTTCATCATTTTATACATAGTTTGATGTTTTAAGCACTAACACGGGATTCAACTCCTACCCCAGTGCAATAAGCAGAAAAATATCTTCATTATAATCATAACGTTGTAGGCGCACCTGCTATACATGTAGCTGTGAAATTTAGCGGCTGATGATTTGCTGCTAGTATGACGTAAACAGAAAATTCACATGTGAATGCATAATAAAAATCGTTTTCAAATCATCTTGTCTTCTTGGATTAAACCTTTACAGCAATTTATACATGTAGTAAATGTTTGTTCAAAAACTTGTGTCTCCCGTCCCAAAGTTCACAAGGGATTACTTCCACAACATTCAGTGGATCAAAATTCCTAATATTGTACATAACTTCATAAAATTATCAATTCCTAACTATCTACAAATTTTCATCCAATATGGCATAGTATTTTTGGGGAAAATTGCGCTTACAAAAGCGTGACTGACAGACTGACGGGCATATATACGGACAAGAAAAAAAAACTATATATCTCCCCACCGAAGTAGGAGCAGACGATTATTCATTCTTACTTTCATTATTTGATTAAAAATTTGTAACCGTGATTTAAAAAAACAACATAATATTTAATCAAAAGTTAAGGATTACACATGACAAAACTCATGTGTCTGTTAGGTTTGATTAGCAAACGAATTTTAAGTGGATCGATCAATAAAATCAATAAAACACATTAACGAACTTCTTTCTCTTAAGAAGTAACCTATTCTACTTAAGTAGATTATACTGTACTTTTATAAAGAATTGTTGGCCTGGTCTACGTTTCCTGATTTAGCACAGGATACATGAGTATTTTCTATACTAATACATTATTCTGTCAATTATCACTACAATGATATTATAAAATGAATGCAATCTCTCTTGGTCGTCTTAATTTTGCATACAACAATACTCGCCTTACTACAAATTAGCTGTGCATGTTATTTTAACAGGGAAAAAACATTGAAAGAACCATTCATATACATAAATGTGTGTCATAATTTGAAGTCATAATTAAGTTTACCAATTATTATTACATGTATAAAGAAGTATATAGTAATTAAGAGCTGGTTTCGGCCAAAAAAGTGACAAAAAGTAGAATTATTGAAAATTTTAACCAAAATTCAAAATGTTTTCCTTAAGGTATCAATTTTATGGATGGAAGCTCATTTTGAACTGTAAAGAAATTATCATCTCGGTATATTCAAGTAAAGATAATTTAATAAAACAAAACCAGCACATATGCATTGCGTTTTTTTTCTGATTTGTATTGCAATCACACTTAAAACGTATAGCAGTTGAAATTAGTACTGTTTCATATATATAGAATAAAAAGGAAGTAGTCATTTTAAACTAGAGGTTTACCAGCTTTATATTTGCTTAACTGAACTTTCAATCAGAAGATTTGACAAATGAATTCGTCAATTACTATTTTACTTTATCTTCATATGTACCATTTCCAACGAACTGAATTATCGATTGGGCGCTATATTTCATTAGTTTATCTTTCAAGAGTATATGAAGACATAGAAATCGACAAAATATCAATCAAAAGATTGTCATAACGATAGAACATAACTATCTTGTATTTATTGAACATCGATACATCATATTTTGTAATTTGTCACAATTTCTGTACTGATAGTACTATACCTAATAAATGATATGTCTTTCTTCTACTCGTAACCTACTTAATGTTATCGAGAAATTTAGAATGAGTAAGAGGATTACTCAGTAATGCTTATTTGTATTAGGTTCACATGTACCTGTCATCTGATTTTAGCACTGAACTGGAGACGCGTTTGCTTTGATACATTAAAAACAAATATCGTAGTATGTTGGTCAATTATTTGCCCCCCCTTAAAGATAACAAATTCAATGGTCGCACTACAGACAACACAGGGAAATAGAATGTACTGGGATAGACATTTGTTAAACGTGGAATTTGCTGATTAAATGAACCATGGGCAACATCTTCTCAAATGTAGTGCAAATAATGGTGTGTTATTCTTGTTGGAATATTTTCCATTCCAGCGCTATCCGCCTCACTGTCCAAAGTCTAGCACGGTTAGGCGGCAAGGCTTGTGGTGCTGATAGTCCGCTAATATACTATTATTGTTCACTTTAATAACACAATCAAACGGTAGCAAACTGTTGATTGCAAAATGTGGTTTCTTATATAATAACACAATACAGATAGGGGAGAGGGCTTGGGCCAACTTTCCCGGCATTTTTGTTCATTTAAACGCACCAACAAGTAAATGATATAATCATGCATTTAAATACGTCACAATTCCAAGATACATTTGGTTACACCTGGAAAATTGGTGTAGGAACACGAACTTTTAAAAATGTAAACTTTTCTGTGATATACTAAGACTAATCATTCATAGAAAGTTAGAAATGACATCTTAATGATGACATTTTTACAAAACATTCAAAACATAAAAATATTCCCGGGTCAGAGTCGAACTAAAAACCTTCACATTTAAACTACTGCAGTGTACGACTGTCAGGGGTCAGAGTCGAACTAAAAACCTTCACATTTAAACTACTGCAGTGTACGACTGTCAGGGGTCAGAGTCGAACTAAAAACCTTCACATTTAAACTACTGCAGTGTACGACTGTCAGTATAGTTGAGCTATAGACACTATATAATAATCATTGTCGATATAAACTACATAACATTTAGTGTTCCAGTTATTTTTTATATTTTTAGCGAAAAAGTTACTTTTTCACTTAAAAGCACATTACCAACCATGTCCGAATAGAAATTCTTTTTCTTTAACCACACTACGCAAAAAATCATATACTGTGAGGTTGTAGATGCCTTTTATTGGAATTTCAATCAAAATTCGGGACATTTCGACACTTTTTGAAATTGGCCCTACTTATGGTCAGAATTCTGGGGAAAATGGCCCCTTCAAATCTATCAAATCTTATAGTCCGTTCATTCATCGCTCATTGGATTCTTAATTTTGTGGTTAAAGAAAGCAACAATCGATACACAGTTAAAAATAATGAAACAGTTATAACAGGATATGGTAAGCTCACGTCGAGATTCATTCGAGTTTTGTGACGTTGAAATGAGTTGTATCCTCCCAGTGTACCTTTTGGCAGAGTTGAATCGAGAAGTGTACAGAGCCAAGGGTAGTATAGACGACTGGTACAATTATGTGAAGAAAACACTACAAAGATTAATTCACTCGATCAAAACACGTGTTTGCCATTTCCAAATGATTCAGCAATATATTTCAGTTAACCAAACCTAAAACAATCAACACCAAAATAGCTCAAACTTGATTGTAAACTACTATTAGAAGGGTAAACACTAACTACAGACTTCGGCAGGTTGAAGATGATGGTAGATAAAACTTTTGAGTTGACAAGTTTATATAATATGATCCAAAACATTATTAACTTATAAGTAGTTTCGCACATTACAAAATCCCGGTTAGCTTGGCAAGCTTTACATGACGTATATGTTGAGACATAGAAATTATAAGCAAAGTCCTATGAGATGCAATAAAAAAAGAACAGATATAGTGAAATGCCACAAATGCAATGGTGGTAATCATATAATCTTTATATTACTGAGATAACCAAAAGATCTTCAACAATTGTAAACACACCTTTAAGTAGCTCTGAAAAACTACGACAATCGTAAAGACGATACGAAATTCATCGTATTTATCTAGAGTTTTGAATTTAGTCTCCTTTGATGTTGTTTTGAGTGTAAATTAAAATTAGAGGCAGATGAAAAATAACAAATCATTTGATTGTTACCGATTGATTGATTATTGGGGTTTAACGCCCGAGCAGCAATATTTCAGCTATAATCTGGCGATGAACATGAAATGATGATGAAATGAAAAATGGGATGGGACACAAGGATAATAGACAAATTATGATTGCCACTAGAAAAGGGAAGGGTGGGTAGAGTCGGGCAATTAGCCTCCTGTGGCGGAGCGCAAAGGTTCCTACTCCTATCGAATACCACAGCAGGGTTCTTTAACGTGCGAAGAACGTGGCATCTTTCACAACACGGTGCACCACCCAACATGTAACACGCCAGGGATACCCCATTTCACCACCTAGGGCACACAACCCAGTTGCTCTGTGGACAGAACGCACTAGCCCTCGGCTAAGGTTCTGAGCACTTTTTAGTCGCCTTTTACGACAAGCGTAGCGCTGCTGTGGGCCTATTCTTTTGGCACCCGGACCCGCACGAGGCATTTAAAGGACAGGACCAAACCATTATAAATATTTGAAACCATCAATGATACTGATAAAATGACGACACATAATGTCACACATTGCCAGGTACATTCTTGGAAAAAAATAATTGAAGAAATTACTAATGGGTAAAGGAAAAAGACATCACAAATACCTTGTTTTTTTTTAAGTTGCTTGTGGGTTTTTAGAATGTCAACAAATGAATTGTTGTAGAAATCACTTGTAGCCCCGTGCAGGTCCGGGTGTTAAAAGCTAAGCTTGTCGTAAAAGGCGACTAAATAGTGCTCAGAAACCTAGCCAGGGGCTAGGCGCTCTGCCCACAGAGCTACTGGGATGTGTGCCCCAGGTGGTGGAATGGTGTTTCCCTGGTGTGTTACATGTTGGGGTTGTCAGGCTGTAATACGGAAAACCTGACCGCCAACCATAATGGTGCACCGTGTTGGGAAAGATGTCACGTACCTCGCACGTTACAGAACCCTGCTGTGGTATTTGATAGGAGTAGGAACCTATGCGCTCCGCCACAGGAGGCTAAATTACCCGACCTTACCCATCCCTCCCTTTTTCTAGTGGCAATCAAAATTTTTCGACCCTATTATCCTTGTCTCCCATCCCTTTTTTTCATTTCATCATCCATTTCATGTTCAGCGTCTGAATATAGCTGAAATATTGCTGGTCGGACGTTAAACCCCAACAATCAATCAATTGTATGTTCATTATTTCCATCTTGATGCGTCTTTCCACAAAGTTCAAGACTTATTTTGAAACTGTTCGGTAATTTTGACTTGACCCGTCACTTGTATTTAATTTCATATAAATTGTTTTCAGATCCTTTTATTTTTACTTTTTTACTGATATTGACCGGTGGCAATTTTATGTTGCCCGTTTGTGTTGAAATACATCGAAAATAATAAACCTTCATGAAAGCGGGTAGTATAGTGCAATATTTAAAACCGGATTCAACCCACCATTCCCATCCAAGTCAGAACCATTGCGGTGATTTCCAACCTCCATATGTTTTTAACCTAAGTTATACGGACTTTCCTTTTGTTTTTGTTTGAATTTTATCAGTTGGTTCATTTAATTATTACCCTTCATAAAAGCTATGTTAATTTGTAAGTAAATTAAATACATGTATTGTATGTTTAGTAACATTGGTGGTTATAATGGCTAAAAGTGGAAAAGTCATGAGTATACAAGGGATGTACTTCTGTCTAGTATATTAAATTATAATGAAAAATTTAGAGGTACTGATCTTAAGCAAGCCTTGAAAGTTTGTGTTCACATTCATAAGAATGAGAACTGATACAAGTGCTTGGTGGTATATTTAAGTAATTCGGAATATCGGCACAAATATAGCGAATCATCAGCCAGGGACGATTCACATAGATAAAAAAAAATTAAAAATGGCCTAAATTTAAACTTATGAAGCAAAGACGATCTACTTACACAATGTAGTGAATTATCACAACTCTAAGGGAGGCAAGACGTCACACGAAAACAAAACTGATTAAAGCATCAGCAATATAAACGCCCACAAAATAAAATAAAAAAGAAAGCGGGAGTGTCATCAATTGCTCAGTTGAGTTATAACACTATGATCCTAACGTAAAACACTTTTGACGTGATATTTTTTTTCACGTAATTCGTGGAAAATCATCTAAATCTGTATATATATCATAATCACACTATAGAAAACGCATGGTCTATTATTCATGAAACGCACATGAATATAGTAACACAACTCATCCATTATTCAAAGATATATGATCTGTGATTTATCATATCGTAAGACAGTATTTACTCGGTTGTACGAAATATTATACGTCAATACCTGTAGAAATGCCATTACTGTAAAGGAATCGAGTACCTCGGAACTATATGAACAAACAAAAATGAATAAAACTAATAATTATCGATAAAAATCTTTTTTTACTGTTTGATAGAAATAAATATAACACTTGTTTTAGGCTAACAGTTTTTTTCTATATTGTTGAAAACTGGTATTGTCATTGAAGCCTTAAACGGTATTTAACATTCACTATCATTATGAGATTTATTGAAATGGAACAAGAAATTTAATGCGGGAATTGAGGGACAAATGTTTAACAGGGAGTAAGGTATAAAATAATCAGATTTCGTTGAAGCGAAGTAAGAGAAATTTTAATATATACATGTAATTATTGGAAGTATCTGTTTAAAAATTATGTTGCAGCATGAATTTGAAGAGATAGGTTCTAAAAGTTTACTATTAATATGTTTGTGGATTATTATTATTCTTCTTAAACGCAAATCAATTAAGACTTTGGTAATATTTTCACCACTTACATTAAATGAACGTTTGAAAATCTTTCCCAGGCAGGGCATTAAGTCTATTGTTTCACCGCATTATTGCCATGGGTAACATGACGAAAAATAAATCGCTTTAAGATTTCAGAGATACTTCAAATCGCAAATACTTTATAGTATACACACACAAACACACACATAAACACTCAGTTTATTTAAGGCATTGGCGAAGGTCATTTGTTGACTGAAAATTTTGCTCATTATATATTTTATTATAGTGTATTAACTTCTTTATCGGTATCGTTGTACAATATATATACAACGTCTCAGAAATTCCTAACAATGTTAGAACTGTCAAATTTGCAAAGCAATATTTTGGTCGTTCCCTCCGCGGGACTCGAGCTGGTACCGCTGTGACATCTGTGGCAACACCGCCTGCACAAAGTCCAGTGCCCGAGACCACTCGGCCAGCTAGTCTATATAAAATATAGTCTTCGCTAGCCAGGTCATTTCTCCTCGTAGGATTAATGTAGGACTGTAACTTAGCACACGATGTATGGTAGTACTTTGTGCAGGCGGTGTTGCCACAGATGTCACAGCGGTACGAGTTCGAGTCCCGCAGATCGAAAGAATAAAAATTTGCTTTGCAAATTTGACAGTTCTAACATTGTTAGGAATTTTTCAGTACATTCTGTACTTACCTTATCTTCCCTGTATCAATTTGATCCGATGGAGCAGTGTAGTGAATAAGGTCGTCACATTCTGAGACGTTGTAGAATATTGAGTTGTTGTGACATATATCGTTAATTTGATCCTCAATCCTACATAATAACACCTAAATAAACTGCCCCGTACAACAATACATCGTGTACTAAATTACAGCCTAGATTAATCATACGAGGAGGAATGACCTGGCCAGCGAAAGCTATGTATTTATATAGCCTAGCTGGCCGAATGGTCTAGGGCGCTGGACTTAGTACCGGCGGTGTTGCCACAGATGTCACAGCGGTATGAGTTCCAGTCACGCGGAGGGAACGACCAGAAATTTGCATTGCAAATTTGAGAGTTCTAACATCGGTGGGAATTTTTCAGACCCTTACATATTATAAATATATATGTGTATCAAAATGAAAATAAAAGGGTAATAGCTATTCGTTTTGTATTAAAATGCCTCTAAAACTAGTATGAGTATAGACAATAAAGTTTGCGTTAAAAAAACATTTCGGGTATTATCGAATGTTAAATATGTTTATTTTGCTGTTAGTTTTTTAAAGCAGAAATCAAGGGAACCAGGAATTCGAATTGTCATCAAAAAGTGTGTAATTCAGGGATAACAACTACATAAAGAAAATAGACACATACGAAAAGGACCTAAAAAACACGCACGTAGGAATTAAAGTTAATGAATAACCCAGATTCAATTTAAAAAAAGAACCAAAAACAAAACAAAACAAAAACTGGGAGTTTCGACAAAGGGCACCGTTAAGGTTCACGCCCTCCGCTTTTCTTGAAACGATCTCGAAAAGTTCCTATTAATATGTCACTTACAGGGTAAACGAAAAATGAAAAGGAAAACTAGACACGGTGAACAAATCGGTTTCTGTTGTGCAGAAAGATATACCATAACGATCCTCAGGTCAAACATAGTGACGACCAAAAGCGTTATCGATTCTGAATCATGTCGAAAATTATCGTTCCCATTTGCGAAAACATTTTGTCACATGACTTAAGTCATGACAGTATACGCTGGTTAGATAAAATATATTAATTGAAAATATAAAATCTTCACAATGGAAATATTTGATCATTCCTCTCCTTTGATGTCTTTCTAAACCAGAACAAAAATGATGGGTAAATTTTCCAATTTCATCACAGCAGAGATACATAAAAGCGGAAAGAAGACTAGCGTTTATTAATTTTAAGGCAACGATGAATACAGTGTACCAGCGTCATGGTCGTGAAAGACAAATTGATACTTCATTTTACTTATATAGAATTTAATATTTACAAATTAGTCTCTAAAGAAAATAATATAACCTTTTTAGAATTTCTACTATAAAGGATTCACTTTACCGAAAAAGATGACACGATATTAAAAGATAATATAATACAGACGATCTATCACTCTTTTTCATTAAATGTTTGAAATGGTTTTGAAGCATCAAATGCAACATTATATTACCTAGAAGATTTCTAACTTTTTTTCATTGGAATTTAATGTAGCTCCCATATCGAGAATTAGTTGTAAATCGTTGCTACTGTACTCCTGTGCACTCTGACAAGCAGCTCTGAAGACAAATTCTCTCGTCTATTTAAAAGTTCATACTTCAAAAGGATGATATGCATTTATCATAAAGACTTACGTTCTAGTCAACAAAATGCAATGTTGCACTTAATGTCAGTCCTTTAATAATTAATTAGGGAAACTAATCATCCTTAAGAGAAATAATTTGCCCATCACATTTTCAAAGATCTGAGATCTGTAGATAATGATAACGGATATATATAAATTGTCCTATATTCCGTAAAAGAAGTTCAAAAGGACAATAATATTTATATAAATGTGTCTGTAGAAAATAAATTATCTTTAAGGTATTTTACATCTTTTTTAACTCAATTTTAAGGTAAATGTATACATGTAGTGGAACTTGGTTGGCGTATTGTTTGAAGTAGAATATATATATATAATTCAAACCTTGTGTAAAAGTGTTAATCTTGCAGAAAAAAGCTCCTAGAACCCAACCTTCCGTCACGTCATCAACCAAAGTTACCCACATACAGCAGAATGTAACCAACAAATCGGCCACAGCCAAATTCACAATATAATAGTTTGTTGTTGTTCTCATGGAACGGTTCCTTAAAACTACTATGATAATTAAAAAGTTTCCAACTAATGAAAAGAAAATAATGATTACGAAGAACCAAGACTTTAAAACTATTTCCCACTCTGCCACTTGTTTGATCTGTCCAAAATATGGAATGTTACTATAGTCAGCATCGGTACTAATGTTATAAGTCACTTCTTCACTTACATTCACAACTATTCCAGATATATCCATTAGGGATAATATGTAAAGAATTGTCAGAATACACACAAATAATCAAATAGATATTCACTACGAACCTATTATTCAAAATTTGCTAAAACTTATTTTGTTTTTCATCAGATCTGTTACAATACCATTGCTGATTATTAAAACTCGTCAATATTTTAGACAATACACAATTAAATTTCAAAGAATACACGTGCACGATCACACAGTTTGCCAATACAAACTTCTCATATTTTTATCCGTAGAAGCAGGAATCTGCACATGTCATTGAAGGGAATATGTTCAAAGATACGATGGCAAATAAATAAAATCCGATTGATTGCTAATAACTTGTGATTCCTCGTGATAGGTTATCCTATGGTCGCAGTTATATCTTCCTTTCATCAGTCAGCTGATACTGATTGGCGTAAAAACGTCACTCAGAAAATTACTGCTAACTTATTGGTTACAACCTTTCGATAACGTGTACTAGACTAAAGCAAGCATTTTTCATTAACTCAGATGTATGTAAATATTTTCTTATGTTTTTTTAATGTTTATGCTTGTTTGAATTCCTCTTTAATATTTACCAGATTTTGACCCGAAGAAATGCATTTTATGAATATTCTCATCATATTAACCTATTTTATATCTTTATGTAATCACTCACATTAAACTTGTACTTAAGCAATAATATACGATTGAATACTTTGTTTACCAGATGAGAAACAAAATATTTTTTTCGACATACTTTGATGAGCGTGGGAAATAACCGGAGTTTACAATAATAAACAAAAGAAAGCTCTAATATATATATATATATATATATATATATATATATATATATATATATATATATATATATATATATATATATATATATATATATATATATATATATACACACATGTACACCAACTGAACATGGTACAGTACATGCATATTGAAGAAGGTGGCATCATAAAACTAAACCAAGAACCAGCCAAAAACAGTTTACTGATACTTGAATGTTCTCGAAAGGTCAGATGTCAATTATTGAAGAATTTGTCTTCATCAAGCTAAACCAAGATCCAGTAATAAACAGTCTACAGATAATGGAAGGTTCTCGAAAGGTCATAAGTCAATTTTTCAATTGAAACAGAGATGTTGGAGGAAACATTTAGAAAGTCTGAATATAGTTTCACAATGCATGTCACTAGTTTGTTCCTCTTGTATTTAAATGCCATCTTCATTGTATCTCCAAACATCTCAAGCTGAATATTTTTACTACGCGTAATGCTGCTTATTCTTGTTCTATTGCTCGAATGCATATGTACTATTTAGTAATGCTTTAAAGTAATGTATAACGATATGGAAAATGAGAAACAATATGTACTTGTAGTATCTGTACTTAATATTATAACAAGTACATGTATGTAATTATCCATTCACATATTTCAAAGGTTTGCCAGGCTAGACCCTATGTACATTTGCAACAGACATTTAATATTTTTAGTTTCCATGGCTTGGTAATTAGTATTTACATAAATACGCTCATACAATAGACAGGCGCACGTACTGACAATTACTGGTATGCATACTAAGAACTACATTTAATATCTGCCTGAAATTAAAATATTACATCACAAACTATATTTTTTTATTGACAAATCAAATGCGCTTCAAACGTGTCGCCTTTTCATTATAAGTCAAGACAATACTCGACAATGAGGTTTATTTCATTACAGAAGTAACAATACCTTATGAACAAATGAGGGTAAATCCTTGTACAAAGTGATCCCGGAAATACCAAAAGGAAAACAGACAGACAACAAAATAGAAATGGGCTGAACTCGGGTGCATCGATAGAGTTACTGTTCATGCAAGACAATCGTCGTGCTGTTCATAGAGGTTCGATTCCGCAGAAAAAGAAAAACTAATGCAGATGAAGGTCGTTTGTCGTTTTGAAAACGGACACTGCATTTCAGATCATTGTCCCGGAAGCTTTTGTGGAAGCAGCCGAGTCCTGCCAGAAAATCTGTATAAATGTCGCAATGTTTTGTATGAGTTGAGAATAAAAACTCCATACGCTAGAAAAGCTGACATATAACTACATAGAAAAGGACTGTTAAGATATAAGCATCGTGTCACAATATTAGCTTAAGACATCATTCATTTCGTTTCATACGTTAGACGATCGCAGAGAAAGATATGACATGATTCAAATCTGAACTTAGACTTAGTTTGACATAGTTTGAATTAAATATGTTAACACTAGCTGGTGCTTATTCTACCAGAAGTCATACATTTAAGTTTTTAATCAACACAACATTTACACTCCTTTCTAAATCATTTAAACGGCTTAATTACACGTACCTTTTTCCCTTCAGCACCTGCGTATGGTCTTCATAGTATGTTATGTCAGAGGAGCTTGCCGAAATTACGCAGACGTTTTGTATCGCTCTAAATTTCTTACAATTAAGCTTCTGGAATAGGTTTACGTTGCTACAAGATTAAAGTCATCACTACTGTAACAGAAATTTTATGGTCGTCATCATGAACTCGTGGATCGTTACGATATATGCATCTGCACCGTGAAAACTGATTTGTTCAACGTGTCATACAGTAATGTTCCTTTCCTCTTTCGTCGTCTACCCTGGACATGACTTTTTATAAGCAATTCGACAGGTATTTTTAGAAAAGCAGAGGACGCTTTCACATGTACCTGGTCTATACTCCCAGTTTTTATTGGAGTACAAGTTTCTCTTTAACTTTTGTTACTTTGTATGATTTATTTTGGTTATTTAATGTTATTTATTGTGTGTTTGTTTTGCGTTGGACGTCAGAACAATCTCGGACTAACTTTATAGTAATTGTAAAATCAAAGTGCATGTAATCGGTGTTCTTTGTAAGTCACATACTTTTGTTTATAGAAAAAATGCATGGGGAACACCATTTAGTTAACCATAACGACAGTGGATCTATAGAAGACTACAAGTTTTTTTTTTCTTCAAAATATACGTTCATGTGAATCGTGATCTTGACACAATCAATTGGTCTAGTTTGAGACGATTTTAGTGAAATTGTTATATTTCAGCACTTTTCTGACTAAGTTCATAATTGAGGACGAACACAGAGACCGATTTCAGTCTGACAGGAAGTAAACCTGTAATACAAAGTAAGGACCTTTACTAGTTTAGTATATTTAATAAATTAAAATAGTTTTTTAATGAAAATAAATCTTAGTTAATGTAAAACTACAAAAGGCATAAAATATAAATGTATTAATTTCGTCTTCTTACAGGCTACAAGCCTCATATCATGATTTCACTAAACAGGGTGTTCAAACATATGCACTGTGGTCCTACCAACTGAACGCATCGTGTTATACTTTTTCTTAATATTGGAGTCATAGGTCACAAAGAGAAAAAACGCACATTGTCGTTCCTAGATATAGAGAACACAATTTATTTTCGAAAGAACAGAGGTATGTTTTTTTGAAGGGAAATATTTCGAATTTGTGGGCCTACGCTGTAACCTTACCATCATATAACTGCAATTTGTTTAAGGAAGGGTCATTTCACAACGCATTTGCATTATTCATTAATGTGTCATAGAACATGATATTTCAGTACCAATTCCGTTTGTTTTTAGGTTCAAATATCAGGAAAGAAGTTCATTGATATTGCGAATTCTCTAATTCGTTGTAAGATTTAGTTTATTCTAGATATTTGGATCTGTTTTCTACTGCGACCTCCTACATGTGCAACATGTACTAATTGTATATGGTAAAGTAAAGTTATTACAAAAAATAAGCACCTTTTCTCTGCATTTGTACTACATACAGTTTTGTATGATTGCAAAGTTTACAAGTGTAACAATAAAACTGAATACATATATTTGTAGTTTTGATCGTGAAAAAATACATTTCCGATTAGAATTTTTGATAAAACGAATATTTCATTTTATCGATAAAATTTTAACGACGTTATTTTGACCTCAATTTCCTCTCCGTGGACTCCAATGTTAAGAAAACAGTAGCACGGTGCGTTCAGTTGGTGATGCCTCAGTACAATGCTTGTACACCCTGTTTACTGTAATGGTATCAGGAAAGTGACAAAATACAATAAGTTCAATGTAAACTGCAGGAGGTTGCTAATAATCTTATATTAAATTAACAAACAGGGTGCGTTTAGTTGGTAGATAGCACCCTGCGTATGCTGGTACACCCTGCTTATTCTTTAAATTAAATCAATTTGCGTACTGAATCAGAAATTTGTGTAACTGCTGGTAATCCTGTGTTTACTGCTTATTGTTATAAAGTTGGGTTTTTATGTTAGTATACATTAGGCACAAATCACTTTTCATTGTGTTATTGTGCATTTTGTTGTCTAGTTTTGATACATTGGTAGAAATGGGGAGAATGTTAAGGTAGATTTATTTATTAACCCGCCGAATCTTTTGCACCGGTTTTAAATTAGGAATTTCTAGTCTCTGTTAATCTGCTCTGTTTTTGATGTTTTTTGGTCCTATATCATTCTAGTTAAATTGGGATGTATGACGATCCAGGGGCAAGTCGAAAGAAAATATTCTATGTGGAAATTTTCTTACTTTTTTGTTATGAAAGCCAATAAATTATATTGACACAAAGACCACATTTTGTTGTGGCTTTCCCCGTAAGGTAATGTTGACTATTTCCTCTTTTTTCCCATAGCTCTAATCATTCCTCTGTTGTAAATCTGTAAATGAAATGAAAGTTTAGAACTGAATCAAATTTGTATAGTCCAGAATTCCAAGCCCTTTTCACTAGACAATATGAAGATAGACACCAAATCCAGGATAAGTCACTGAATATCATCTATATAGCAGAAGACTGATCCAACTGGCCTTACTTTTGTTGGAGTAATTCTGTTCATGTCTTATAAAAATGTAAATAAAGGTGCTCAATTGGTGTCCTCCATGATGTCCATTGACGTTTAAACACTAAACTGTAAAAACTGCATGCGAAACAATGTTAAATCAAGTATTATTTTAATCATCTGTGGGTATGTTCTATAAAGTTCAATGACAAATTTTCTTTTTGCTTTTATTAAAAAAGGAAGATTTCTCCTTTCCCTTGCCTTGCAAAAAGCAGCATAAGTTGAAAGAACATTGAAAACAAACGAATGTAGCACTAATGTTTGTTGTAGCTGTTCCAGGTTTTGAATTGTTGAAATAGTTATATATCGATAGGTGCAATTTCAACATTACCTTGTACGAGAGGGAGTGCTTTACTTCTTTCGTATTGGTTGCAGGTATCTCGGCTGCTACCAATCTTCAGGTTGCAATACTTGAAAACAACGTTTACTAATTCAAGTAAATTATAGTGTCGTTATAGCAATAAAAAGGGGAATTAAATATGAACCTTGTAAGACACCATTTATAAATTAAATGTAAAATTAAGATAAAGTTGATGAATGTCAAAAAGTTTATATTATTATTTATTTGGAAAAAAAAATTTCTTTCCGTTTTGTCCAAACTTCGTAATTAGTTTTCATTTCAAAATAGGGAAATGTTTGAAAAGCCCGCCTGAGCATGTATCTAAATTAGCGCTGCATGGGAATTCAACATTTTCCGAAATTTTCACAGTATGTAAGGGTTTCAGTATCATACAAGATGAATGGAGTTCCACTTATACCGTATTGATTTGTCTACTGAAGATGGAAATGTAGGTTCCACATCTTTTATCTCCTCATTTTGCTGGCGGTTAAATACAACATGTGTTTGTCTTTCGTGTAAACTACAGTTGGTGACACTTAAATGTATCGGAACTCTTGCAAAACAAAACTAGTTGATATTTCATCATTGTTGCTGATAACTTTAAGTCTATAATTAGTGACTGTCATGCACTCCTAGATCGTGTGAATTATACTGAACTGTGTATGATATCAAGGATCACTGTAAGTATTTCCAAGTGTTTCTCGGATTTTTTTCAGAATTGATGAGACAGTTATCAACCAACGAGATTATCAAAGTCAAGTCCAAATTCCTCTTTGTCTTTTTGAAATCTCATAACAATGATTGCATACATGTAAGTTGCATCTGTGCCCATTGCTGTCCCATGACTTCAAAGCAATTTTCCTTCAAATTAAAAGTTTTCCAAGATAAAGCTGAGTAACTCAAGTATGAAAATAACAACAAAGCAATTTGCAAATTACAATCATGTAACATCTTGATGTTTATTTGCTTCAAGTATTTTATGGAATTTGGTTGAAATCGTTTAAGGACACCAAGTTCAGATTTGGATGCAATTTTCAAAATACCATCACTTATAATGTTCTACGGGAAAACCTTATCCAAAGCCGAAATTAATGTTTTAAAAAGAGTTTTGTTCATTTATTCAACAAAGAAGCAGCAAATAGTATTTGGGACACACGAATAAAAAATAACAACCGTTACGTTTTATTAAGAAATTGGCTGGCAAAATCGACCAACAAATGATGCGCCTATTAAATAGTTTAGTTTAGTTATTACACATTCTAATGAAAACAAAGTGATTATATTGTGCATTTGATTAAAAAAACTAGTTGCTGTGTTTTGATTCTGAAAGGCCGCTATACAAAACGCCGACAAAGAAGAAAGCAGTGAAAATTTTATTTTAGAGACACAGTTTTCAATGTCTACAGAGTACAAAACATATATTTTGGACGGGACAAACGGTGTACTGAGTGATCAGACACAGTACATGTTCCAATAGTCTATGCTCTTTACTGACTTGGATTTATTGTACCTAGCACCATATTGTACGGAATGCAGCGGAATCGACAGAGGTTTGTTAATTACTTTTATACCTCCACTGTTTGTTGAAGATATCATAATTCCAGAAATAATTGAATCTTCCAAGCTTTAACGAGATGATAAATTCGTTCTTGTGTTTTTTTTTGTTATCTTTAGGGACTACATGTAACTTTATCACGAAACATCAGCGACGCAAATATGGATAATCATGAATATTTTTAACACTGCCAAATGATTTGAAGCGAGCCCAAACAATAATGTCATTTTAGCTTTCATGAGGGACCAGACTGATACCATTAAGACAAAGGAACTTTTACAGCTAGTAGCAGTAGATGTGATTCAAAGTGCAGAAAACAAACAATGTTTTTACCTAATAATTATAGTCCATTCTGTATTCAGTTCTGTATTTCCGAGAAAACCATAAATTCATCGCCCATATACATGTAAATTAACAAAATGAAGAACGATAACTCTAAAGTGTCAATTTTATACACAATCTTAGGCTACATAATTTTTATCTCAAAAGATAAACAGCCGAACAACAAATTAAGACTGATTCAGAATGAGAAATAAAAGTGAATTTGTGGGGTAAGATATCCCATCATTTTTGAATTTATGAAAGATTATGATAGTAATACTGAAAGGGACTCTATCTATTACGCAATATTTAAAAAAAAGTATGTATAAAAAACACAATTCTTGATAAAGCCTTGACAGAATCTTGGAAAAATTAACTGACTCATAATTCACTGAGGGTAATAAAAAACCGAACTGATAAAATTTAGCCAGTAGTCAAAAGGAAAGTCCGTACAATAGATGGACATTTCAGGGTAAAATCCGGAAAGTTGGAAGGCACCGTAATGGTCCTGATTTGGTACAGGCGTTTCAAATTGAATGTGGGTTAAACCAGGTTTTATAGCGCGCTAAACCTCCAGCTTCAATTGCAGTTCATTGTTTCCGGAATATTTCAACAGACAGTATAGGCGGTTAGGGAAAAGAGTAGTAGTAGGTTGGCCAATCGTGTACCCTATTCAGATGAAAAGAAGCAGAACTTTGAAAGAACAGATTGGTGTACTGACAAAGTTTGTAATGATGATTTTTCTCTCTCAGATTCTTAAAGGATTAAAGTTTTAAAAAAATGAAGTTTATTTTTTTTATCCTTCAAAATGCATAGTTTATGAAATTTTAAAAAGACTGCATATTACAAATGAGTGCGGAACCAAAAAAATGCAAAACTTCCGGTACCTTCAAACTTTTGATGGTGGTTGAAAAAAAAAGATGGTCAACCTCTATTCCCATGGTGATTTTTTAATCTCTAGATGAAAGTATTACAACAAAAAATGTTTTTTTGAGTCCTAGCCTAGTTTTAATTAGAAATTAATGAAAAACTTGAAAAGGTTGGTATTGTCGGCTATAGGAAAATAAATACTACCGTTTTCCCATTATCTCTATACATTTTGGTTTGTACAGAAAAGAATCAGTCAATGGGAGGCACATCGTTTTTTTTGTTTTTTTTTTATTATTATTTTTTTTTCAATTTGGTCTTTTTTGCATCAAGTATTATTAAATACATCTAGAAATAATCGAAAAAACTGTTATATATAGCGAACAGTGTGAAAAGAAACCATCATGCATTGTAACTGACTTTTCAATATCTTAAAGATACAAACTTTACCAACCCTTGATGTCTAATTCTGGGTCATATTTTGAGGTAAAAATACATTGATATGCAACAAAATCTCTGCGTTTTTACTTTATGTGCCACATATTATTCACATTTTGCCTGATTCTTAGACATAGAAGTACTTAAAGCCTTCATGACATTAGCTCTCAAGATCACATAAAATAACTGAATACGAGATGAAATCATGATAAAGGTATCAAATGTTTGTTATTACTGCTTCTTTAACACCCGGTTCCCAAAAGATAAAAAAAATAATAATAAATAATAATAATAATAATAAATAAATAAAATAAGTAAGGTTCGATTTGAGTTGCATGTTTGTATCAAAGTTTTATTACCAGTTTTAGACCTGATTTAGATGTCCGATTCAGCGTTAATGGAATCTTATAACCGTTCTGAAAGCATTGTCATTAAATCTTGATGTGCTCTTTAATCTACAATTTTATGTCATATAAAGTACAATACTAAGTGTATGGGGCCTTAGGAAACTTGAAATTATCGCTTTGCTGAGAATAAAAGTGCAGTTTCAGGTATAATTATCAGAATACCTATATTTAAGTATGTTCGTTCATATCATTTTCATCAATATGATATTACGACTATTATTTGTCATAAGTCATCTCCTTCTTTTTTGTAGAATAGTATGAATTAACACCTGATAGAAACTATCAGAAATAGAAACTTATACTTGGAAGGAAATGAACTAAATGATTTCAACCTATAACGAAAAACTGGTACACGGCCATATTACTAAAGTGCAAAAGTAAAGTACAAAAATTTGTTAAACGAAAGAAAATTTCGACAAAAGTGACTTTCTGACGTCTAAAAAGCATTGATTTCCGACGTTGAGGAAATGCAGGTTTTTATTTTTAAATCAGTGCAGAAAGTACATTCTATATTTTGCAATATTGACGATTTTTTTTTGTTCCTTATTAATATTTAACTGATCTCGCTTCAGTTATTTTTTAGAACGTACATGTAAATATTCAAGCGTTCGAATTAAAATGCCAGTTAAATAATGCTATACGACCGTTAAAAGATGTACAAAGCGCCCTGTGCGTTTCTATAAAGATAAACGTTTCTCATACAATGTCTGGAACTCGCATATCACCTAGAAGGAAAAATCAAATGAAACCAATCCATTTGTATTAATTAGATTCGAAGATCACACAATTTAATAGTTTCAAGAAGTACTGTTACAACATGTTTTGCCCTTTGCCACTCATGACTATCTTTCTTTGCATTTATATCTGTATTTGCGCATTTAACTACTCACATACAACTTATTTACAACATAGTGACTTAAACAAAATCAATAATTTTGGGTAGTTTAAATAAAATCAGATTTTCTATATAATTTCAAACATATAACTGAAACGTTTTTGAAAGTTTTCGTAAAGGTAGAAGGAATTGACCCAATTTTCAGTACTGAACCCTAATAGGTAAGCTGTGTCAATTTTTAGATAAATGTGTAAAAAAATAACCTTGGATGCAGAAAGGAGACATTTTTCTTGTAAGATTAGCCGGAATTGTAGTCATGAACGACTCAAAATAGTTCTATCCACCATGTTGCGCTAAAGTATGGTTAGATATTACCTTGTACTAGAAATAAAGAAAAATAATTGAGAATTTTTGCGCTAAGCGAGGAGCTTGGAAAAAATAATGGTAAAAATTTCAAATAGTAAAACTATAATTTAGAAACGGACCGGTAAAATTCAGATTCTTCCGCCTAGTGCCTCCGAGGCTTTTCTTTTGTGTAACTAGAAAGACTACGTAGAAGTTCTGATTGCCCTTTTATTTAGATGGATCCAACAATATACTATTCTGCATTTATGTTCTCATACAATGTCATGTGTAAGGTATGGAACGCCTAAACTGTCTGATGAGATACATATTTGTTTATGTGTTGTCAATTTTATATTACTTGCTGTGGTTTTATAATTACATGTGATCATTTTGTATTTACGTTATGTAGGAACATCTTTACATTATTTCGTTTTGTTTTTACGTTCTGCCATTTCGTCTTTACGTTCTGTAATTTTGTCTTTACGTTCTGTCGTTTTATGATTACGTTATGTCAACATATATTTACGTTATGTGGATTTATCTTTACGTGCAGTGGTTTTCTTATACCGTGAGGTCGTTTCATCTTTACGTTATGTCGATCTCTAAATACTTTATGTGCATTTTCTTTTCTTTACATGCAGTGATTTCTTCTTTACGTGGTGTGGTTTCTTCGTTACGTGGTTTGGTTTCTTCTTTACTTGATGTGGACAAAAATTTCGTGATGACGTGTGACCCCGGAACTTTTCGATAAAAGTCAAAATAGACGTCAAGACGCCGATTAGAAAAATGCTGAACGAAATACGCTTGGGTAGTCTATCCAGCCACCCTAGAGTGTTTATATTAATAAACCACCAAAACTAATTTTCAAGAAAGAATTTTCAGAAAATGTTAGAAATATTACCCCTACCCCTAGAAAACTGGTCCCAGTATCAAACATAATTTTCATTCACCGCATATCGACACTGTGAAACTCATATTTTAGGCATTCACAATGAAGATAATGATTTACTCAACATATCTGATCAATTCAAAACAATACTTTTTTGTATTTTTGGTTATTTTTTATACCTCGTTGAAGCAAAAATCATTTTTTAACTCACCTGTCCCAAGACCATGTGAACTATTGCCATCACTTGGTTTTCGTCGCCGTCCGTCGTCGTTAACAATTATACAAAACTTCTCCTCTGAAACTACTTAACCAATTAGAACCAAACTTGATATGAACGTTTCTTGTGGTATCCTCCATAAAACTGAAATGGGGATTTTTGTTTCGCCGAAAAACATTGCCGCCGTTTCTAATAATAGTACATAGGGGTCAGACAATAGTTTTTTGCATATATCTCCAAAACCGTTAGGTTTTGCCAAATTCTTTTTATTGCTGAAATGATCCTTATTATAAGGCTTACTAAAGTCTCCAGGGAGAAAAAGTTGTCAGACGTTTCCTTGTTAGAGTTATTGCACTTGAAATGTGAAAAATGATTAGCCAATATATTGAAAACTACGAAAGATAAAATAAAACTTTAAATTGTTGAAATGGTCCTTATGACACGACCTACAAATGTTTATGGGGATCAAACTTGTTGGATGACTCCTTGTTGATTTTTTTGCCCTTGAAAGACAAAAAAAAATTATGTTTCTAGCAGTTTTCAGCCAATATTTTGAAAACTATAATAGATAGAATGAAACTTTCAATTGATAAAAGGATTCTTCTAATAAGTCCTACCAAAGTGTTCATTGAGTCAAAATTGTTGGACAGATCCTTAAAGTTAGAGTTATTGTCTTTGAAAAAAAAAAATAACTTGGTGAGCTATTTAGGGTCTTTGGAGCATCTTGTTTACGTTTTTTATACTTCTAACTTCTTCTTTTTCTGCAAAACGAAGTTAATTCACATATGTATGTATCAATATGCTGCCAAATGTCTCAGCTTTACAATGATACTAAGAAAGTTGCGGTAACACATGGGTTTTGTATCAAAATGAATACAATGGAACTCTGTCTCATAGAAATCGCTTAAATTGACATAGTTTTCAATGTCATAACCCCTACAGTATTTATTCTTCAGTAAAAAATGGCTTACTAGTATTTGTTATTTATGTTTTGGATATTCACAACTGATACTTCTTGGATTCTGTTGGTGACTTGTGGCGATTTTCGTAGTCAGAATTAATAAAACCAAAACAAAAAAATAATAATAAAAATAAAAAATGCAAAAATGGGAATTTCAATATTCCCGTAAAAAGTCGCATAACTTCGACTCTACAAGATATTACTCGATTAAAACGTCTCAAATTTTGAATAATTCGATAGAAATTAAATTTCCTGAATTAATAAACCACCATTAACTGATTTTCAAGAAAGATTTTTTTTAATGTTTTAAAACTTAACCCCTTCCCCGAAAAAACTGGTCTCAGTATCAAGCATAATTCTCATTCACAGCATACCGACACTGTGAAACTCATATTTTAGGCATTCATAATTTAAAAGATAATTATTTGCCCAAAATATCTGAAGAATTCAGGCGTGTGATTTTTTTATAGGGTTACAATTACTATAAAATCGTAAAAAGTGGAATTTACAGAATTTCAGAATTTCTTCTATATCACCCGTTATTATTTTTTTTCAGAATACCGTAGTTTAAACTAGCTTTTGTTTGATACAGTAGATTTGTATAGTGTCTAAGCTTTCAAATCGGCCAGGTAATTAATATTTGAACTTTTCCAAGTAAAGTTGGTGCAAAAATTACCACACCTATCCATGAAAAAAAAGCCTCAACATGAACCAAAGTGTTAATTTTTAACATATAAACGGCGAACATTGGGCATGTTGCGGGCGATTGCTTTCATTACCGATGCATCCAACATATTTGCTAATTTCAAGAGCGTAAAATAAACACTCTAGGGTTACTGGATAGACTACCCAAGTATATTTCGTTCAGCATTTTTCCAATCGGCGTTGGGACGTCTATTTTGCTTTTTACGGACTGATTTGAAGTTACACCGGATCGAAAAGTTCCGGGGTCACACGTCATCATGAAATTTTTGTCCACATCACGTAAAGAAGAAATAACTGCACGTAAAGAAAAGAAAATGCACATAAAGTATTTAGAGATCGACATAACGTAAAGAAGAAACGACCTCACGTTATAAGAAAACCACTGCACGTAAAGATATATCCACATAACGTAAATACATGTTGACATAACGTAATCATAAAACGACAGAACGTAAAGACAAAATTACAGAACGTAAAGACGAAATGGCAGAACGTAAAAACAAAACGAAATAATGTAAAGATGTTCCTACATAACGTAAATACAAAATGATCACATGTAATTATAAAACCACAGCAAGTAATATAAAGTTGACAACACGTAAACAAATGTGTATCTCATCAGACAGTTTAGGCGTTCCATAGTAAGGTGTCACAGTGTATGGTTATACTCTGTAATATTACTAATTTGAAGCGTGAACACGTGACGTAGTTTGTGTATAGTCATGAGGACAATTGTCCCCATACTGGTTTAAAATACACAATAGTTAAATAGTAGTTAATTTTTTGTTAACAAAATATTCTGTCTATGCATATAATAACCACAAAAATTGACTTAAGGTATAGGAAACAAACAATAATAGTGTTACATGTATTTTACAGGGTTTGAAAATATTTCATTATAGATAATATGCTTATGGTCACCAAAAATTTGTATTAATTATGTTGCAGGAGTAAATTAAATGTTCATGTATACATTTGTAACTACCACATTATGCGCACTTTAAATTAGTTCATTTGACACTTAATATAAAAAAGGCAGGCTATACATACATGTATCACTATGATATAAGTTATTAATTTCTCAATGGTAAGTGGAAAGGAAAAGAAAAATTATAGTAAAAAAACACCGAACAAAAGATTTAGTTAAGAAACAATCTAAAATATAGGAGATCTTCGTAGGGGAAATCACCTAGAGTGACCTGAGTCTATTGAAGAATTTTGCTGATAATTTCATCCGTTAACCGAGATCAAGTACGTTGGATATTCAATGTTCGATATTCGATATTCAAACTTTTCATAATCAAACTGAATATCAAATGGTAACATTTTACCGTTTGAAATTCGTTTGATATTCATTTCTGTCTACTTTTAAGAATGTATACTCTAAATGAATATCAAATTAATGTCCAACGATTGTCTTTTTCTGCTCGATATTCATTTGACATTCGTTTCCAGTTTATATATTGAATACAGAATTAGTTTGAATATCAAACTGAATATCTTGACATTCGTGTCCGTTATATATATTGAATATAGAACGGCTTTGAATATCAAACTGAATATCAAACGGGATTGTGGTCTGTTCGATATTCGTTTGACATTCGTATTTGTATGGAAAGGCAGAGTGGACACCCCGAAGTTACAAGATTTTTTCATAGGTTTCAATGGGAGAAAATTTGAAACTACGGCAACCCAATTTTAACCCTGAATTATAAATTTCAATGTCTCTGTAATAAAAATTTTATCCCCGAAGTTATTTTTCTTATATCCCACTTTTTTCATTCCCTCGAACATTTTAACAATCTTAACTTTCAAGTTAAAACCAAAAATATAACTCAATTTGTAATTCCGAGGAATGGAATGTCCATCAATTAATACCGGGCATTGGAATGTCTAAATTCGTAACTCCGGGGTTTGGAATGTGCCGAACTTACAAATGGTCATTCCGCGCATAACGTTCGACCTTTGATATGCCTGGAATGTGCCGAAGCTACAAATTTTGGGTTTTCTACACATGCTCCAAATACAAATGGTTTATACTTGTAGACAATAACTGAACAAGTAATCCAGAAACTGGGGGCCAGTATGATAATATTAAGAGGTACATTTGTAAAATGATTCATTACGGAGTTCATCTAGTTCCGTTTGTTAGATATGTAAGAAAAGTATCAAATGTTGACGATCCTCAGACTCATCTGCAGAAATGTTCAAATGACAAATTATGGACCCCCGTAAAGATACTGGGATTTTGAAAGGAATAAAAGGTACGTACTTTAAGAAAACATTGAATATTTCATATATATAATATGTGTATGTGTGTATGTAATAGTACATATTGGTTTCCTTGTGAATCTCATTTGACCCTGCAACCCCAAGTGTTTTTCTAAGCTACATTTTTGTACATGTACATGTTCATTTTTGTTTAACTAAAAAGGCAGACATGATTTGTAGATTTGGGTAAATCATGTGGTTTAAGGCAGCAGTATTGTCATTTCCATAAAAAAAAATTGATGTTTAGTTGTCTTATCTGTAGTCCGAATCCAGGGAGGGGGTACTTATGCTAGGTAAGTTAGGTTGATTATACCTACGGAAAGTAATAAAAAAATTCACAATCCCTGGAGTTAGCCCCCCCTTTCGGATATCTGATAAATTCCAGTGTTCTCCCCATGATTTTTGAATAGCACATTGCTTACTGGCATAGCACAGCTCATTTTGCCTTCCTCCAAAAAAAAACATGGGATTCCTACATGTATGACCACATATATATTTTCTACAACCCTCTTTTTTATTTGGGCATTGATACATGTATGACATGTACATGTACATTACCAAATGCATAAATAATGCATGTACACTTTTTCCACAGTGGCCAGATTTACATTTAAAAGGAGGAGGGTTGTGATCACGCCAAAGTACTTAAACCCTGCCATATTTTGTGTCTGTCCAAAGTCAAACTCACGAATATCTGTCCTTTGTATATACTGTTTATTTTTCACTTCACTTCATCTACATGTTGCTGGAATGTATACATTTGTTCATGTACAGGCAACAACATGTATTTCGATGTAATGCTGTACATGTACCTGTGTTAATGTATAGTGTTGTATTGTTGTTTTGTGCCAGCTACAGCTTGCCCTGTGTCGTGAGGGTTTCCTCGTCGTTTATTGAAGACCTTGAGTTGACATTTTTTATCCTTGTTGGGTTGCTGTCTCTTTGACATAAATGTAGTAACCATATTCATTCTCGTTATACATACATGTAGTGGGAAAAAAGGTAAAGGGCCATGCGAGCTATTGCCATCACTTTGCATCCGTCATTATCAATCGGGTAATTCCGGGCGCAGCACAACAAGGGTTAATGATGAAAATTTTAATTTTTCAAAAAAATGCTTTAAATCCGTATTAGCTTGCTTAAATGGTCATGCACCACTAGAAGGATTAAGACACAAAATTTAGTACTAGGAACCCAATTTCTGCTGTTTCGACTTCTCCTGTTAACCCTTGTCGTGCTGAAACATTCTGAAAAAATATCTAGAATTCGATATTTTGAAAACTTATGCAAGTTAGTTGCACAATAGTACTGATGCTGATTGTTATGTATAATTTAAAGATGGGTGAACATGGGATGGGGTGGATGGGGTGAGGAGGTGCCGGCGGGGTGGTGGACCAATGCGGGAAAATGTGTCTGTCACTCGAAAATGGTCATTTTTGTCTGTTTCTGGCAATTTTTGGGGTTCAACGGAACAGGAGCAAAACAGGCATCAAAGCACATGACATCACACAGCTTGTACACTGTGAAGGCCACTGACGCCGAATAAGATTTGTTACAATCACGAGTGGAAGGTCAGGAGTCCCCTGAAGGGTCACTCGTGTGAAAAAAAGGAGGATTTTTTTTAATATTTTGCCTCTGGTCTAGAACCGAAAGTAGTCAATACAAGGGTTCAACATGGAAATGGTAGTGAGAGTCATCATTCTTATTTAGAATCGAGACAAAATATAGCACTATAGATTTATTCTGCTCTGACAAGGGGCAGAGAAACTCATGACCTCTTTTTTCAGCTCTCCAGTCATTATTTTTTTACAAACTCTACATGTATATAAGATCTCATTTCAAAGCACAGTCACGCTGCTTGCAGATGGAAACAAATTGAGCTTTCCAAAACTATGATCAACACTGCTAAATTCAATAAAGTGGGTACTGGGCCAATCCAGGATAAGTCCGGGCACAGCACGATTTATAGGTAAATCGGTAGTGCTCACACTCATATTCTTTGCTAAAACTGCATTTTAAAGGAGAAGACCATGTTATTGTGCAAGTCATAAATATCGAAACTAGTCTTTAAATGTTCATGAAAATTAAATTGAAACAAAATTATTTCCTTTATTTAGTTAATTAATCGCAATTTGAAATTAGGCAATTTGAATATCCCGCGTTTATGGGCGCCACCATGATCGGTTGAGTTGTGACGTCATGAAGTCGGTTTGTAAAGTGAAAGTAAATAGGTAATTGATTACGATGTCCAAAGAAATCTCAAATTTGGGACTTTCCCCTACAATTTCAACCCAAAATAAACAGAAGAGATTGAGGCACAACATGTAAGCAAATGTCAGACAACATTAACGAACAACGGGATTTACTGCCAGAAGACTAAACTAGTATGTCATAGGAAAATCTACTTCCAAAGAATGTCCGTGTTGCCGATCAGAAGCTTTTAGAATATTCTCTTTTATCATTCCTGCAATCGTAAGGTTGACAAGACAACATGTTTTGGTGATTAGATAAACAGGATCGTAGTAATGTTTACGGAATGTTCTTTGTTTACAAATTTTCAGTACTTTTATCAGTACCAAACCGACTTAGTGACGTCACGAGCCAATCGGAAGCTTTCGGTTAAAACCAGTAAAGTCTGCTTATGATCTTCCTTCAGATAGGAGAGCTCTGCGAAATGGCTGTCCACTTATATTTCAAAGATTTCGAACTTTGCATAGCCTTGAGCATTTTATGAAAGCGTATTTTGCATTAAAGGTTATTTATTTTTGTTTACGTGGGTATGACTTATCATAAGAGTCGAACGTAATACAAAGGTGGCCTTTCCCTTTAAAGAATTTTGATCGAAATATATAGATAGCAGTCACCCATATAATGCAAAAATTGTCATTTATTTTACATTTCATAGAATGATTTGAGACCCTAATGTTATTTAAAAGTACTGTCACTCAAAAATTACTTAGTCCGTCTTGAAATTGGTAAGCATTACCAAACAGCTACAGTTTAACAATTAGAACAGATACCTTAGTTATATAATTAAATAATCTAATTTAATTACAGGTCTATGACAGAATATAAAAAAATTGTACATGTGACATCGGTATTTAAGTAAAACCTTTTCCAAGTGTATGAGTGAGCACTCATTTAATTTCCATAAGGGTATGAAATTATTGACTGAAATGCTATTTTTTAGTATTTATCATATGGGTGAATGCGACACATCTCTTTCAGTCAAATTTCTTCAAAAATGTCACATTTCTGCAAAGTGTATGAGTGCGAGCACTTTAATTTCCATGAGGGTCTAAAATAAATTACTAAAATGCTAATTTTTTCCCATACAAACTATCATGTGGATGTCTGCGATACATATATTTCAATCCGAATTCTTAAAATTGACATAATTCTGCAAAATGTATGAGTGGGCACACTTTTAATTTCCATGAGGGTCTAAAATGCTTTTTAAAAATTGTTTTAATATGACTGTCATGTGGTTGACTGTGGTACATACATTTCAGTCGAAAATGTCATATTCTTGCAAACTTTATGAGTGTGCACACATTTAAGTTTCATAAAGGTCTAAAATTTCTGCTTAAAATATTTAAAATTGTCAATATATGTACTCTGTATCATACTGTTAACTGGGACAAAAAAGTTAAGGCAGACATTAATTTGTGTTGGTACTGCATACCATTCATAAAAGTCTTGTCGAAAATTGAAAAAAAAAAAACAAGTTCAAACATAGCAAAGTCCTGAGAAATCCTGACAAGGTGTGTCGCGGGTCAGAACAGTTTCTGACAGTTTAGAACTGTTCTATGACAACGAATCCTGACAGAATCAGAGAGGTTAGAAGTGATCGCTAATGTATATGTAAGCCCTCACCCGAACAAAGATACACAATACATTACACTAAGTATAAATTAAGTATGATAAATTACCTATGCAGGTCCGGATGTCAAAAGAATAGGCCTGCAGCAGCGCTAAGCTTGTCGTAAAAGGCGACTAAATAGTGCTGAGAACCCTAGCAGGGGGCTAGGGCGCTCTGCCCACAGAGCAACTGGGTTGTGTGCCCCAGGTGATGGAATGGAGTACCCTTGGCGTGTTACATGCTGGGGTTGTCAGGCTATAATATGGAAAACCTGACCGCAAACCATAGTGGTGCACCGTATTGGGAACGATGCCACGTTCCTCGCACGTTAAAGAACCCTACTGTGGTATTTTCCCGGAGTAGGAACCATAGGGCTCCGCCACTGGAGGCTAAATTATCCGACCCTACCCACCTCTCCCTATTTCCAGTGGCAATCAAAATTTGTCGACCCTATTGTCATTGTGTCCCATCCCATTTCTCATTTCATCATCATTTCATGTTCATTTTATCATCCACTTCATATTCATCGCCTGAATATAGCTGAAATATTACTGCTCGGGCGTTAAACCCCAACAATCAATCAATCAATCAATCAATCAATCAATCAATCAATCCTATTTTATCTGGAACACAATCTAAAACATGTAAGTGTATATATTAACATAATGATGTTTTTTTTTATTTGTACTCCCAGTAAGAATTTGTTAATTCCTGAAGGTTTTTTTTGTTTTTTGTTGCTTTTTTGTTTTAGAAATTTGCTGTTTTACCCCACTGGTCTATTTCAATAACTAACAGTAGCAATGTTTGTGAACGGATATAAAACCAAATCTCAACATCTGTTTTTTTTTGTAAAATGCCCTAATGGACATATTCACAAAGCTTGAAAGGAATTTGCTTTATAGGTTCAGAGAGGGAGATTTTAAGAAATATTACCGGAAAAATAGAAAAACAAGAGGCTCCATTGAGCCTGAATTGCTCACCTGGTTAAATGTTGTGCTTTTCAAGGGCATTGACTCAAACAAGAAGTTGTCCGAGAAATTTGATTCAATAAAGACTGTGATGAGACATTTCATAAGGATAATTTCATCTATAGAAAGTTTCATTTGATCTATTATAGTTTTCAAGATATTGGCTAAAAACATCATTTTTTTTCACCTTTTAAGGGCAATAACTCTAACAAAGAGTCATCCAATAACTGACTCAAAGCAGACTTTTGCAGATCTTATAAAAGAGTAATCAAGGGAACCAAGGTTATAGCGGTAATCAAAAGAATGTAATCCAGGGACAAAGACCAGACATGGAAAACAGACATACACAACAAAGAACATAAAGTAACTAAAATCATACATACAAAGTAACAAAAGTAAATGAGCAACTCGGACTCCACTAAAAACTGGGAGCATGGACCAGGTGCACCGGTAGGGTAAGCGTCCCCTGCTTTTCTAGAAACACCCGCCGAGTTGCTCATAAAAAGTCAAGTCCGGGGTAGACAAACGAGGAAAGGAAAACTATGACCCGTTGAATAAATCAGTTTTCATGGTGCTGATGGATACACCATAACGATCCACGAGTTCATGATGACGACCATAAAACTTCTGTAGTGATGACTTCAATCTTGTAGCAACATAACACTGTTCCAGACGCCTATTTGTTAGAGTTCTAGCGCGATACAAAAAGTCTGCGTAGTTTCGGTAAGCTCTGGCATAACGTATGAGTTGTGATATGAACACTCCATACGCAGGAGCCGAAGGGATGTTGCCACTGATGAAAGGAAAGTTAACAATTCTGAATGAAAAGTCATCACGTTTGTCGTAAAGTTTGGTCAATAGTTTTCCTTTACCATTGATTTCTAAGTGTAGGTCAAGATATGAGGGTGACTTCACAGCGTCTGTAGTATCTTTTATCTCAAGTTCTTTTGGGTAGATGCGATGTATCAAATCCCCGAAATTAGGATTGTTTAAAGATAACACGTCATCTATATAGCGGAAACTGAGAGTGAAGGATCTAGCCAAACAATATTCTTTCTTTCTGATCAGATCAGCTATAAAGTCAGCCTCATAAGACTGAAGGAATAGGTCAGCTAGTAAAGGAGCACAATTTGTTCCCATTGGAATGCCGACCGTTTGTTGAAAAACACGTCCACCACACTGGACAAATATGTTGTCGATTAAAAATTCCAGCATTTTGTAAACATCTTCCTCTGTATATTTGGAAGATAATTTGGAATTATTTCTTACAAAGTATGAGGAATCTCTACCAAGAACTATATATTTGTATCTAGGTGTACCATCTTTTTTTGAAAAACAATGATGTATAATGTTTTTAAGTCGGGATTTTAACTGAGTATGGGGAATAGAAGTATACAGTGTTGAAAAATCATAGGTTTTAATGCTATTATATTCAGATAATAGTCTTGAACTGGTTGTCTCCAAAAGATTTTTTGAATTTTTCAGGACCCACATTGAATTAATACCACTACGAGAGTAACAAGTGTTGTGGTAGGACTGTAGACCCTCTTTGACAGTTTGAGTATAGAAGTTAAAAGTTTTGAAAGAGGTTTGGTGGTACATTTTTCAGATCCAGCTATGAAACGTTGTTTGTATGGATTCTTGTGAAGTTTAGGAATCCAGTACATAGACGGTAAATCACAATCATTGTCCTTGGTAGAGAGACCAAAAGAGGATAGCACAGATTTATGGTTTTCCACACTCTCTTCTTTGGAAAGAGTGGTAGCAGTGTAGGTCTTATCACTGCTATTATTTTCTACGTCTACCTCTGATAATAAACATTGGATATAAAACGTTTTGCAGACAAAAACAATGTTGTTTTGGGCTTTGTCTGCTGGTACGACAACATATTTGTCATGTATAGTAGACAATGTTTTTGCTACATCGGGGTCTTTGAAAACTGATGTAGCCTTGGCACTCATTGACCTACTTAAAACTTTCATTCGTTCAAAATTACAGACCTCAAGGCCTTCAACCACTCTGACAGAGAATCAATGTCTTCTTGTTCGCGTTTTATCCATTTTCTTGCATAGTCTTTGACGGCATCCATAAGAACTTTAAAGTTATAATTCCAATTTATGGAGCGTGGTTCACGGTACTTGGGACCTTTAGAAAGGATATTACGCAGAGATTTGTTTTCGATAATGGTTAAATCTCCCGTAACGACGTGACCAGAAGGACCATATTTGAATGGAGAGGTTTTGCAAGAACAGTCAGGTGGTTTAGCCTTGAAGTCCTCAATCTCGAGGTTCTGCAATAGCCTTTTATAATTGAAAATTTTGGATGCGATGGGTGAAGTATAGGAATATGAAATAATTGATATGGATTTGTCTTTGAAATATGGGGGAATTTTGTTGGTAACGTTTTTGTGATGGAGGATGTTAGCCAAATTAATTGCATCTATACCTTTGTTGACAAACGGTAGTGGAAGAAATGATCGTTTTTCTTCATCTTGACTTTTCACACAAACTGGTTTAAAGAGTCTGTGGAAACCAATATCCAAAACGATGGCAACAAGTCTGTATAATGATGAAGTGGGGTCAGAAACAGGAGTGTCAAGACTTGTTTTGTAAAGGGAGTGTAGTAGAGTGAGAGGTATAGAATAAATTTTGGTTCTAATGTGATGAAGTCCAAGTGGTTTTTGTATGAAAGGAAGGAGACCATCTATGGAGACATCATGTAACTTAGGTGACGTATAGTGGCGATGGCCATGACTCCTTTCCCGTCTCGGATTTTTGTCAAATAAATTCATCACATTTATGTTATTGTTATATTGGCTTGAAAGGTTTCCTATACTTTTGATGTTGTCATTGCATCCATAAGGTATTGCAGTACCTAGTCTGCGTATCCAGTACTCCTCTCTTTCCCTACGATAGTTTTTACTTAGAACGGGACTGTTCGTAGGATGGTAAATTTTTTCTAAAATACGAACTTTCATGGAGAGGATTGAATGATCTTGTTGATTAAAGTGTTTATAAATTGTCGTGAATTTGGTGGTGTTAATTCCCGAACGATGAACGCACATTTTTTTATTTAATCGTTCTTGCGTTTCTCCGACATATATTAAACCACATAAGTTGCATTCTAATCCATATATTAAGTTTGTTGATTTGCAACTTAAGTCATCGTGACTTCTTGTATGGAAGGTTTTGTTTGTAAGGTAACTGGAGAAGTAAGGGTCGGTTATAAGAATGTTGCATGTTTTGCAATTTTTTATACCACATTTTGATATGGTACAATGTGGTTCGTCATCGTTGTAGTCAAATATATCGTTTAAAGTGATGGAACATGGTTTGATAAAAAGGATCATTTGAATTTGCCTAAACCTGACTATTTTATTATATTACTCTGTTTTTAACAACAGAGGCCGTATTTTGACAGATCAAAAATCTTCAGAGCAGATCTTAGCATAATACTTTAAGGAACATTTATAGACTACAAACCAAAATTTGACCAGCGATAGAGCTCTTCATGCTGAACACTTTAACTTAGTCAGAATTTTGCTAAACTTACGGATTTAGGAGACATATTCGAAAAAATTCTCTCTGACCCCTATGTTCTATTGTTGTGACAGCGGCCGTTTTTCGACGGATCAAAAATCAAAACATCAGATCTATGCAGAATATCTATTGAAACATTCATAACAAGTTTGGTGTTAATTGGTCTGGTAGTTTCAGAGAAGAAAGATTTTTGGAAAGAAATGACATAAAAAGGGGAGAAACGTCGAAAAAGGGCAATAACTCAAACATAGCTAAACAAATATGAACAAACAAATGACCAGAGATAGATTTTCATCATGCTGAATACATTTAACCTACGTCAGAATTTTTCTAAACCTAACGGTTTTGGAGATACATGTATATGCGTTTTTTCTGTCCGATATTCGTTTGACATTCGTTTCCGATTTATATATTGAATATAGAACAGATTTGAATATCAAACTGAATATTAAACAGGATTTTAATCTGTTCAATATTCGTTTGACATTCGTTTCCAGTTTATAAATTTAAAAATTATGGAATGGATTTGAATATCAAACTGAATATTAAACAGGATTTTAATCTATTCAATATTCGTTTGACATTCGTTTCAGGGTCACATATCGAATAAACAATGGATTTGAATATCAAAATGAATATCAAACAGGAGTTTGGTCTGTTCGATATTCGTTTGACATTCGTTTCCGGTTTACGTATTGAATATAGAACAGATTTGAATATCAAAGAGGATTTTTTTCAAACAGGATTTTCTTTCTGTTCGATATTCCTTTGACATTCGTTTCCAGGTTATATATTGAATATAGAACCGAGATCAAGTACGTTGGATATTCGATGTTCGATATATTATATTAATTTCTGGGTACTTTTAAGAATGTATAAACTCTAAATGAATATCAAGTGAATATCCAATGGTTGTCTTTTTCTGTTCGATATTCGTTTGACATTCATTCCCGGTTTATATATTGAATATAAAATGAAATTTAATATCAAAATAAATATCAAAAAGGATTTTTTTTGGCTGTTCGATATTCGTTTGACATTCGTTTCCGGTTTTTATATTGAATATAGAACGGCTTTTGAATATCGAACTGAATATCAAACAGAATTTTTTTTTTCTGTTCTATATTCGTTTGACATTCATTTCAGGGTCATATATTGAATATAGAATGGAATTTAATATCAAACTGAATATTAAACAGGATCTTTTTGCTGTTCGATATTCGTTTGACATTCATTTCCGGTTTATATATATTGAATATAGAATGGATTTGAATATCAAACTGTATTTTTTTTTCTGTTCAATATTCGTTTGACATTCGTTTCCGGTTAATTTATTGAATATAGAACGGATTTGAATATCAAACTGAATATCAAACAGGATTTTGTTGCTGTTCGATATTCGTTTGACATTCGTTTCTGGGTTATATACTGAATATAGAATGGATTAGAATATCAAACTGAATATCAAACAAAATATTTTTGCTGTTCGATATTCGTTTGACATGTTTGATTTTACAAGTAAAAATCGATAGATTGAAAGACTGACAAGACAATGACCTACATGTAGGAAGCGAAAGACAAACACCACTATACGAAATACTAGTACTATACAAACAAAAATAAAGCTAGGGTTAAATGAACCTATGAACACGAAGATAGTAAGTCCAGAAGACTAAGCAAAGTCTTCTCTTCTAATGACATCCGTTGCGTAACTCAGTAATCCAAGACTCTCAATACATGTATAACCAATTTTTGTATATCTCATTGGTTACGATTTTAGGCACATACCATTTTCTATCGAAAAAGGGCGGGGCTTGGATTTTCTGTTGAGTTAGTAAGTATTTTCACACGCGCGCAATTTTTTTTTTCACCAGCTTCAGGAGTTAAAAATTAGTAATTTGAAATTTACATTGATATTTAATGGGGGCAATATCGAATCATAGTTTTTTTTTCTGCCCATGAGTAAAATATTGATTTTGGAATTATTTTATTTTTTTTACCAAATAATCCCAGAACCTCCTCACCCTCCACAGTATAAAAAAATGGTCTAATAAGCAGCAGGATGTGTTTTATTGATTATAAGGGATAATCTATTCAAAGAGGACCTCTGTCTATTTTGTAAGAATGGAAAAGGATATGAAACTTCTTAGTTTTTCATAAGATTGTTGTTTAAAACCCAACCGCATCGACTGAAGTTTGCCTCTAAATATTAGGATCCGTGGTTTGAATTGACGTTGCACTATTCAGATTTACGTAATATACAAATTAACTGGACAAAGAACGAGAATACCTTGTACGTATATTGTTGACATTTTCATTAAAGCAGATTTCTTCATTGAATTATCTATCACAAAAAATTTTCACTTAATATATTGCAAAAATCATATACAATCAAGAATATTGGAATTTAATCTAGAAGAATATTGCATGCAGTGGCGGATATAGGAAGACGTAGGGTTGGCGCCCCTTATTGGAAAATTTGTCATTTTAATGTGTAAAATTGCAAAAAATGGCTAACAATAGCACCCTTATTTTTCTGAGAAACCTCGGATGGCACCCCTCCTTTTCGAAGTATCTGGGTCGGTCTCTGGCTTCTTTTAACCAGAAAAGTTTACTGGTTAATACAATTATATAAATGAATATTTTGAACAGTAAAAGAGTTCTCACAAGCATATTGATACGCTACAGTAAATATGCACGGTGAACTGGCAAAAGTTTGCATCAGAAACGCAGGCCGGCCGAAATTATTTATCCATGTCTAGCGATAATATATTCAATTTTACAGTGATAATATACATTTTGTGGGTGAATTGAAGATTTAAGATTATCATCCTTGTGAGAAGTCCTTTGGGTGCATTGGCAAGCCTATTTTCGATATACATGTACATGTGTACTTCCTGGTGGATTATTTTGCACGTGGACTATGAGTTAAAATAATTGAAGCGAAATACATGTATCAAATGTATGTCAATTGGAAATGTTGATCACTTTTATCTATTTCTATATAGTACACCCATTTGTTGAACTGTTAAAAGTAATTGACCTACATAGGGCCTAATTTGTCAAGGGAAACCTCGCCTTTAGGCCAAGAACAAAATATGTCTGTTTTAAGTTGCCCTACCTACCTATTTTTCGGCCTATTCTAGCACATTTTACAATTCAAAATAATGAAAACCGTGTTAATTTCGTTGATTTAGGCAAGTGAAGATATGCTTTAAAATGTTACTTTCAATTGGTTTTGATTTACTTATATACATGTACATGTATATGTAGACATTGGAAGCAAACTTTACCATGTTAATCTGGTGCGGTAGTATAATAATACACATGCGAAGCACCTCAGTTCCATATCAGATCAAATATAAAAAAAGAGTTGACAACTTCGAATCAATTTCGGTTTCAGTTACGTTGTTCGCGTTCTTTTGCGTTAATTTTTGTGTCATGAGTTCGGCGTTTTAGAAAAACCCCATAAGAAACAGCCAAGATAGATAGATAGATAGGTAGGTTGATTGGTTGATTGTCTTTATCTCATCCATATTTTGAAGATTTACAAAGTATGATACATAACGCAATTTAACTACAACATATATACACTGCTCAAGAAAAAACAAAAACATACTAAAAAGAGTGAATTGTGGGCAGATTACAGGTACCTAATGACCAAAATTAAATTTGTTCAGACAACCTGGAAACCATTGTTTATTGATTAATTAATTATTGGGGTTTAACGTCCGAGAAGCAATATTTCAGCCATATTCAGATGAACATGAAATGGACGATACAATGAACATGAAATGATGATGAAATTAACAATGGGATGGGACACAAGGATAATAGGGTCGACACATTTTGATTGCCACTAGAAAATTGGATGGATGGGTAGGGTCGGGCAATTTAGCCTCCTGTGGAGAAGCGCAAAGGTTCCTACTCCTATCGAATACAACAACAAGGTTCTTTTACGTGCGAGGAACGTGGCATCTTTCCCAACATAGTGCACCACTATGGTTTGTGGTCAGGTTTTCCGTACCTGGGGCACACAACCTAGTTGCTCTGTAAGCAGAGCGCCCAGCCCCCGGCTAGGTTTCTGAGTGCTATTTAGTCGCCTTTTACGACAAGCTTAGCGCTGCTGCAGGCCTATTCTTTTGATACCGGGAACTGCGTGGGGCGGAAATCATTGTATATTTTAAACAGATGACAAGCTATACCGAACATTATTTGCTTCCATGTATCTGAGTTCGTTAATCAAGTCGGTAATGCCACCAAAGAGAGTAATAAGATCGTCTTCGTTTTTGAGTCTTGTACTGGAAGGAATTCTACAAGCACACAGAACAGTTCATTTCTTTTATTGACAAGTTTTTCGCAATGAAGCATTAAATGGTCAAAGAATATCTGCAGCATGTTTGTTACATAAAGTACACTGCCCGCCTTTGATTGCAGAGGAGCCGAGATATGTCAAGAGAAGAAGTTGTTTCGTTAGTTTAGAGTTGGTTGAAGTGAGTCTGATTAGTCTATGTTCCGTTAAGCAGGAGTGTATATTGCTTTACCGATTAAGTTCAGGGCGACGTTGGACAGATGATTTCCAACTTTTTTCTTCGTATATAGTAATTGATTGACTAATTATTTTTTACCACCGTCTTTTATAAGGAGAGAATGTAGCTTCAAAAAGTTTTCCAGAAAAGGAATCATATCGTACTTTGCCCAAGTTTTAAGTTGTATGTAAGGGACTTTTCATTATAATCGCCAGTCATAATTTTACCTAGGCGCAAGTTGAAGAATTGTATGTGAGTTGTGTTGATAGAAGCCCTAAACAGTCTTCCTATAAAAAGTAATTTGAATTTGTTAATTATGCCGCAGTTAGTCCATAATCCAAAGTTACTGATACAGGAGTTTTTTTGGAGATTGCTTATCAAATCTTAAAGCAAATCGAGCGAAGTATCGTTGAGTTTGTTTGAGATTTACATATTCAGTGTTCGTATTAACTGTCCCCACATTTCACAGGCGTACATAGCAGTCGGTAGCATACGGTTATATTTGCAATAGGCGACATATTTATGTACTATGTTCAGAAGTGATTGTAGGCCTCTGTTTGTTTCACTTAACAGAGTAGTGTCATCGGCGAGAAAAACACAGGGAATGTGCCGGTGTTCAATTACAAGACCACATTTAGTGTCGTAGAGTTGTTGTATTAAGTCGCTGATAAAGAGAGAAACTAACCAGGCAGACACATCGCGTCCTTGACCAACACCTTTCAAATGCGAAATTCTCGGCTTACAAATGTTCTATACTTCACATGAGCTGTAGTAATTTTGTAACAAATGTAAGTTATTTTCAAAATTTTGCCACTTATTCCGATATTCCTGAGTTTGCGTAGTAATCCATCTTGCCTAATACGTACAAATGCCTTTTCATTGTCCAAAAATATAGCATAAACTGGTGAGTTACGTTCAAATTAATTGATTCATTTAGAGAAGATGGCTGGGATGGAGCCGTGTTCTTTTAAGAAACCGAACTGAAGCGGATGTGGCATAACTGTTTTTGACTGATGTAGAGATCCGTGAATTCGGTTCAGCAATATCTGTTCAAGTAATGTTGCTATAACTGGTGTTAGTGTGACTGCACGCTATTTTGGAACAGTTCTATATTTGCTATTTCCTCTATACAACGTAATAATTGTTCCTTGTATAAAGGAAGTCGGAACAAATTCAGATGGTAGAATCATGTTGAAAAGTTTGTTAATAAAGTTAACGACAATTTTCCGCCGTTTATCACTATGAAGAAAAATAAGTACTGTCTGTCCCAGAGACAGTGATTTTCCCACTATCTTGAAAGAGTAATCAAGGGAACCAAGGTTATAGCGGTAGACCAGACATGGAAAAAAGACATACACAACAAAGAAGACAGAGTAACTAAAATCATACATACAAAGTGACAAATGCAAACTCGGACTCCACTAAAAACTGGGAGCATGCACCAGGCGTCCTCTGCTTTTCTAGAAACAACCGCCGAGTTGCTCAAGTCCGAGGTAGACGAAAGAGGAAAGGAAAACTACGACACGTTGAACAAATCAGTTTTCATGGCGCAGATGGATACACCGTAACGATCCACGAGTTCATGATGACGGCCATAAAACTTTTGTAGTGATGACTTCAATCTTGTAGCAACATAACCATGTTCCAGACGCCTATTCGTTAAAATTCTAGCGCGATACACAAAGTCTGCGTAGTCTCGGCCAGCTCTGGCATAACGTATGAATTGTAATATGAACATTCCACACGCAGGTGTTGCCATAGATGAAAGGAAAGTTGACAATTCTGAATGCAAAGTCATCACGTTTGTCGTAAAGTTTGGTCAATAGTGTTTTCCTTTACCATTGATTTCTAAGTGAAAGTCAAGATATGAGGCTGAATTCACGGTGTCTGTAGTATCCTTTATCTCAAGTTCTTTGGGGTAGACGCGATGTATCAAATCCCCAAAAGTAGGATTGTTTAAAATGTGAATTCTTGAACTGTGAATTCCCGTCAAATTACTGTGCAAGAACTATAAAATACTATCATTATTTGGTAAGGTCATGGCAGTGTATAACAGTCCTTACCCTCCGACTATTATCAACTGTCTATCATTTAAACAGTCGAAGACAGGAAAAGATAGTCTTTACTTGTATTGTATATTCCTGTGAAAGACTGTTATGGATCATTATAGGCGTTGACAATATTTCTTCGACTATAATGAACTGCACCGAATTGTCGCAGTTCATGATAGTCGGCGACAGTATTTCCTACGCCTATTATGTACTGTCCATCACTGTAAGAGGTCGTGATAGGTAATTGCAATTTTAGAGTAGTCTATTGTGAACTGTCGTGGTTTTTGTCAAGGAAGGCTATTTATTTACACTCCCGTGTCTAATTTGAATATGTGATATTCTATTTTTCGTAAGAGATGGAAGTATTATGATAATAAAGCTTTTTGTAATATTTGTTGAATTGCAATATTTCTATGATTATGTACTTATTTTTGACTATTTGAATTTTGTCATAGCGAGCAGGACTATTTTTTTCTAATTGACCTAACTAAGGTCAAACACGGTACCTCCAATAACCGAAAACATGTCTCTTTTCCGAAAACTACATGGAAAAACCGAAAACCGGGTGTATATATCTGAAAACCTCAACAAAATACGGTTTTTTTTTGGTTGTATAATTGCTTCTTACATTATTTAAATATACAATTATGAAGTTTTTTTCGTGAAAAAATAATTTTTATGTATATTTCAACACTTTCTAACCACCCAACGAAAGTCTCTAATATCATGACTATAAAAATCCTTGATCTTATCCTGTTATTGAGAATGTCGGGAGCTTCTAATAACGGATTTTCGGAGCTGCAATATACGCTTTTTGTGATGTACAAAAAATGTAAGTATAGTTTTAATGTTTATGATTACAGTGAGGGTGCAGAGGGTTGTAATTTTCATTTGTAAAATTGACAAAAATGGCAAATAATGTCCTAGCACCCCCTTTTCTGAGGAACCAAAGCTGCCACCATTCATTTTCAAAGTGTGTGGATCTGCCCCTGGCAGATGGGTCCTGAAGGTTTGAAAGTGTTTCTAGTGAGTGTTTGTAAATGACAGGTATTTTTGTGAACATTTTTGATAAAAAAAATATTTTTACACATGCTCAGAGTTTTCAAGTTGTTCTTATATTTTATACACATTGTACTTTTAAATAAATTGCTCCCTTTTTTTCTTTGTCGCAGGAGCAAGGGGGAGCAATTAAAATCTAATCTGAATTAGATTGGGATGAAATGAGGCCATGTTGCATATTTATCACATTCAGTAGTTAATCTTGAACTATCAAAAAGGGGATATCTAGTAAAAATTAAGTATTAATACAATGTATGTAGCCAAACAAACTTCTAGAGCATAAAGAGTCCCCGCTTATGACATTCCTGATGGAAGTTTTCCTAAATATATTAAAAATGATTTGATTACGTTTTAATTGTATGAGAAATTGCCCCATTCTCAAATTTTCAATCATTATCATAGTGGCTGACCTGTGATTTAAATACATGAACCCTATATCACACCCTAGACCTATATCGCATACTGTATATCACACCCCTAGACCTATATCGCATATCCTATATCACACCCCTAGACTTATATCGCATGCACTAAGTCACAAGTCTAGACCTATTTCGCATACCATAGACCTATATTGCATACTGTACAGATGTACAAAATGTATATCACACCCATAGACCTATATGGCATACTATATATCACACCCTTAGACCTACATGTATATCGCATACCCTATATTACACCGCTGGATATGTACATCATATACTGTATATCACTCTCCTAGACCTACATGTATACGGCATACCCTATATCACACCCCTAGACCTATATAGCATACCATATATCACACCCTTAGACCTACCAGGTATAGGGCATACCATATATCACACCCTTAAACCTTTTATTGCATACCATACATCACAAACCTAGACCTATATGGCATACCATATATCGCACCCCTAGACCTATATTGCATACCCTATATCACACCCCTGGATCTATATTGCATACCTTATATAACAACCTACACAGAACACACTTGAGTTATAATTAAAATATAAATATGATTTAGTGAACATGACACGCCAACATCTGTATCTGATGCGCTATCAACCCTCGACCTCAATCACTCCGCGTACCAACGGCCCTAAGTGGGTGGAAGTCTTGTGTTGATACCACATGTGATACAGATTTTGGTGTGTAATATTTAATGTGGAATGTACATGTGTATTATATCCATATACATGTAAGTCATAACTGATTATCAACATGGTTCTTTTTAGTGCATTGTCAAGATATACCAGATACATTCATTTAGAAAGTAAATCTTAAAGTTAGATGCAGGATTTTCACGAAACAGGAAAGACACAGTCAATTAGGTTAGAGTTTCTATGTCCATGAAAATTGATTGAAAATGTGATGGATATTAAGGCATCCAAAATTCGACCTTTTCTAAGAGCTGATTTTCAGGGACATTCATACATATACAATGTATTAGGTACTAAGTGAATGTTTGCATAAGCTAATTTTTTCATATACTTCCTAAGTATACAATGATTTAAAATTTTCAGAACTGGTGATAGCTACTGTAAGCATTGCTATTGTAGAACTCTTATCAAAATTTCCAGTTTACATTTGTATGTCTGTAAACAGGAAATTTCTACTGAAAACTACAAAAATACATGTGCATGTACTCTAACTATGGTTATTGGCATATGCAGAACAGTATTAATTAAAGATTTCATACTTGAAATTATGATATTTGTAATATGATAATACATGTATCTAATTTGTTTTCTATTGTACGGTGTGACATTAATTGCTCATAAATAAAATATAGTACATGAAATGACTTTAATTTATTGCTTTAAACTCACCTCTTCAAACCACTTTAATGATCACCTGTCAGTCAGGTGAAAAGTAACCTATTCTACTCTTACTTATGTTACCTGTTATTAACAGTTATTGAAACAAAGATGTGCTGATAAAGTACACTGTATTACATTTTTTTGTAAAGTTTATGTTTTATTCAAGATAAATTTGAATTTTTTTAGAAAAAAGTGTTTATTTTTTCTTATTTAATATAGCTGATAGATATATTTTAAGAATAACATTTCAGAACACTAAAATACAGTATATATTAATTGTATTAACATTTTATAATGTTACAGAAATACTGTCTGCAAAATTTCAATCAACCAGTACTGACTAGGTGGCTTATAAACCAGTAAAAACCTGGGACAATGATAACCGCCCATCCTCTATTTTTGCCTGATTTTGCGCACAATTATCATTTACATGTAATAATATTTCTCATCAAGAGGAGGCTTCTGTATTTCCATATCATATGGTTAAAATACATGTATATTTTCATGCATTTACATATTATAACATATTGCAATCTTGTCCTTGATTTCTTTTCAGTGGCAATCCCTTTGAAAGTTTCACTAAATGTAGCGAGAAGAAAGCAAAAAAGACTATTTTTGTGCTGGGACACTATTTAAGCATGAAACAAAGTTCATGATTTTCAAGTGCCGGTACATGTCAACATCTCTTAATAAAAACTACAAATATGAAGTCTGATTTCTTAGCACTTATTTGTTTGCAAAAGATAAGAGTTACTCTTGTATTGTAATCTTATACATATTTGTGAAACAATCATGCAGAAAAAAAATTAAAGAAATGCACATACATTATTGAAGGCAGACGGGTATAAAACACTCTGCTTAAGCGCAATAGTGATTCATCATAAAAAGTGGTATTCATGGGGTATGGGTTCACTAGTCAGTAACCTTTTTGTTTTGGAGAGTAGAAAAGATAGATTTATATTCAAACTGCATTTGTTATGAAGAAAGATATATTTCCTGTATTCACTACAACTCTTTATCTCTGACTTTCCGTCTTGATTACAATCTTAAATTGCTAAAATATATGTGGTACAAAGTTTTTTTCTGGTTTAAAGATCTTTAAACTGCATAGTAGTTTTGATAACAAGAGTTTGTATCCTTGTTTGAATTGAAAAAATCCAAGAGAAAGGTAATTATTTCTTGTAAAAAAAAGTGTACAGTTTAGACATTGTCAACTCCGGGCCTAATCTAGACAACAATGGCAAGGACAAGTTTTAGTCAGTTCTGTTTGAAAACTAATAATATTGACATATTTGTTCATTTAATCTATTACAAATCACTGTCAAAGAGAGTACTAACAAGGAGAAGTTTTTTGCTCATTTCTCTCTTTAGCTTAGGTCCTTGGTCAACCTCTAATCCACATGATTCATTTCTACTTCATGCATCCTCCAACCCGAAACTTCAAAGTGTGGATTCATTCTTAATTTGAAAATTCATCTAAAATTGATAATCAGTGATGCCCAGTGGAGATAATATTTTTGAAGAAATGCTGGTTTAGGTGTAAAGTGTCAAGGAATTGGAGGAAATAAACGTAAACAGCTAGAAATACCAAAATCAATAATAGGAAAAAAGATCCATAAATACATTAATAAACAAGCAGTATTGATGTGCATTTCATTAAAATAGATGGTTACTCTTTAAAATGACTAAGTTTTTGATCGGTTTATTTAGCTTGCAATTTGGTTACATCGATATTTATGAGGTCTTCCTTGACTCGGTGCCTCGGCACTTTGATTAACAGATCATAATAGGTAATGACAATTTGTGTTGATCTATTATGAACTGTATTGCCCAGTTACAGGCCATGAAAGGCGATGATAATATTTTTTTATCTGTTGTGGACTGTCGTAACTTATTACAAATCGGGACCGATTTGATCAATTTTATTAGACCTGTAATAGTCTGTAACGATTTGTAACAGAAATTCTTCGAAATTAATAGCTGTAACATAAATCTTCTCCCCCCCCCCCCGTCCACTAGTTGTCTAATACGCCTCCGCACCTGAAAATTAAATATGGTAAATTGCATGCGAATCAAACAACACCTGCTGTGGGTACCATCAATAATACACAAATTTGTCTTCACGACGGCAAACTGGTCCTAATATTCTGCCATGTGACCTTCAGTGTAATTTTAAAACTAACATAAGTATAAATGAATATAAATTTGCTCTTCAACTAATAACTAATGCATCGGAAATCGTAATCCCACCAAAAAATGCTGAAACGGCCACAATGTTCTGAACATACACTGAATTTACTGAACAAAAATATGTTTAGTATTCAGTGATTCAGGGCAAATTCAGTACGCTTTACTGAAGTTGTGTTCCGAGTTTTTGTTTTAATTTCAATAACATAATTATTTGTTTCATGTTTGCACAATATAAAGTCCTACATGTACATGTACACTTGTTTGTCAATCGCCAGTCGACACCTGTTAGGAATATATTCCAAGACCCCTATAAATAAAGATTCCGTAATTAAATAGGCATACAATAACCTTCACTATACGTCATTTACAACGGATTAACCCTAATTCAGATAAAGCCTCTTTTTGTAAGACATATTCCCTTTTCATTTTATTCACCGAAATACTAGTAGCAGGGAAGGTTAAATCTGTCTATACCAGGCTATATAGGTGTGTTAATTCTCTACTTTATTTTGTTACTTAAGGTTTCGCTCATTTAAAGCAAGTGTTCATTTTGCAAGTGTGCAAAAGGATTAAAACTGGACGTATCCTAAGACGTGTGAAATACCACATGTATAATATACAATTGAACCACGTAGTTGATTATACATTGTACAGGAAGTGACTGAGCCATGACAGAACCAACCCCATCTTAGGCCGGTCAGGGGGCCCCCTCTTTTGAGAATCTCTGGATCTGCCTCTGACTCTGATGCGTGCAGTCAATTTCGTCCATGGATGGACGTATACCCACAATCGTTTCATGGTACAAAAGTGACAACATACAAATAAATCATGAAATGTAAAAGTAATTGATTCGCACGCACGTAACATTCTAACCGTTGTAGAGAGCATGTATAATTTTAATGGCTTTCCGTACATGGGAAAGACCTTATTTTTTTTTCTAATGTTTCATCTATCAAGATATCATTACCAAATTTGGACCATCGATAGAGTTCATTAAGTACTTTTACCAAATGATCCTGTGAAGAATTCCATTATCCATTGTAGAAGTTATCGCCCTTTTATTGGCGTTTTTTTTCAACATGATCCCCCGAACTCATTTTTCTGGCTATCATGACCATATTAAGTGAACATGTAGATGCCACCAGGTTCAATTAGGAAATGACCTTGCTAAGGATTTCATTACCATCTTTAAGAGTTATGTCACTTTAAAACAATTTCTTTTAATGGCCCATATCTTAAAATCCATAATTGGTAGACTAATTCTGGAAACGGTTTCACGCATATAAACAGACGGCCTAATTAATAAACATAAATTTGTGTTTTGTTATCAAACCATACCCCTTTATATTCCTTGAAATATTACCAAAGTTTTAAAAAATTATATTTCGAGAACCGGAAGTTGTAGAGGCATGGGACCTTCAATAATGATCTTTGGTTAATGTGACCTTTCAGTTGCATCCAAGGTCAAAGGTCACAGAGTGCTAGTTTTTCCCCGTCAACATTTACTTTGATACGGCCCTGTTTCGTCATCTTTTGAGATATCATTACAAAATTTGGACCATCGATAGACCTCTTTCAGGACCTTTACCGGATAATCCGGTGAATAATTTCATTATCCATTGTAGAAGTTATCTCCCGTTTATTAGTGTCTTATCAACATGGTCAACATAGTCCCCCGAACTCTTTTTTTAGGGTATCATCATCATTCTTGGTGAACATGTAGATGTCATCATGTTCTATTAGAAAATGACCCTGCTAAGGATCTCCTTTTCATCTTTAAGAGTTATGTCCCCTTAAAACAATTTCTTTTAATTCCTCAAATCTTAAAAATCAAAATAAATAGAATCAATCTAAAATCTGTTTCAAGAACACAAGATGAATTCCTATTAAAAAAACATAAACATGTATTTTATTATCAAACCATACAGGAGTTATATCCCTTGAAATAGCCTACTTAAGTTTTTAAAATTTATATTTCGAGAACCAGAAGTTGTGGAAACATGGGACCTTAATTAATGACCTTTGGACCATGTGACCTTTCATTTGCATCCAAGGTCAAAGGTCATAGAGTGCTAGAAAGCTTTTTCACTGCAAACTACAGGCCTTGATATTAAGAAAACGGATACATACACGGTATGAAATAACCCTCTCGATAAGCCCTACATTTAGAGACAATATTTACATCTGTCAGATCGTCTGTTCAAAAGTTATAACAATTTCAATGTTTTGCAGAATCCGGTTTGTGACCTTGACATAAATTTATGACGTTGACCTTGTAAGTTTTTTTTCAAGGTCAAGTAATTCTAAGATATATGGTGGAAGTTTCATGTCTCTTCGACTTCCGGTTCGGGAGTTTTTTTATTGCATCATATTTTAATAATCATTGGGCTCAAAATAAGCTCCAGAATTGCCAAAATTGTATTGTAATTTTGTTGCATATGTCTGTAGGTTATTATACAGTTTTCAGATTTGAGATATCTTGTCTCGTTATGGATCTATTGAAATTTTAGTTTTTCAGAGCGAGGGTATATATTTTAAAATTCACAATAAACACACAAATGATCAGTACACAGAATATAAGATCTGCTCAAGTACAACTGTATGACACAATACAAAAGACTAATATAGAAGACCAACGATACTACAACAACTTAAAATTTTCATATTTTCCAATGGTTTTATATATTTCATCAATATCTATTTAAAGCTTTGATATTGCATCATTTTTTAACTTCGCCGAAGGAGGTCAAGTGATATATCATTTTGAAGGTCTAAATGAGCACATTTAAAAAATCAGAGTTTCAACCTCGATAAGTAATACATGTTCAAAGAGTAGGGTCATTAAGTGCGAAAAATTAAAGTTCTTAGAAGGTAATGTTGCATATCAAATGAAAGGTCTTAAACTGTACATCCGAAATATCGATGGTTTGTCCCGAAAAATGAGTCGGATAATTCAATGAGTGCAAAACTCGAGTTTTTTTATATAGTTAGGTCATTGCATATCAAATTAAAGGTCATAACGTGTACATCTCAAATATCGTTTTTTTTTAAACAGAAAAAGAACCCAGTTGGGGTTAATAAGTGCAAATTCTAAAGATCAACGAAAGTAGGGTTGTTGTATATCCAATGAAAGGTCGTCAAGTTTACATTACAGAAATAATATTGGAAACATCGACAATTGCATTTCACTTGGTTACGAACTGCAAAAAACAACAAACTTTTGTAGAAGGTAGCATGTTATGTATCAAACCAAATGTCTTTACGTGAATATTTCAAAGAAATAGTTTTCAAGGGAAAGACTTTTCAATTGTTTAACAAACAATTGACATACTGGTTGGCTGTTGCATTTTGTGCACGAAAATAGTGGCGGATATAAAGGGGGTCCGGGGACTGGAACACCTTTCTGTTTGAAAATTGTGTCAATGAAATATTATGATGTATAATCCGAATTAAATGTCAGTGATAATATTTGAAAAAAAATTGGAGTACAATAGCCTAGATTACCATCAATCTCCAGCCTCAACTATTTTAACATCCATGATCAAAGGCTTTATCTCTTAACTTCTAAATCCACCGCCTTGTAATAGAGCTTAACTGTTTTTCACAAGAGGTATGTAAATGTCGGCTAGTTCAATAGTTACTGCATTCTAAGAGTTCAAGACTGTCAACTCACAAAGTAAGCTTGGACTCACGATGACATTCCTTGCAAGTTCCAATTACGTTCATATAGTACTGTATTAATTTGTTTGTTTGTTGTTTGTTGGGGTTTAACGTCCGAGCAGCAATATTTCAGCTATATTCAGACGATGAACATGAAATGGATGATAAAATGAACATGAAATGAAAAAAAAAGGATGGGACACAAGGACAGTAGGGTCGACAAATTTTGATTGCCACTGGAAAAAGGGGGGATGGGTAAGGTCGGGCAATTCAGCCTCCTGTGGCGGAGCGCAAAGGTTCCTACTCCTATAGAATACCACAGCAGGGTTCTTTAACGTGCGAGGAACGTGACATCTTTCCCAACACGGTGCACCACTATGGTTTGCGGTCAGGTTTTCCGTATTATAGCCTGACAACCCCAGCATGTAACACGCCAGGGGTACCCCATTCCACCACCTGGGGCACACATCCCAGTTGCTCTGTGGGCAGAGCGCCTAGCCCCCGGCTAGGTTTCTGAGCACTATTTAGTCGCCTTATACGACAAGCTTAGCGCTGCTGCAGGCCTATTCTTTTAACACCCGGACCTGCACGGGGCCTGTATGAATTAGATGAATCATTCATAATGTATTTGTAAACGAGAACGTAGATACACGTTGTTTGTTCAAAATAAAATATTAGTTAATCAGTAATTTCCGAAAAACGGGGACACGCTGAAAAGCCATCTTTTATTTTTCAGTGCTATTAATAGCACTTGGGGCACGGATGGTTCTCGAGAACCAATATTTCCGACTTAGGTAATAGTAAAGGTCGACTTTTTATTGGATGGTGATGTTAGGTATTCATTTTCAATGAATGGAACCAAAAACTGACAAAAAAAAACGATTTTAATTCAAATGAACGAATCAGACGGGAATGTTGGAACAAATGGAAATAGTTATTCTTTAAGGTACCGGTAATTCCTACTTTTATACTAGTCGAGCTGTCTTTTCTCCGAATAGAATGATAAAAGATAATTAAGACTTAACGTAACTTTATATTATTGGAGCAAGGGAAGAGCTTTAAATTCCATTCAATTTGGAATTTTATCAACTTTCTAACAAGCCTTCGTTACAAGCGTAACTATGAGGTTTTTATTCATTTTTCTCGTCTTCAGTTCATTTGGGCAGTACTAATACCAGTACTTAATTTCTAATATGAACTATATATACAAATATATCGCTAGTATATTACATGCATGATCTCATTCAATATCTGTGTAATGTCACTCAAGACGCAATAAGCACGCGTATCACACATCTACTGTCGGCTTCACTACAATGGATGTTTAAAAACATGTTGTTTATGTTTAATTTAAAAAAAAAGAAATAATCAAGTCGGGGAATTATGCAACCCCTGATATAAATTTTATGAAAGTATAAACATATATGCGTGTAATAAGTTACAATGTTACATTCGATTTACTTTTGAAACATAGTAATATTAAGTCTGTGTTTCCATGTAGTAAATAAACATCAGCGACACATTTACAATTTATCATACCGGTACATACACCGAGTCCCTTCTACATGTAAAAAACAATACTATGTAAGGAAAGACATCTTTCACCTCTTATGCTCCCGTATCACTGGCTTCTCTCAGACACCAATATCCACAAGTTCGTTCAATTAGAATAACATCGATCTCAGTATTTCCACGAAACTGCCATTTTAACAAAGAATAGCTTGTACACTATAGATACAACCCGCTTACATGTACACCCCAGATGACTAGGATGACTGTATTCTGCTGTTTACAAGTTGAAACACACACAACTGATGGTTTTTAGCGTGTGACCACTTGTCTGCCTTTTACTAGATAAAAGGATGAGGTTTTTTTAAGTCAGACATCAACCAAATAACTGCGGAAGCGAATATTAAGCTTCAACTAATCTGTTTATTTTTTTTTGTGTGTGTGTGTTATTACGCTAAATTTTAAATACGCATCTCGTAATACTTGTAACATATCTAAACAAAAGTTATGCCAAGCACATTGTTTTCGGTGCAAATAATACTGTCGACTTACTTTGTTAGATTGGTAAGTCATGCTTGTCCTTTCTGTCAAAGGACGTTAAACCATACTCAGTCAATTGTCAAACGTTGCAGATTGTTTTTTTTTCTTTTTTTTTTATGAATATCAACTGCTGGATGTGTCTGTCCGTCCGCACTTCCGTTACTCTGGCGGGGGTTGAAGAAAACCATTTTAAAGCAATTGGTGTATTGTGATTTCACGGATCATGATCTCTGACACGTACCGCGCCGGTTGAATGATGGGGTTTAACGCCCGAACAGCACAATATCAGCTTTATTCAGGCGAGTCGCCGGTTGAAATGTATAATACATATCGTCTAAATAGCATAAATAATTTAGTTTTGTATCTTGATTCTTCGTATATAAATTCAGTAGTGTAATGATGAACGTCACATACAAGTATCTAGTCGTTTGTCCTCATCTGGTCCCGAATGCACTCAGGACTCATGAGCGGTGTTTAGACGTTCCGATTCAGAGTAGTTTTTAAAACAACATTAAGAAGCGCAACCGAATGTTTTAAAGGGACTTCGGCCGGGGGTGGGTGGGGGGGGATGGTTGGTGGTCCGGGGGAAGGATTTCACTTACTTTTGCTTACTAACTACCCTGTCCAAAACAGAGCCCTACAACATAGTAAAAACAGATGATAAGGAAATAGTGACTCGTCCTATTTAATATATAAGAGTATTAACATTTTGCGAGTACATTCTGTTTTGAATAATGAAACACAACTTCACACTCAGATCATTTAATCCTATTTTAATAAACAAAAACCACAACACTGTACTATCAATACTGTTTTACTCTCTATGGACATCCAAGGCTGGGACAATGGCGTGTTACTCAATACATTATTGGCACGTGCCTGATAGACATTGTCAAACGCCATCCGGTACGAGAACACAATTAATTCCCCTTGGTTCCAACTTTGGTAGTAGGTACCTTCCACATTTTTTCATATTTTTACTGGAAACTTATTTGCTGAAGTTTTGCCTCTAATTGGTAGAAAATAGGTTAAAATTACTTAGGATTTTTTTTCATTAATCAATTCTGACTAAAAGTTGTGATTTGGTTCAGTGGAAGAAGGTTAAAATTTAGGACTTTTAACTCAGTTCATTTGTCATGTTTACCCCATCTCCGAATTATATGTATTAATTTCAGAAAATGATGGTAAAATTTTCTACAATTGATATATAAAATCCTGTTTGTACATATCTTTAGGCCAGAGAAGTTTTATTCAGTTTGCACCGGTGGAATTTTTTTAATCTGCTCAAATGTGTATATTGAAATGCACTTGAAAATTAATTGCGGTCTCGTGCCATCCGATCAGTTGAAGATGTAGTTGAATCATCTTCCGTTCATCTTTCCTTCCGTTTATCCGAATAATTTCACCGCAGTTATGTCTGTTATCAATGGATGACACGATTTTAATTTCTGTGTATTTGGTTTTATATCTAGTTTTAACTTTACTGAGGAAAAAAAATGGTTAACAACTTCATTTTAACACGATTTTCGGTAGATGCAATTTTCTCAAGCTACCCAGCGTTTTAAAGAGTAATCAAGGGAACCAAGGTTATAGCGGTAATCTAAAGAATGTAATCCAGGGACAAAGACCAGACATGGAAAACAGACACACACAACAAAGAACATAAAGTAACTAAAATCATACATACAAAGTAACAAAAGTAAATGAGCAACTCGGACTCCACTAAAAACTTGGAGCATGGACCAGGTGCACCGGTAGGGTAAGCGTCCTCTGCTTTTCTAGAAACACCCGCCGAGTTGCTAATAAAAAGTCAAGTCCGGGGTAGACAAACGAGGAAAGGTAAACTATGACCCGTTGAATAAATCAGTTTTCATGGTGCTGATGGATACATCATAACGATCCACGAGTTCATGATGACGACCTCATTATACATGTACCTAAACAGAACGTAAGGAATTAAATTAAATAAGAAAACAATATACCTAGGGATATTGAATGTTTTCCTTCAAAGAAAGGTGCGTTGATAAATATAATATCATAGTGTCAGAGTAATCAACTGACTCGAGATGTTAATTAAAGTCGTTGGCACGTTTGTTTATTACATGTATGCCGGTTATTCCCGATAAACGCGAGTGCAACCCCATGGCGTGCTCCACAGTAATGATTAATACAGATACTGCCTTCCGTTCTGAAAAAGAAGATCTAAATAACATATAGTTTTTAACATTATAATATAAGACAAGGATGTTTCTCATATTATTTTCACCTTCAAGTTCATACCCTTTGCATTTTTTCTTAGAAACAAACAAAAACAAAAACAAACAAACAGATAAAGAGAACTGATGGACACTTTTGTATTTATATCAGTGAATGATCGCAAGATCTGATATGTAGTTATATTTGGATCATACTGAATATCAAAACAAAAACTGATGGATTCACAGAATACGCAAAAAATAAAAAAAAAGGTTTCTGACTCAATGTGACACAATTATGGTATATTCGTACCTACCTGTACATATGTAGCTAATCAATGGTAGAATAAGTTTCTTCAAACTACAGTACACAGTATAAAATAATAGAGACCTCTGACTCATTACAAGACATGTATATATGTACTTTATGACAGTTGTTTGTTTGTTGGGGTTTAACGTCCGAGCAGCAATATTTCAGCTATATTCAGACAATGAACATGAAATGGATGATAAAATGAACATGAAATGAAAAAAAGAAAGGATGGGTCACAAGGATAATAGGGTCGACAAATTTTGATTGCCACTGGAAAAAGGGGGGATGGGTAAGGTCGGGCAATTTAGCCTCCTGTGGCGGAGCGCAAAGGTTCCTACTCCTATAGAATACCACAGCAGGGTTCTTTAACGTGCGAGGAACGTGGCATCTTTCCCAACACGGTGCACCACTATGGTTTGCGGTCAGGTTTTCCGTATTATAGCCTGACAACCCCAGCATGTAACACGCCAGGGATACCCCATTCCACCACCTGGGGCACACATCCCAGTTGCTCTGTGGGCAGAGCGCCTAGCCCCCGGCTAGGTTTCTGAGCACTATTTAGTCGCCTTATACGACAAGCTTAGCGCTGCTGCAGGCCTATTCTTTTAACATCCGGACCTGCACGGGGCACTTAATGACAGTACATTAACAGATATTATAAGATATTACAATACAAACAGAAAGATGTCACATTAACAAGACATACATTTCTACCCGTACTAAGACATACTTGTACGTTGTACCTTACATTCTGATGTGGCAAGGGAGCATCTGTATAAATGATCAATGCCATCTGAACAGTAATCAGACCAAGTTAGAGGCTCATGTCCCCATAACATGACTGTAGTAAGACCAAAATCACATTTCATAGAGGAGTGGAATTCTTTGAATTGTTTGCTTCAAAATGTCTGGATTTTGTTCGGCGGACTTCAAGTTTTTATTTACGCGAAAAGTTCGCTGTTCAGTAAATGGTATCTTAAACCCAAAAGGAAAACCCTCAATCAGATAGTTTTGCTGTACTATGTCGAACCCATCTAAACATTGATACAATGCATTAGCATTAACCGGAGTTACAACCGTCTGATTCAGTATTCAATTTTGTTTTGACTTAGTTACAGGTTGAACAGCTTTATTTTGACTGCCTTTTATTCTTAATCCAACTGATTGACATACTATCAACGGGCAGACCTTTCTGTGATGGTCTCCATAACACCTACCACATCCTTGAGGATAGGAACAATTCCTAAGTTTATATACTCCCTCATTGTTATTAAAGCTAAAACAATAAGATTTTTTACTCTTCAAATTGTTGACATTGTTCATTGGCAAAAAAATGGTTTTATCAATGGCCTTTATTTTAGTTGCAACTCCCATTTGGAGTGTCTTGGAATGAACTTCCTGATTAAGCTGATTCGGGATTTCAGGCGGGCCACCGCCGGAATTGCTCATCATAAAAATAAGCAGCTTTCTCTCCTACAGTGCATAACTTTTGAATTGTGGTAATGTATTTCATTAAAGGTGATGACTGCATAGGGTGTTTTTCACAATATATGGCCACAAATATGTGGAAAGCCGAAACCCATTGGTTAAATGATTTGAAGTAATAGTTTTCTTCCCTTTGAACAAAGGTTATCTGTTGATTCGCATCTTGGATAGGTTCTAGTTTGTTGTATTTTGGCTTGGAAAGAAGAGAACCTAACTGGACATACTCTTCTGCCCATATCTTAGCTTTTAATTTTTTATCCACCCTCTGACTTAATGGCCTACCAGACTGCAGCGTTCCTACACCACTGCTGGACCATGATGCAGAGGAATTATGTACAGGTTCGTGTATCAGCATGTCAGATCCACTTATGTCCGGAGTAGCGGTCTCCTGAAAAGAAGCTGACAGACTGTTATTTTCACAGAATAACGGTTGGAGAATGTTCGTAAAATGTTAGTATATTGGAGAATCAGTAGATGGACGTCTTTGGCAGTTAGGTCTTTGCGGTGCAAATCATTTCCTCCTATGTGCATGACTATCTATGACGAGCTGCGAGCTCGTATCGCACTGTCAAAAACCATGATATGATAATCGTTCAAAATTTGTCCACCTGAAATGCCTTTGAAAATGATATGACAACGTTGCTAAGCAAAGTTATCAAATGATGGTGAATTACTGATGAAGTTGGAAAGCCGCTTAATGTGAGAACTGCCAAAAACTAGGACGTTAGGTTTCGCCATTGTTTATATTTAGAGTGTCATGTGATAATATTGACCAATCAAAATGCAGCAGCATTACCGTAAAAGTTCTAAACATTTCTCTGCTACAACATTAGCCAACAATTGAAAAAACGTCGATAAGACCGAAAAGTAAAGTTTTTACCACTCGAATCGAACAACTAAAACACTCTGAACGCCAATCCGACTAAAAGATGGCTGGACACTAGACAATAAGATCCGAAATCAGACACAGGAAAATGAGGTCACCCACGCGCAGCTCCTTTCCACAATTATCTGACCAATCGAGTAATAATTATGTCCTATGGAGTGTTACATCACGTCCACTTCAATAACTCAATAAATGCTAGATAGCGTCGTAATCATCAAACAAAAGCTCCTCGTACAAGAGTGAAAGTACTTTGGCTATAAACTGACCACTGCAAGTAAACAATGGCTACAACTCATGAATAATTAATTAGTACACTGCTGCCACCTAACAGCTAACAGCAAATCAACTAAGAACCATTACTCTGTCTTACTGGAAAATGGTTGTGCCAAAAAGGCATTTATAATTCTATGAATGCTAATTTATATTCTAGTAGTCAAGGATTTGTATATTAGACTAAAACAACCTTGATACGAAATAATCATATGTTTCGGATTATGCTACACCTATTAATTTAGAAGATCTAATAAAATTGTTGAAATCTGCCCCGATTTGTAACAAGCTACGACAGTGCACAACAGATCAAGAGAATATTTTCATTGCCTTTCAAGGCCTGTAACGGGGCAATACAGTTCATCATAGATCAAAACAAATTGTCATTACCTATTATGACCTGTTAAAAACCACGAATTTTCATTATAGACTACTCTAAAATTGCAATTATCTATCACGACCTCTTACCACGAGAGACAGTACATAATAGGCGTAGGAAATACTGTCGCCGACTATCATGAACTGCGAAAATTCGGTACAGTTCATTATAGTCGAGGAAATATTGTCAATGCCTATAATGATCCATAACAGTCCTTCACAGAAACATATAATACAGGTAAAGACTATCTTTTCATGTTTTCGACTGTTTAAGTGATAGACAGTTCATAATAGTCGGAGGGTAGGACTGTCACAAATGTATATACTGTCATGACCTGTAGCAAATAATGATAGTATTTCATAATTCTTGCACAGTAATTTGACAGGAATTCACAGTTCAAGACAGTGGGAAAATCACTGTCCCTGGGACAGACAGTACTTATTTTTGTTCATAGTGAATAAAGCTTCCGTAATTAAATACGCATACAATGACCTTCACTATACGTCGTTTACAACGGATTACCTCTAATTCAGATAAAGCCTCTTTTAGTACATGTAACTAAGACACATCTCCTTTTCATTTTATTTACCGAAATACTAGAAACAGTGGCTTCGTGAAGGTTTTGTTTGTTTGTTGGGGTTTAACGTCCAAGCAGCAATATTTCAGCTATATTCAGACGATGAACATGAAATTGTGATAGAATGAACATAAAATGATGAAATGAAAAAGGGATGGGGCACAAGGACAAATTTTGATTGCCAGTGGAAAAAGGAAGATGTGGGTAGGGTCGGGCAATTTAGCCTCCTGTGGCGGAGCCCTATGGTTCCTACTCCGGGAGAATACCACAGTAGGATTCTTTAACGTGCGAGGAACGTGGCATCTTTCCCAACACGGTGCACCACTATGGTTTGCGGTCAGGTTTTCCGTATTATAGTCTGACAACCCCAGCATGTAACACGCCAGGGGTACCCCAATCCACCACCTGGGGCACACATCCCAGTTGCTCTGTGGGCAGAGCGTCTAGCCCCCGGCTAGGTTTCTGAGCACTATTTAGTCGCCTTTTACGACAAGCTTAGCGCTGCTGCAGGCCTATTCTTTTGACACCCGGACCTGCACGGGGCGGGATAATTTTAGAGCGATAACTCTAATTAGCTGTCTCGGGAAGTTTTTCGCTTGTATTCTGAATACCAGATTGAATTTGTTCTCGAATGAATTGAACATCCTTTCTGAAAACCCAGCCCGTTTCAGAAGGGGTTACTCAACACTTGACAACATTTTCGCTCTACATTCACTGATAGAATTATATTTTTCGTTTGGAAAAAAGCTTTTTTGCACATTTGTTGATTTTAGAAAAGCATTTGATACTGTTTGGAGGGATGGGTTATGGTTAAAACTGAAAAATTCTGAAATTAAGGGAAAGTGCTTTAGGGTGATATATATATATATATAATATTTATAATGATATAAAATCTTGTGTCGAGTATAGTGGTAGTCGGTCAGATTTTTTTCCCCTGCTTTACCGGGGTGAGGCAGGAGAAAATCTATGGCCTTTCTTGTTTGCGATTTTTCTAAATGATCTGGAAGACTATTTTAGTCAGCTCAACGGATTACCACTTGAAATTGTACAAAGAAAATTAGAAGAGGAGATTTTTTTTTTTATAAAATATTTGTTATTCTGTATGCTGATGATAGTATTATTTTATCAGAAACAAAGGAAAGCATGCAAAATTCTTTGAACATTTTTAATTCTTATTGTGAATCTTGGAAGCTCCAAGTCAATACAAATACAACTAAAGTTATGATTTTTAGCAAGAGAAAAGTTAGACAAAATATGGAGTTCTATTTAAGTGGCGAAAAATTGGAAATTGTTGATACTTATATCTATCTTGGTGTGATATTTAAATATAATGGTTGTTTTATTGAGACCAGAAAAAAAAACGCGTATAACAGGCTAATAAAGCCCCTTATAGTATTTATAGGTTAGTTCAAAATGAACGTATACCAATCGATTTACAGCTAAAATTATTTGATTGTATGATTGAAGCGATTCTACTTTATGGTTCAGAAGTATGGGGGTTATGAGGACTTGTATTTAATTGAACAAGTCCATCTAAAGTTTTGCAAGAGGATTTTGAGAGTACGAAATACTATGCCAAATTTCATGGTTTACGGGGAATTGGGAAGATTTCCATTAGAATTTCGTGTTAAACTTAGGATAGTTTCTTTTTGGATAAAATTATTACAATGTGAAGGTAAACTGAGTAATATTTTATATAGACTGATGTTTTTTCTTCAAGAAAACGGTGTCTATAATTTTTGATGGATACAATTTATAAAACAAATGTTTAATGATATTGGTATGAGTGAGGTATACACGAACCAATTTTCATATGTAAGCATTAAGCATGCTCAAATTACCCTACAGGATCAAATTATTCAAAAATGGATCTATAATTTTACTCTCTAGTCAAGAACTCCTTTGGTATTGAACAATACCTGCTGAAATTATCGGATTCACACAGAGTGTGGATTACAAAGATGAGGACATCTAATTTACATCTTCCGATCGAAACTGGTAGATGGTCTGGTATCTCCAGACATGAACGTATCTGTAAATTATGTAACCAAACCGTTGGTGATGAGTTCCATATTCTTTTCTGTTGCACGAATGATAAAATTGTCAAAATAAGGGGAAACTATTTACCAAAATACTACTACATAAATCCAAATACTAAGAAAATGGAAGGTCTCCTATCATTTTGTAATATCCCTGTGTTGAGATCGTCATCAGTATTTATTAGAAATGTTTCTACTTTATTGTAACTGAAATGATTATATGTTCATTGTACTATTGTATGTATGTTTTATGCTCGTTTCGTTGTTGTTTGTAAAACTATTATATACTATTGACCTCATGTAACCCATATTTATGTATGTGTCTGAGTGTATTCAATAAATCTGAAAATCTGTAATATGAGATGAGCTTCTTTTGTCTCTTTAAATGCAACTCTAGCATACATCAAATCTTGGTCCCTTAAAGTACTTTTCAAGATGCAAATGAGTAATAAATCTTCATATTTTCTATTTTTATAAATGTGCGTTAACATCCCTTGCAGCGTGCCTCTTCCTGATTCTGTCATAAATAGCATTTAAGGTTATTTTAAAGGTAAAAGAAATCGGATAGCTGCATTAATTACTTTATTTAAATGCCAACGCTTTGTAGTTATTTGAAAACTGATTTGAACAGATTTAAATACAAATAATCTTTGTATTCTCAAACAAGTGGAGGGTATGCTTACATGCTTAGATGCATAACTTTCAACAGATAAATTTTTAAGGTGTGTAAAAAGGACTTCCTTTTCGACGTCGTGGTTAAAAAATTCTGAAAGATATTTATACTGGTTCACAGAAAACAGTAAGTTGTTCATTACTGCATTACTTTTCTCGTTTTATATTCCATGCTTTGCGAAAGGTATATATAGTGATAATTGTGTCAGTTTTTTTGTTTGTTCAGACAACTGTTTATACTACTTTTTTTTAGTTTTTTCTGCAGTGCAGATATTTTACTGTCATGCTTAAGGTTTTTTTAAAATATATTTTAATCATACGATTAATGACCAGGGGGTAGGAGTGGTACTAAGGTTATCTTTTAGCGAGTTTTGCTCACTTTTTCATAGTTTTTTTTTAGATTTAAGATTGTTTGTCAACACTGTACATTAAATTATAAGCTTATCTTTTTTAACGAAATATGTGGAACATGTAAGTGTATATATTAACATAATAATGTTTTTTATTTGTACTACTCGGAATTCTTATGGAATAAAACATGCAAATTTGAAAATATCAAAGATAATCAGTTTACTAGTATTCAAACGATAAATACAAATTTTGTGTGTTCGAATAACAATGGTATTTAGATTGATTTGTGCTTTGAATGCAAAGGACTGAACAGAATAATCAAGGGAATTGATATTTGAGCGATAATTAAAAGAGAACTGTAATCAAGGGAACATGATTCTAGCGGAGATCAAAAATTGTAATTCAGGAACAAAGACCGTCATGGAAAAGAGACATATATAATAAAGAACATAAAATAACCAAAATAATACAAAGTAAAAAAGTAAGTGAGCAATTTTGACTCCATTTAAAACTGGGAGCACGGACCAGATGCCCCGGTAGGTAACCGTCCTCTGCTTTTCTAGATACATCCTCCGGGTTGCTCATAAAAAGTCAATCCCAGGGTGTACGAAAAAGGTAAGTAAAACTGACACGTTGAACAAATAAGTTTTTAAAAGAACATGGTATTACCAAATAAAACGTATAACAAAAAGTAAATGAACCCGAACTCCACTGAAAACTGAAAACATATGGAACAGGCGCAGCAATAGATAGAGTGTACTCTTCCTTTCAAGATACAGCCGCCGAGTTGCTCCTAAAAAGTCAAATCGAGGGTAGACAAAACAAGAAAGGAACACTATGACATTGTGAACAATTCGGTTTTCATAGTGCAAATATATACACTATAAAGATCCCCGATGACGACCATAAAACTTCTGTAGTGATGACATCAATACTGTACCAACAATCCAGTAGACTAATTGTAAGAAGTCTATCACGGTACAAAAACGTCCGCGTAATTTCCACAAGCTCTTGCATAATGTATGAATTGTGATATGAATACTCCATACGCAAGTGCTGAAGGGATGTTGTTACAGATGAAAGAAAAGCTGCTAATATGGAATGAGAAGTCATCGCATTTTTCGTGTAGTTTTGTCATGAGTTTTCCTTTTACAAATTTTTTCTTCGACGTATGCTAAATGTTGGCTAAAATGTAATTTTCCTTTTTTTAAGTTCTACGGAAGCCCATTAGTGCCAGGTGTTCAGTTATTTTTAAGTCGTTATAACGACTCAGTATCTCGTTTAAACGACTTAGCATCTTGTTTGAACGACTCTTAACATCTTGTTTAAACGACTTAGTATCTCGTTATAACGACACAGCTAACTCGTTTGAACGACTTAGTAACTTGTTTAAACGACATTGCTAACGCGTTTAAACGACTTAGCATTTCGTTTTAACAACATAGCTAACTCGTTTAAACGACTTAGCTTCTCGCTTGTTTAAACGACTTAGTATCTCGTTATTCCGACATAGCTTATTCGTTTAAACGACTTCGTATCTCGTTTAAACGCCATAGCTAACTCGTTTAAACGAATTAGTATCTCGTTATAACGACATAGATGGCGTTGTTATCTATGTCGTTAAAACGAGATACTAAGTCGTTTAAACGAGTTAACTATGTTGTTAAAACGAGACAATAAGACGTTTAAACGAGATTAAATGCCCTAATTTTAGGACTTTTGGACTTCTCTTTCTTAATTTATTTGTACTCCATCTGTATTTTTATTTTATTCCTTTTCACCTTTTATATGTGGCTTCGTTCTAATGGTTTATTATCGACGATCATATATCATAGATCAATTAAGTAGCACACATATTACACTAATGATTTGTTCCTCGTACAATGTATTGCACATGGTATTATCTCTCAGTGCTGGATATGGCTTCCTACATATTTTTGTTTTGAGAACTTTTTGTTTACAATTAATTTTTTTGTCATCTTAAACTTTCTATTATGATTCTTCAAGTTTTATTTAATAATTTAAAATTATGTTTTATGTGAGATGTATCTGTATTACAAACATTTTTTCTGAGAAATCTAAAACAAGTCAAAAAATATTTTCCTTAGTAAAAAGTTGCATTCCATTGTTATGAATACCAGCGAAACAAAACTTGGTAGACCGAAGCAACTATTTGTCATTATTTGTTTCGATATACTGTACACGTGTTTCAATGAGTGACCTCTCATCAGCAGCATTAAAATCAAATATATATTTAGGAATAAATTATTGATAATTCACAAATTGGTTGTTTACAATTAGAACAAAATAAAACCCTATCGACATAGGAAGCCAAATCTACTACCGAGAGGTTCAGTCAAGTGCATAGCAAGAAATGAAGCCTCAGTGTTATATGCATACATATTTGAAACACTGCAGTTTTTTTTATAAATATGCTAAATACCATCTAATATAATTCAGGGTCAGACGTGTCTGACTTCTAGGTTGGCGATTACCCTCAATGATTTCTGGTCTATCAGCGGTTGCATGGACCAAGTGGTTATTAAATACACCAACTACCAATCATTTATATATTGTGAATTTTTATCTTCTGTACACATGTTTCAAAGAGTATCCTCTCATCAGTAGCATAAGAATCAAATGTATAGGAAGATCTAAATCCACAAATTAATCGTATACATGAAGGACTCAAAACCAAAAACTATCGAGATAGGAAGATTAAATTCAGCTGTACGTCAACAAAATTTCGATCGCTGAAAAAATATGCTAGAGTAGTATATAAATATTCTTTAGCTATATTGTAAGAAGGTAATAGAACAGTTCATTACACCGAGGAGTAGCCGTGGGTGACAATATATTTTCAAGAGAAAACACACTCTCTATTACACTTTAAGTTATGTACTTTTTTTTTATTACCGTTTCCTTTTTCCTCCTTTTCAATCAATCACAGCAATAAGTTTTTTACTTAAAAAATGTCTTTTTTTGTCTTTTTATACGTCATTGATCTTGCTATTTGTACTCAAATTTGAATATACTTCTGAGAAATTCAACTTAATCACACTCATTTTAATTGGGGTCGAAATGTCGTTCACAAAGGAATGATTGATTGATGGATGATTGGGGTTCAACGCCCGAGCAGCAATATTTCAGCTATATTCAGGTGATGAACATGAAATAGATGATAAAATGAACATGAAATGATGATGAAATGAAAATTGGGATGGGACTCAAGGATAATAGGGTCGGACCGGTACGGGGCTTCACAAAAGAAATCAACCCAACAAAATCACATAAATTGTGAAACTATTCTTCAAGACCATATTACAGAAGTGAAAATACGTTAACTGCTTACCGAGATGAAGTACGATGGAAATACCAAACTGAATATCGTGGTAAATTTTTACCGTTTGATATTCGTTTGATATTCATTTCTGGCTACTTTTAAGAATGTAAACTCTAAATGAACTCAAATGAATATCAAACGGTTGTCTTTTTCTGTTTGATATTCGTTTAATATTCGTTTCCGGTTTATATATTGAATATAGAATGGATTTGAATATCAAACTGAATATCAAACAGGATTTTTTTTTCGGTTCGGTATTCGTTTGACATTCGTTTCCGGTGTATATATTGAATATAGAACGGATTTGAATATCAAACTGAATATCAAACGGAGTTTTTTGCTGTTCGGTATTCGTTTGACATTCGTTTCAGGTTTATATATTGAATATAGAACGGATTTGAATATCAAACTGAATATCAGGGATGCACTATATGATGACATTAAGGTGCACTGTTTCGCACACCAAGTTTTCCCCGTGTAATTTTTTTAAACTTAAAATTAAAAGTTGAAATTTGTTGGATATATTGTTTGAATGTAGTTAAGCATTCATGCATAGACAGATGTAATATATGTAATGGTTAACAGGTGTAATTTACATGAAATATGGTATCCGGAACGTTTAAGTCCCCTGCCGTATTATATTCTCTCCTTAGCACCTGGTACGAGAACACGATTAATTTCGTAGTGCATTTCAACAGACCCATTGTGACATATAAAAAATTCCACCTCTTCAAACTCAATAAAACTTCACCAACATGGAAACATGTATAAAAGCAGATTTCTATAAGAATGCCAGATAAATTCACCATCATTTTTTTTTATTTCAAGCACCTATGCTTTGAAGACCCTGTGTACATAAAATGTGACCACTGCCAAATGTCCTAAATTTTGACCTTCTGCCATAGATTGGTTGTTGGGGTTTAACGTCCGAGCAGGAATATTTCAGCTATATTCAGACAATGAACATGAAATGGATGATAAAATGAACATGAAATGAAAAAAAAGAAAGGATGGGTCACAAGGATAATAGGGTCGACAAATTTTGATTGCCACTGGAAAACAGGGGGATGGGTAAGGTCGGGCAATTTAGCCTCCTGTGGCGGAGCGCAAAGGTTCCTACTCCTATAGAATACCACAGCAGGGTTCTTTAACGTGCGAGGAACGTGGCATCTTTCCCAACACGGTGCACCACTATGGTTTGCGGTCAGGTTTTCCGTATTATAGCCTGACAACCCCAGCATGTAACACGCCAGGGGTACCCCATTCCACCACCTGGGGCACACATCCCAGTTGCTCTGTGGGCAGAGCGCCTAACCCCCGGCTAGGTTTCTGAGCACTATTTAGTCGCCTTTTACGACAAGCTTAGCGCTGCTGCAGGCCTATTCTTTTAACACCCGGACCTGCACGGGGCTTCTGCCATAGAACCAGAACCAGATCACAACTTTCACTTACAACTTTCAATTACAGAATGAAAAAAAAACCCTTGTTAATTTGATCCTTGCCCTACATTTCTGCAGCAAATACTAAGCAATAAAGTTTAGGACAGAAAAGAAATAATCAGGAAACACACTATAAAAGGAACTATATTCATATACAACGAAAAAACAAGGGGGACTTAATTTTGATCTTGTACCCATAAGATCGACTTTTTTGGAAACTCAAATAAATGCTTCATCTGTGGAAAGCTTATTCAATTCTTAGCCTAAGTGCAAAGTTTTACAGAAATTTGTTAAAAATTAAATGATTTATGTCAAATTTTATATCAATGGTGTATGTCGTGTCTTCAACTTTTTGCAGATTTGGTGAAGAAGTGTCCTCTAAATAGCCTCAATTCAAATATTTGAGAGATTTTCTCATTTTTTTCTTTATTTCCATTTCAGTGCATGTTTCTGACGTAGAAAACACCAGCTAGTCAGGTTTCCATCTGATTAAAGTCAGAAATATGTGTTTTAATACATGACACTGCAGTATTAAAGCATTTTCACCTGGTGCAAGGGTACTTGTATAAAAACTCATTTTTAGAAGCTAAAAAAGAATGAATCAACCAAAATTTACTTCCAAAGTGCTTTAGACACATTAAATGTACTTTAAAAACAACCAGAGGCAGTGTTTTAGAGTAAACTATCAGATGAGATAATTAAAATCAAGCCAGGACCAGGGTTGTAAAACTATGGGTTTTGGTAAATATGCCATTTACACTAATATTTCACCCCTACAGCCACAAAATAGTGAAAAAAGATATTTAAAAATGCATGTTTTGATGCTTATGTGGTACATATGAACTCAACTGGATGTTTCTTTTTCATATCAGGTCAGGTTTTTTCTGCTTTGAGGCTCTTTAGTGTTTGACCGGCTCCAAAATAACTGTTTTTCATGAACTCTGTAGGGCTTTACGTGGCACATTTATTCAAAACTATACGTAATGAATGGGAAATCATGTTTGTTTTACATTTTAAAGACGTATCTCACTCATTATTTAGAATTTCATACCAATGCAGTGAAAGGGAATATTCCAAGAAATTGAGACAGTTGACATACACCGTAATTTTTGCCAAATGACCTTTGCCGCAGGTTAAAAACAGATTCGAAATGTTATTTTTTTTTACCTTTACTCTGTCCACTGCTTATGAATGGTGCGTGCAAAAATCTAAAAATGAGATAGTAATTAGCTCATTTGCCCAATTTTACCCTGATGCCATAATCAATTATGAGTTTTACATTGAAAATCCCATAGAAACCCATTATTACACTAAAATGCTAATCAGGAAGAAACACAATAAAATAAAAGGAACTATATTTGTATACAACAAAAAGTCAAGGGGAATCAATTGTGATCTCGTACCATCAGTTAACGGATTTTCGCACCAAGTTTTTGAACTAGAATGAATCGAAAAGGGTCTTATTGTTTTTACCTTTTTTTCCACCTACTCTGTGCGTGCTTTTATCCTGTGGTAGTGTCTAAGTGCCTGATATTTTATACAACACAGTATTGGGCCGTTAGTTTTGGAAAGGCACCCTGATTTTTACTAAAACTCAGTAATATTTTTTTTCAATATGTTACCATGGCTTCTGGATTTTATAACAATAATCACTAATACTTATAAATGACTTGAAGCCCCGTGCAGGGTTAAAAGAATAGGCCTGCAGCAGCGCTAAGCTTGTCGTAAAAGGCGACTAAATAGTGCTCAGAACCCCAGCCGGGGGCTAGGGCGCTCTGCCCACAGTGCAACTGGGATGTGTGCCCCAGGTGGTAGAATGGGGTACCCCTGGCGTGTTATATGCTGGGGTTGTCAGGCTATAATACGGAAAACTTGACTGCCAACCATAGTGGTGCACCGTGTTGGGAAAGATGCCACGTTCCTCGCACGTTTAAGAACTCTACTGTGGTATTCTCCCGGAGTATAAACCATAGGGCTCCGCCACAGGAGGCTAAATTGCCCGACCCTACCCACCTCTCCCTATTTCTAGTGGCAATCAAAATTTATCGACCCCATTGTCCTTGTGTCCCATCCCTTTTTATTTCATCATCATTTCATATTCATTTTATCTTCAATTTCATGTTCATCGTCTGAATATAGCTGAAATATTGCTGCTCGGACGTTAAACCCCAACAAACAAACAAATGACTTGAACCTCCACACACCAAGGATTTTAAAAATATGCACTTTTTTATGACAAAACCCTAGAAATGTCTATGCGGACTGCCTAAAAAACAGCTTTATTTCAACAAAATGAGACCAAATTTCAGAAAAAATGACCTACCTGTATTGTAGTACCTTATGGCAGGTTTTCAGGAACCCTACATCTGAAAAATTAGGATTTTTACCATAGAAACCACATTTACAATTTTTTTGTGTAGGTTAAGGTGCACAGAGTAAGAAAATGTAGTTTGTGTTAAGAAATTTAATTGTTTAGTGCAAATTAATCCTTAGCAACCAAATTTTCTGAAGTTTCATCATTTCAAATGCGACGTCATGGAAGATATTTTTGTATCTTGAGATATGTGCTATTCTAACCGCTTTTAAGTAAAAAAATGTTACTTCTTTCGCTTATAACAAGTAAAATGGACAACCAAACAAACTTTTTCTGTGCAATTAAGTATTGCAATGCAGAAAAGAAAGTCAAAACAAGCCTTTTAGTACACAGTCTTAAGTTTTGGGAAAACTCTATGATTTTCTACACTTTCATCCTCATATGCTATTTTTTGGTTATGAAAACCAATGATGAGATAAAAAAACATCAAATAAATACTGTTTTCAGTGCCCAGAGTGTGAAAACAATCTGTGTTTTAAAGTGTTTTCTCATTTTTGCAAGCCCTGTGCAGGTCCGGGTGTTAAAAGAATAGGCCTGTAGCAGCGCTGACATGTCATAAAAGGCGACTAAATAGTGCTCAAAACCCTAGCCGAGGGCTAGGGCGCTCTGCCCACAGAACAACTGGGATGTGTGCCCCAGGTGTGGAATAGGGTACCCCTGGCGTGTTATATGCTGGGGTTGTCAGGCTATAATACGGAAAACCTTACCGCAAACCATAGTGGTGCACCGTATTGGGAATGATGCCACGTTCCTCGCACGTTAAAGAACCCTACTGTGGTATTCTCTCGGAGTAGGAACCATAGGGCTCCGCCACAGGAGGCTAAATTGCCCGACCCTACCCACATCTCCCTATTTCCAGTGGCAATCAAAATTTGCTGACCCCATTGTCCTTGTGTCCCATCCTTTTTTCATTGCATCATCGTTTCATGTTCATTTTATCATCAGTTTCATGTTCATCTTCTGAATATAGCTGAAAAATCCTGCTCAGACGTTAAACTCCAACAAACAAACAAACATTTTTGCCATGTTTACCGCCTTTTTCACTATATGAATGCATGTAGCAGAACACAAGGCAGAATTATCCCCAATCTGGGGGAGAAAACCAAGTATTAGATTTGCTATAGAATCAATATCCTATGTTCAATTTTAATGAATCTGGTATTTTTTAAATTTCATACAAATAGAGCTTTCCAAAAATCACAAGACATTTTTATCTTAAAAATCCACTTCTCCTTAAGGCAACTTTTCAGGAACCCTACATCTGAAAAAAATAGGATTTTCACCATGGAAACCAAAATGTCTTGTGTAGGTTAAGGTGCACAGAGTAAGAAAATGTAGTTTGTATTAAGAAGTTTAATTGTTTAGTGCAAATGACAAACGAATATCGAACAGCAAAAAAAAGTCCTGTTTGAGATTCAGTTTGATATTCAAATCCGTTCTATACTCAATATATTAACCGGAAACGAATGTCAAACCAATATCGAACAGACCAAACTCCTGTTTGATATTCAAATCCGTTCTATATTCAATATATTAACCGGAAACGAAGGTCCAACGAATATCGAACAGCAAAAAAAATCCTGTTTGATATTTAAATCCGTACTATATTCAATATATAAACCGGAAACGAATGTCAAACGAATATTGAACAGACCAAACTCTTGTTTGATACTCAGTTTGATATTCAAATCTATTGTATATTAAATATACAAACCGGAAACGAATATCAAACGAAAATCGAACAGAAAAAGACAACCATTTGATATTCATTTGATTTTCATTTAGAGTTTACATTTTAAAAAAGTAGCCAGAAATGAATATCAAACGAATATCAAACGGTTAAATTTTACAAATCATAACTGCCATAAGTGCGACGGACATAGAGATTTGCAAAATGTGGCCAAGATCTGTGACCCAAACTCGTCCATCTAGATACATTATAAGATACATCATATTCACTTGAGTTTAAAACACGTTACGAACTTGCCTGATTATTTATTAAACTATACTGCCTTTTAAGAGTTTTATTACCAATAATGAAATTCGAAAAGTTCCCATTTTGTATCGGTATCAAGAAGTCCTACTTAAACAGATTCACTGACTGTTTCGATCAAGAAAAATCCTTTTTCTAAAACTTTACCTAGAAAAAAGTCAACAACACATTAGACGTCAGTATGGTTTACCTTCCTGGGCAATTTGTCTCCAATTTCTTTCAATAAAGTCTAATTTTATCAATTTCTTGCTCCCGGCTACACCCTTATCTCTTCGTGAAAAAGGGAACCCCTACCTCAAAAATAGAAATTGTTTCGAATTTTGAATCTACGCTGTAAACCTCAGAAAAAATTATCCACCTATGCCATTTGGCTAAGGTTTTTCCTTTGGTCTCGATATTTTTTGCGAACTTGGTTCTTCTTTGAAACTTCATTGTCTTTAACAATATTGTCGAAGATAGGCATTTTAATTATAATGTTAACTATCCGTATTCAGATGGTAACGTCCTCTTCTCATCATCATTTGGTGTTAATTTAACACCATTGGTTGGATTGGCTCGTATTTGTTGCAATATTTTGGAATTTAACGAAAGAAATTACATCTTTATATAACTGCGAAAATACTAATTGACCAACACTTAGAGATCGATAGTAAAGGAAGAATATTGACTAAGCTATACCACAAACGCAATGACTTTTCATTCCTTATTGTCAACTTTCCTTTTATCTAAGGCAACATCCCTTCAGCATCTGTGTATGGAGTTTTCATATTACATCACACACGCTATTCCAGAGGTCGCTGTAAGTACGCAGACTTTTTGTATCCCGCTAGACTTATTATAATTAAGCTTCTAGAACAGGTTTATGTTGCTACAGGATCAAAATCATCACTACAGAAGTTTGATGGTCGTTATCATTAACTAATGGATCGTTGCGGTGTATTCATCTGCATCATGAAAACTGATTTGTTCAATGAGTCAAAGTTTTCCTTTCCTCTTTGGTCCACCCCGGACTTGACTTTTTTATGAGCAACTCGGCGGCTGTTTCTAGAAAAGCAGAGATTGGGCTATTGGAATAGGGTTATGTTACTACAAGATTGAAGTCACTACAGAAGTTTTGTGACCGTCGTTATAAACTCGTGGATTGTTACGGTGTATCCATTTCCATTTTGATAAAAATGACTTCTACAACTTATTACAATCAGTTGTTGATGCCGTTCCTAAAAGAGACATCCTTATCATCTTAGGAGATCTGAATGCCAAAGTAGGTAATGACAGAGGAGGTAGAGAAAGGGAGATAGGACCACATGGAATAGGGCAAATGAATGAGAACGGAGAGATGTTTGCTGACTTTTGCGCTATAAACAGTCTAGTAATTGGCGGTACTTGGTTTCCACATAAATCTTGTCATAAAACCACCTGGATTTCACCATCTGGAGACACTGAAAACCAAATAGACCACATAACAATAAGCCGTCGATGGAGATCTTCATTACAAGATGTACGAACAAAACGTGGAGCAGACGCAGCATCAGATCACCACCTTGTAATTGGAAAAATTAAACTCAAGCTTTTAACAACAAAGAAAAGAGAGACTACAAAAAGGAAGTTTAATGTTGAGAAGTTTAAAGATCAGAAAGTGAAAGAAAACTTCCAACTTACACTCAGGAACAGATTTAGTACTTTACTAGATCTTGACAACGAAGAAATGAACAATGATATTGATGACATCTGGAACTCAACAAAGACAGCCATTCTAGAAGCATGCGAAGAAACAGTTGGTTTCATTCAAGTGAAAAGAAAGAAATGGATGTCAGATCAAACATGGGATACAATATCTGAAAGAAGGGAAATAAAAGAAAAGTTGATGAGTGCCAAAACCAGACAGCAAAAGAAAAACCTGCAAGACCTTTACAGCGCAAAAGACAGAGAAGTGAAGAAAAGCTGTAAAAGAGATAAAAGAAACCATGCTGAAAAGTTAGCAGTAGAAGCCGAAAAAGCCTGCTTAAAAGGAGACATCAAAACATTGTATAACATCACAAGACAACTCAGTGGAAAGATCTCTCAAAATGAAAATTTACCAGTCAAAGATAAAAACAACAATACCCTCACAAAGCTAGAAGATCAGCTTGACAGATGGAAAGAACACTTTAGTGAGGTATTGAACAGACCACCACCAACAAATCCACCAATACTTGAAGAAGGTCCAACACTTAACATAGAGACTGACAAAATTACCGAAAATGAAGTAAGAAAAGCCCTAAAACATCTTAAGAATGGGAAAGCAGCGGGAATCGATGGCATACCACCAGAAGCCCTCAAGTCCATGAATGACACTACCATTCAATATCTTCTTGGGCTATTAAACCAGATATGGAAAAAAGAAAAAATTCAAAAAGACTGGCAAAAGGGACTCTTGGTAAAACTACCTAAAAAGGGGGACAAATCCAATTGCAACAACTGGAGAGGAATAACTCTTTTGTCCATTCCTAGTAAAATCCTATGCAGTATAATCTTACAAAGAATGAAAGAAGAGATTGATAGCAAGCTGAGAGATGAACAAGCTGGATTTAGACAAGAACGATCTTGTGTCGACCAGATTGCAACACTCAGAATAATTATTGAGCAAACGATCGAATGGCAGTCATCCCTATATCTAAACTTTATTGACTTCCAGAAAGCATTTGACAGCATAGATCATCAGGTCTTGTGGAACATTCTAGGACACTATGGGATTCCTCCAAAGATTATTTCCATGATTAAGTTACTGTATGAAGAATTCTCTTGTCAGGTCATACATGCTGGTACATTGACGGATCCTTTCCCTGTAACAACTGGCGTAAGGCAAGGATGCATTCTCTCTCCCCTTCTCTTTCTCATAGTCATCGACTGGATAGCAACAACAGCTTACAACGACCCTCATGGTATACAATGGACACTAACATCTTGTCTAGAAGACCTCGAATTTGCAGACGACATATGCACACTATCGCATCGTCTTCAAGATTCCCAACACCAGGTCAACTATCTCGAAGAAACAGCTAAAAGAACAGGATTGTATATCAACACAGCCAAAACCAAAGCCATGAGAATCCAACAAAACCAGATGGATCCAATATTGGTAAATAACCAACAGATAGAGAATGTAGATAAATTTACGTACCTTGGAAGTGTCATGAGTACAACTGGAGGCACTGACGAAGATGTACAAGCCAGAAAGATGAAAGCATTACAGGCTTTTTCCATTCTAAAGCCAGTATGGAAAAGTAGAACACTGAGAACGACTACTAAGATCAAAATTTTCAACAGCAATGTTAAGTCTGTCCTGTTATATGGTTGCGAGACCTGGAGAGAAACAGAAAACACCATGAAATCTATACAAGTCTTTGTTAACAAGTGCCTAAGAAATATACTGAATATCAGATGGCCAGAAAAAATAACAAACAAGAAACTCTGGCAAAGAACAAAACAACAACCAATAGAAAACACCATTCGAACCCGAAAATGGAAATGGATTGGTCATACTTTAAGGAAGAACAATAAAAACACTACAAAGCAAGCTTTAGATTGGAATCCCCAAGGGCAAAGAAAAAGAGGAAGACCAAAGAACACCTGGAGGAGGGGTTTGAACTCTGAACTGAAGAGAGTAGGACTAACGTGGAAGAATTGTAACACCATCGCCCAAAACCGAAGCGAATGGAGAGAAACTGTAGTCGCCCTATGTCCACCCATGGACGAAATGGAATAAATAAAAAAAAAAAATAAATCATCCATTTGCAGCACAAAAACTGGTGATTTCAGTGTGTTACAGTTTGTTTTCCTTTTCTCTTTCGTCATTTCCGGACTTGAATTTTCTGAGCAACTCGGCGGCTGTTTCTAGAAAAGCAGAGGGCGCTTATCCTATTGGTACCCCTGTAGCATGCTCCCAGTAGTGGAGTCTGAGTTGCTCATATATTTATGTTACTTGTCTATATTGTTTCAGTTATTTTATGTTCTTTTTTGTATGTGTCTGTTTTCCTTATCTGGTATTTGTCTCTAGATTACATTCTTTTGATTTTAGCTAGAATCTTTGTTCCCTTGATTACTCTTTCACATTGCTAGGTCTATACTTCTGCGAGCGGATTTTGTCCCAGAGGGTATCATCAGCCAAGAAATATAATTGATGGTTTTAACAAGAGGAACAAATGTCAACTGGCTCTTGACGTCGTCCAGTCTAAAATGGCTCGAACCTGACAACAGACCGGACACACTGTTGTCCTATAAGACTGAGGTGTCTTTAAATGGGAATCTTAGCGCACTCGCATCTGGTATGGATAGCGCCTGGACAATTCCAACAAAATGTACACAATCGCACGTTCAGTTTTTTTACCATTTTTTCCAGTACAAAAAAAAAAAAAAAACTGATCGAACTATGTCCTATCACTTTGAATGATGTATTTGACAACGATGACGAAGTACTTGGTGCTATATCATAATGTTGAATTAAATACTGCAAAAATGCAACATTTTAATAACCGACCATTTTTTTCACTAGCATCTTTACGAAAAAAAACCCACCACACAAGAAGTCATGATGCAAATGAACAAACTTATCTACGGATGAATAAGAATGCAATTTATACGGTCTAGTAAATGTCAGTGAAACACAGAAAAACGAGTTTAAGAGTCATTTTCTGTCTTAGAAAAAATAAATATCTATACAAGTATCTTTCTATACACATACTGAATGCATTTGCAAAATTTCAGTGAAATGTGAGAAGCACTTTTTAAAATATTTGATTTTTGAATATAGGGTAACCAAGTTGCGCGAGCAAAAAAGTGACAATATTCTACCATACTTAAATGCATTAAATATTTGCAAATAACTTTTTCTGACTTTTCAAATAAAAGAAATCAATCACGACTTGTTTTTTAACAATATTAATAAAGAGATAGCCTTTAAAAGTGATCATTTTCTTAAAAATTGGTCTATTTTTAAAAATTTATGTCTGACATGCCTCCCCCTTTTTCTTGATCACATGTCAAAAACCCTAAATCTTTAAATTTTCATAAAAGGTGATATCTTTGTCTTTAAATTTGTAAATACAGTGTTTTCACATTAAAACATGACCAGTAAAGGGCACCTAAAGCAAAAAAAGTACTCAAAAACGGATTTTCCATGTTGCCATAGGGAAATGCTTATATGTCCTTAACCGCAGTAATGAAAGTGAGTTTTTCTTCATTTCTAACCATATTTTTGATCAAATTTACACAAAACTTGATTTCAAGTCTTTATTACCACCATATTTAGGTAAACATAGCCCTCAAAGTTTAATATTTGATATTTTTACTAAATTTTCTACACTTTTCACAAGATAGGACATAAAAATCAGCCAAAAAGACCAATTTTCCATAATTTGGACCTATAACTTAAAAAAATGCATATTATGAAGGATTTCTGTAGTGTAATTCTCTCATAGCAAAGTTTACAAGATCTTCAAGTAGTTTAAAGCTATTCCAACAAACTTTTCATTTTGCCATGGCTTCAGCTTAAGGCTAGAAACCACTAATTCCACTTCCCATAGGCTTCTATGCAAATTTCACAATATTCAATGGCTTCTCTGGACTTTACCTTAACTTTAATCTGCAGAGGACTATATATCGGCATGATTCTACATATGTGAGCTCACAATCCTCAGAATGGCATGTGGGGTGAGCAGACTTGCAGTGCAGTACTGGTCACCGGAAGTGAAGTGTCTATAAATAGCATGGGAAATCCCAGTGTTTTCACAAGATAGGGGTATATTTAGAAATCATCATGGAGATTAGGCTTCACATCACAAGAAGCTAAATGCACCTATAAAATGTACAGAAATGTTTTTCCTTTCAGAAACTGTTTAAATTTTTTAAATAAGATGAGAACTTTTTTCACAGCACTATGAGGAACAGGGGTAATTTCTGCGTAGGACTATTTTTGCGTACGTTCCAAATGCTCATTGGTTGAATTGGTGGTCTGTAACCTAAACAATCAAATGTACAGACATCGTTCGTGAAGTAATACCACCAAATCACCGACAGTATATCAATATTTTAGTCAACCGGAAACCAATGTGGATCCGAGTGTCTAGAGAATAGGCCAACATTAGCGCTAAGCTTGTCGTGAAAGGCGACTGATTAGTTCTCAGAACCCTGGCCTGGGGCTATGGCGCTATGACCACAGAGCAATTGGGTTGTGTGCCCCAAGTGATGGAATGGGTTTCCCTGGCATGCTACATGATGAGGTCGTCAGATACAAACAACTCTACTTAGCTGAATTTGCAAAGTGAACTACCAAACCGCTTTCAAAACGTTTAATTTCCATACTCGCAGCTGTCAAAGGGAGTCTCCAGTCCTATCACGAAACTTGGCACTCCAGTTCTGCTATTCAATGTTGATCCTGAAAAATTCCAAAGACAGACAAAATGATGAACTTTAAATAACCAAAGTTATACGTACTTACCATAAAAGTACTCGGAATCCACCATTAAATAGAACCATTGACCAGGTGCACTGGTAGGGTAAGCGTCCTCTGCTTTTCTAGAACCTCCCGCCGATTTTCTCATAAATAAATCAAGTCGGGGTAGGCAAAAGAGGAAAGTGAAACTATAACACCCTGAACAAATCAGTTTTCATGGTGCAGATGGATAATCCGTAACGATCCACGAGTTCATGATGACGACCATAACACTTCTGTAGTGATGACTGCAATCTTGTAGCGACATGACCCTATTCCAGAAGCCTAATTGTTAGAAGTGTAGAGCGAAGCTAAACGTCTGCGTAGTTATGATAAGTTCTGGCATAACGTTTGAGTCGTGACATAAAACATGAAAGGACAGGTTACAATACGGAATGAAATGTCATTGTGTTTTTGTAGTATGGTCAATGGTTTTTCTTTACCCTCGATCTTTAAGTGTAAGTCAAGATATGGATATAGTTCTGATATTGTTGTTGATGAAGAAAGCATATTTAGGTGTTAACATTGATTTGCTCATTTACACTTATTGAATACTTTTTTTGTGATCTCTTGAAGTATTCACCATTTTGAATTCAGGTTATTCGCTGATGCAGTGGTCACATTTCACCATATCAGCTATATTTTAAAGACGTTTTTGGCATGACATGAGTTATGCCCCTATTGTATTATTTGTGATGTACCTTAGTTCTCAATCCCTCGTGGTGGGATTAATAATACAGTGAGGGCATAACTTTTGTTTAGATGTAATCAGGTCTGTAAATTGTATTTAGGTAACTGGTAGTAGTCTTTTATTTGTGCAGTTGTGTAACGTATAATCCGATTTTTATTTCCTTTTTAACGCAAAACTCAGACCTTTGTAAACCATAATTGAGTAATACTTTTTTCCATAGTGGCATAATTCATTAGGCGGAGGTTTGTGATTAAATACAGTACTTTTATCCCGCTGCATTTGGCAAAAGTCAGGTAGTTTTGTTTCTGTTTATATTGTTTCGTCTCCACTTTCAGTTTTACTTTTATGCTGCTGGAATATATGGGGGCAACTATTTCAACTAAGCCAAAATTTAAGACGAACGTAAATTGAATTAAAAGTAAACCGCGTCCTTGCTCTTGGTTGTTAGTGAAGTCTGATTTGCTAATTTACTTTTGGTACTTTGTATATATTGTTTGTTAATTTTATGTTCTTTGTTGTGTGTGTCCGTATTTTCCATATCTGATTTTTGCCCCAGAATTACATTCTCTTGTTTTCGGCTAATATCTTGGTTACCTCGATTTCTCTTCCAACAAGCTTTTGTACATTCAAAAACAGTTATAAAGTCTACTTCAATGCCATTTCGTTGGAAGAATGATACACTTGCATCGCAAACATTTTCCTCTAGATGAAATGTGAAGGAAGATGATAAATTTTTGTGTGATAAACGAGTGATATCAGGGTTCCTGAAAGTCATATTGGGGTTGATGAAAGGGGAGTACTCGAAAGATTATCTAAGCTCACGTACTTTTATTATATTAATCTGAATGCAAAATGGTATTTTTGTTTATGATTTTGATTTAGTTTCGTTTGGCAGGACATGACTGGCATCGCATTGATACTAATAAGTTTATTCTATACTGGCTTGGAATGCTGTGAAAATCAGACTGTATTGTGTAAATACCGATATTGGAATCCGGATAGAATAATATGCGAAAACGCATTGTGTGACTGTCGTGGCCATGCCATGGACCTGACATCTACCAGAATAGTGGAGTGTAATGGTGTTTTAAACCAGATACCACTTAACCAGATACCGATCACAACTGAAACTGTGTAAGATTAATAAATCGTTCTTCAACACAAGATGTCTATGCCTTAACATTATAGCATATTTTCATATGATAATATCAACGTGTGTCAGCAAAAAACAATGTTTGATTTATTATGTTTCTTTCTTCGTCGATCCTTTAATGTTTTTGTGAGTATATAATAATCTGAATGCACGTCTCACTGTTTGTAAACAAATAGAAAAACACATAACTACAGTCTGTAATTGATTTTTATTACTCAATGTTGACATTTAGATATTCATAATAACTTTTTTTCTTTCCAGACATATTACTGGTAACAACTTAACAGCTATAAAGAGTGGAACTTTCAGTGGACTAAGTTACCTAACTATTGTGTAACCATTAACGTCTTTGTTGACAGCGTGTTTGGTTTTTTTTTTTATTGTATAAAGATGTCAGTTGATCCGACTTTAATATAACAATTTTTATATCAAAATTATACAGACCGGGAAATTAAGAAGTGCATTTTGCTTGTAAGAACACACGAGTATTTTATATATCAGATTACAGAAGGGGAAGGTTATAAGAATAAAAAAAACTTTCATTTACAATCTTTGGTTCATTTATTTAACTATACACTTTTATCAGTATGAAAATTTACAACACATTTTAATTATATTCTTGTTACACAAAGGTCGATCAGTAACAATAACATTGAGATAATCGAAACTACAGCCTTCGAAAACCTCCCAAGATTAAGTAAGTTGTAAGTAATTTTATTTTCTTATTGGGTTTCCTTTAACTATGGTATATAAACATGTCGAATTCTTTTATTTGGTATATTTGGCACATTGTGACTAATTGTCGCTTACCTCCTATCACCTCTCAAATTTATGTTTTACTATATAAACAAACTGGATACTACAGCTACCTTATTTGCATACGAGGGAGAATGAAATAATTAGATGAATTTAATTAATATCATATAAGAGAAATGGTAATAATATGAGATAATATATATGAAATTCAAATTGGCTGGAAATTACGAATTTTCAAATCCATATTATTTCTTTCTGGAAAAATAACACATATTGATTGGTATTTTGTTTGTAAATTAAAGATAACATGATTAAGTGATAAAATACCACTTTTATAATTGCTTTCAGAAGCTTGAGCAGTAACAATATCAAAATTATTGAAACACGTCCATTTAGCAACTTACCATATTTGGGAAATATGTAAGTAAAACATTAAACCTATTCAATGTGTATTCTTGTGATACATTTTGTAATTATGTATACCATAATTTTGAAACTTAAATGTAAAGTTAAAAACCGAATTGAGTTATTTCTATAACGTTGTCATAAAAATAATGAAAAATCGAAGTTCTATGAGTTCTTAGTAGAGCTTTATTTAAAACTTTGACGAGGCAAAGCTGAGGACATAAATAAATCAATAAATCAATAAATTCATTTTTTCCCGATGTATTGATTGAGTTTGTCAAATTATACCCTTCATTCATAAACACCCAGAATGTGATTTTGAAAAGCATTTGTTTACAACTTTCTTTCATAATGATAGAAAAAGAGCGGATATGGCAAAACGTAAAACCACACAACAGCGTATAACCTGAATACAGAATATCAAATGATTTCAGAGATCACAAAAAGATCTTCAATAAGTGTAAACACACATTAAATTAAGCTCTGGAAGGCTCTGACAATAAAGTAATAAACACCACGGTATCTGAACGATTACTGTTCTTTAAAATAAGACTAATTACCACCATCTGACTGTGCACATGCGCATAAAATATGCGGTTGGATCTTATAAGGATTTAGCCAATTCCCTTTAATATAAGTGGAAAATGAACTGGAACAACAGACAAACACACCACAAAATTCATGCAGCTATACCTTACATTTACATCATGGAATACTTCAACATAAATTACGTAGTCAAATTAGATTAGAATTCCACTTGAGACCGCGCCCTCAGAACATATTAAAGAATGGCAATACCATCAAACTTACCAGCATAGTAAATAATCGGTCACAACAATTCAAGTTGGGTGGTTATGGAGTAGTAACAACAAGTACTAAATAAGCACGACTTGGTGTAGTGTAATCAAAAGAATGTAATCCAGGGAAAAAGATCAGACATGGAAAACAGACATACACAACAAAGAACATAAAGTAACTAAAATCATATATACAAAGTAACAAAAGCAAATGAGCAACTCGGACTCCACTAAAACCTGGGAGCATGAAAAAATGAACTAGTTTTTACACATGTACTTCAGCGTCGAATATCTCAATTTGTGAAAATAAGGTTCAAATATTTGCAACAGTACAAAAATCATTTCCTTTACCGATAAATTTATTAAGGGGATTCGGTATACCCACCAGAATTTGTTTGATAGATTGTGCTTAATAGACTATATTTCCCTTATAAACTGGGTGGGAAATACACTTTTTTCGTTAAAAACCTGCAAGTGCTATTTTATTGTTGCATCAAAGTTTTGAAACGATAAAAAAACTCAGTAAATGATAAGTAAGTTTGTGATAATGATACTCCTGGTGCAACAGCTTGTGTGCATGGACCAGTAGTGAAATATGAATACTATAAGAGCGTGCTTCAGGAAAAAACACCATCTAGGAATGGGAAATTGACAAGAGGAAAATCAAAATCATCTCTTTTATAATAAATTTTAGTTTGAAGGTTCCCATTTTCTAGTGTAATATTTAAATTAAGGTAAAGAAAATGAGTACTATTTTTGTTATGCTTATTCAGTTTAATTATAGTTGTTAGCTGTTTTGGACATAGTTTTCGAAATCACAATAATTTACGTCCAAAATATCATATCGGTATCAAAACGTTTTATTCAATTCATGCAACAAATCGTTATGAAGGATCCTTAAAGAGTTTAGCCACGAACTGTAATTTACAGCAGCAGAGAAACAAATCGGCTATAAGATGAGTACAATAAGTCCCCATCGTAATACCAACAACCTATATGAATATTGTATTACAACATCGAATAAAAGTATTGTCAATTAAGAAACTGGAAGCATTTATCATTTTCAAATATGTCCAGTTGAGGTATTTATGTTGACTTTAATCATGGAAATATGAATTGATGTCATTACAAGAAATGAATTGAGAATCATATTTATCAATGAAACTTAAAAGTTATGAAGTCGATCGAATACTTAAAATAATTGTTTTTTACACTCAAAAATAGTTTACATTTTTATTTTTATCGTATTTATTGCAAAAATTGATAAAAAAGTTGTTTAATAGTGAATTAAGTAGATGTTAATATTAAAAAAAATATGTGTGGAAGAACATTTAATGACAGATGATAAAAACCGTGATTTTAATGGCTTCTTGTGAAGTTTTGGTATCCAGCACTCGATGTTCTTTAGTTGCTTTACTCTCTGTAGAATTTAAGAAATTAAAAGTACTCGAACTAATTATTTCGTTACGAAGTACTTCTGTATAATTTAGAGTTACATGCAGGTTATTAGTTTTTTTTCTTACTTTAGGTTTTTGTTTGAATATATATGCCCAGTATTGATGTATTTCAGAGATTTGACTGGGAATAGTCTAACTACTATCAAAAGTGGAACTTTCAATGACTTACCCGGATTACAAGTTTTGTAAGTGTACTTTATAGATTCATGCATGTCAAAAACCCACCTAATTCACATTATTTCTACTTCAGAAACAGTTACAGACCACATAACCGGTCTTAGTGTGTTACTCGGTTGTTGCACTTTCAAGATAAAATCATATAGACTTTGTATAAAAATGACACTTTGCAAGAGTTATCGGTCGTAAATTTGTTTAACTCGGTTGATTTTAATGTTAGATGTATGAATTTTTTCATACAAAATACAGATATAAATACAAAAATAACTATTTTTATCCTTCAGTAAGTGTTTCCGTCTCTTCCCAGTGTAGATTTATTCTTACTTCAATGATATGTTATAAATTAAATAAAGTTTAAGATTCCTTAATTCAAATAACATATATCCTTTTGCTATATCTTTAATCTAATAATTTGATATTGTTACGTTTTAATTTATAAAAATAGAATTGATTTTTTCTTAAATATCTATATTTTCGCTAATTATTGCTTCGCAGCCAAGAAATATATCATGGCGAAAAATCTTCGATATTTAAGAACCTGCTGGATTGATATGATCATCTGAGAAGAATAACAATTATCATACTGATACCACTTATACTAAATCAAACCGTAATGTTCAATTTTGTTTAGTATTATTTGCCTTTTTAATTTCAATTGATATGTTTATGTGCAGTCAAGATGAAAGAGCAAAACACGAAGCACTTGCTTATACTTGAATTCTCTCCTGCATGTATCGATATTATTGTTTTACTATTTAGGGATTTAAAGTCAGTCTACCTATTTCATATTTAATATTCTTTTCATATTTTGTAGGTATCTGACCGGAAGCAGAATAAAAATTCTTGAACAATACTCTTTTACTAATCTTCCTAATATGGGTATGATGTAAGTATAAAATATCCGTGTAATTCTAATACCCAATACTTTTAATCCCACAAGTATGATATTGTAGTCTAAATTCATTTGCATCATACATTGCCACCCCTTTGTAGCTAGAAAAACTAAACAAGATCAAGAAAATACCCTCGCTTCAAATTCGGTCAAACATCTAATAAAAATCATTAAGTTCCTTAAGTTACTCTCAAGGAGTACCCCAACAATTAATTTTTTCATGCACGGCTATATATGATGTATAGCATCCCTTTTAGTTTTATCGAATTTCATTGAGCAGTTTAATAAAAGTTGAACTTGCAAGACTTGTAGACAGACGAGCGGATAAATCCTTTATATACCGATAATTTATTTGAATAGGATAAAATAGAGGTACATCATATGTGTGCTACATTTAGTTGTTTGTTTTATATACACATATAGATCAACCCTTTAAACAATAGTTATCCGAAGTCTTATTTTTATTAGAAATGCTTTTATGTTTTCCTTCCCTCGTTTGTCTACCCCGGACTTGACTTTTTATGAGCAACTCGGCGGGTGTTTCTAGAAAAGTAGAGGATGCTTACCCTACCGGTTCACCTGGTCCATGTTCCCAGTTTTTAGTGGAGTCCGAGTTGCTCATTTACTTTTGTTACTTTGTATGTATGATGTTAGTTACTTTATGTTATTTGTTGTGTATTTCTGTTTTCCATGTCTGGTCTTTGTCCCTGGATTACATTCTTTTGATTTCCGCTGGTTCCCTTGATTACTCTTTTACTGAAAAAAAAACAATACAAACTGGTTAAATTTGTTTTAGGGATATGAATTCAAACGAAATTTCATCTATTGAGAGCAAAGCCTTCAGCAATATATCTATTGATACAATGTAAGTATAGTCAGCATACGCAAGTTCTTAGATGACAAAGCATCCCTAATTCTAGGTTATTTATGCACAATTAAAAAAAATAAATAAAATATAGGACAAAACAAACAAACAAAAAAAAAAACAAAAACAAAAACAAACAAAAAAAAAAAATGTTTTCCTAATTAATGTTTTCTGTTTGAAATTAAATGCTTGCTGAAAACTTGTTTAAGGTTAAATGCTTGTCCTCAAAACTTTCCAATGAAAAGTGTTTCATTAGTTATTAAACCTTTTAAGAATTGTTCAATTAAATCACTATCTTTGTAATACGAAATAAACTAGTTTGCGGCAGTTTATACTTGTGCAAACTGGCTCGAAACAAGGCTATTGAGAATAACCTGCTAAAAATAGAAACTTCTCCTAATACTTAAATTTCTAAGGTATGACCGAACGAATATAAATAATTAATTTGAGTTTAAATATCACTTACTTCGTTTGGGATTATTTCAATCGCGGAGTACGGACAAATTGACGTAGTGACGTCATAGACTCAAACCAGATTATAAAAAAAAATGTATTCATTATTGACAAAGTCGCAAACATTTCACAATGAGTTAACTCAAAGATGACATTGCCCGCACGGAACATTTTGTCAGCTGGAAGTACGATTTTTAAAATTAGTTTTGTCACATGTACTAGCGCCCATTAGTACCTAGTTGGGAAAAAGAATAATTGCATGTATGTAATTTATTGCTTTCTATAGAAGTATTTTTTTTTTAAATTGAGGATTCCTTTTAATGTCTTAAATAATAAGTTTAACTCAAAAGTTAACGTTACAAAAAAAGAATCTGAGAAAAATTTTACTCCCCCCTTTCCCGCTTACAGGAAATAAAAGGCATGGTCAATCCGTATTGAACTACTGTACATTTAACATTACTTTCAATGTTCCAGCCATGAAGGGATTACAACCGCACGAAAAAGTGTGGGATAATTGTCAATCGACTCTTCCTATAGTTCACAGGACTGAGTAAAAATCAAAGTTAATTGTTCATATTACCATTAAATATCGAAACAGTTTTATTCATATTCTTTGAAAATAAGCACCGTCAAAGGAAAACTACTATTAGATTATTTAATATTTTTTCAGCGAGAGGAAGTTTCTCATCCTTATCTCGTCAAGCGGCTTTGCCGCCGCGAGACGAGATGAGCATGAGAAACTCCCACGAGTAATATGTTTTATAAGCGCTGCAAAATTTTCTTATCGGGACTATTTTTCAGCGACGTGGAGAAACAGGCTCAATATTGATTAAAGGCCCAACACGGACATGCTAAATATATAATTCCTTCGTCCGATAGGAGAAAAAAATAGAGTAGCTTTTGGTCGTATTTTATGAAGTATCGTAGAATGACTGTTATTTGTTTTGTCTATGGAGAAATAACCTCAATCATGTGTTGCACACCAAATAACATGCGTAGCACAGACATTGAGGTTTTTTTTTCAAATAGCCGAAACAATATATCAGTCATTCCTTATAATTTAATTTTAGTATCAAAATTCTACGAATAAATCATAAATAATGTTTGATGACGCCACATTCATTACAAAAGTTGGTCTAAAAAGTTATATGTTACAATTTGCATGTAACAATGTAACATTTTCATTTATATAATAGTATATGTACTTAACACTAAGATATGGAATAAATGTTCATGATACAATGATCAAATAATTTACTAGAACAACGAAATTCATACAGAGAAATTATAACAGCTCATATAAACACAATAATGAATTTTATTATTTTACACACGTGGTTAATAAAGGTGCCATGAAATAGTTTATCCATACTGGCCGTGTATGACATCCGCGGGCGAGTCGTAATACAGCTATCCTTGACCCAGTACGACTGTCCTTTGACATGATACATGACCAATATGAAACACCCTATTCTATAATCCTTTAATTTGGCCTAAACAGCTTTAGTGGATTTGGAAACAAAATAATGTACACTTTATGAGAATACCTCGACAAAACATATCCTTTACTCATGCATGTCTTGGGAGTAAGGTTTCACCGTTGTCATGAAGAAAATCATAACCTCACAGATCACCATTCAGGTCTATAGATTAAGTTTAATTATATGCAGTTCATACAGCATTTGTAAAGGTTGAGATAAAAGGTAAATTATTTGCATGAGACTGTGTCGTAACATCATGGGAAAATGCTAATTTTTTGTTGATCTCTTTTCTTTAACACCTATTGAATTAACCAATTTCATCCGCAAATTTTCTTAACTACAAGTAAGACATTTAAGTAATTCTTATTAAAATTGTGTGTTTTTATTTCCACAAACGTTCTCCAACTTTATATAGTTTGCTTAATGTAAATGATCGAAGAAAAAAAAAACCGAACGTTGATATCAAGAATTTCCGAATTACACGGAACGGAACGAGACCAGTATTGAAAAAAAAATGAAATTGGGTTTGTTTTTGCCGATATTGTCTGAGGTTTTTGATATTTTCCAGGTTTACATTTGTTTTATTTGTAAGGCCGGTTTATGTTGTATAAATGACAATACTATACAGTTATTTAATGGTATTAAATATTGACCCTCGCAGAGTTCCAAATTGCAGTCGCACGCTCAGACAGTATGATATTTGTTCCTGCAATAAATATATTATTAGTTATCAAATGTTTAAAACTTTAATATAGACAAAACATAGCAAAGACACAACAAACAACACACTTTTTTACCACATTAATTAATGCTAACTAGCAATCAAATTACATCAATTGTATTACGTGCATTTACAAAATAAAGGAAGATGCATGTATAAAAAATCAAACTAAACAAAAGACATTACATCAGAATATTTAAATGTTTTATATGTTATTGTGTCTGATTTCTCTTTTATCCCGTACAATTTTTGTTATTGTTATTCAAGACGAATGGAAAATAATAATCTCACAGTCATTCAAAGCGGGGCATTTAGAGATTTTCAAAAGCTCAACACTCTGTAAGTATGGCATCGATGTAAATGTTCTGATTTTGTTTGTTTTTAAAATATAATGTTTACATGTATGTACTGATTGGTGTTTACATTAAGCGAATCGTTAATACACATATGTAAGTGTCTCGGTGGAACATGAAAACGGGCATTAAAATTTTAGGAACGCAAAAAGCATGAACACAATACATGATACATTTAGCGTTATTTTACTTTTCAAATAATGATGATTTAAAAGGAAGGATTAACAAGTTTTGTTCTATGTTTGCTAATTATTTTCCCCTTTAATATGATAAAATAAATCATATCATCGAGAGACCTAATACAGTATATATTTGTTTATAAGATCAGAAACCCTTCTTTTTGTTAATTCAAATCCTGTTTGTGTTTTGACAAACCCATGATTTTAACCAAAGGTTGATAGTTAAACAGTGGTATGTTAAACACCCGAAAAAACGGATATCTGTCATCTTAATTCTTTTCCATTCAAATATTTCGTAAGTAGGTTACATTTTCTGGATAAAATGTTAGTCTACAAATGTAGTTAGCTTTACGATATAGGAAATGAAGACAATATGATAAAATTAAAACTTAGTAAAAGATTAAAGAAAAACTAAACAGCACACAGAAAAGTCGTTAAACAGTTAGTGTAGTACTGCCATAGATCTGAACCAGATCCCTACTTATGGAATATTGGCAAGCATACCAAAGCGTAAAAATTGAAGGACAAGTCAGATCCATAAACCCTGAAACAATTCGATGATAATGAGGTGCACATGTATATGTTCCATTACTTGTTGTGACTGCAAAAAATATTTTACCCTTGTTGAAAAACTGTTTTAAATCCGTGTCTTTCCATACACCTGTCTGCCTGCAAAAAAAGAAAAAATTAAAATCATTTGCTCTTTAGTATGTAACATTAATGAGATATCACATTCTGTGCTTACTTATCTACAGCGCGTCTATGTCATGTTTAATTACTTAGTTGTTTTTCAAACATTCATGATGTAGACATACTTCTCTCAGCAAATACCATTGACAGCAATTAATGTTGTAAGTGAATAAACACATAGCTTCTTAGAAATAGTTATGATGCGTAATTAATGCAGATTTCTACGTCAGATTACTCCAAGAAAACAGAATAGAAGTGATTGAGAGTAGAGCATTTAGCAATATAACAGGTTTAAATGCATTGTAAGTCATATCAATATATGATACATTGTAGTGATATTGAAACAGCAAGCACGCTTTGCACTTGAAAATGAATAGCATGTATGGTAAAATTTCGTTTTGTTTTATGTATCAAAACCATATATGAAATAGAAAATAGCTACAATAACTGGATTACGAAGGCACGTTTTGATTTCGAAGAACATTAGTTAAACATATTTTATATTAACATGTTTTCCGGCAGATTGTTGTTCAATTTATTGTTATGAATTATATTCATCCAATTCTGTAAACCTTCAGTCGTAAGGTTGACATTATTTAAATCTAGAGGTTACCAATTCTTTGACATTCGTGGACATTTTTGCATTTGAAATTGAAGTCTTAAAATAAATAATTAGTCTTAAAACAAATAACTTCGTTACAATAAAAGATCAACTTAATTATCAGCCGAACGACAAAGATAACAATTATGAAAAAGAGAATAGCAATCGCCAACTATATCAAGGTTGCTTCAAGAAGAGCAAAGTAGATTAAGGCGTCAGACATTTGTATAGAATACATGATTAAATCTTATACTTCAATAAAAGTAGAGGGTCGTTAAACACAATATTAAAACGCTTCCAAACTGTGCTGAAGACAGTGTTTAGTAAGTAGTATACATATCATGAGTTATTTTCTATTTTTAGGATTATGTCTCGTAATCCAGTTGTGATTATTGAATCCTTTGCATTTTCGACACTACACTCACATGATCTGCAAATGTAAGTGTTCAATATAATTTTATTGCTTTTTCATTCGATAATTTTATTTGAGTTTTTGTTACTTTTCCTTTGTGTGTTTGTCTGATTCGTTTTTTACTCATTTTAGAGCTAGAATGGCACGTAATAATGCTCTTAATTGATACTTTAAGATGGTTATTTTTCAATAAAGATTTTTCTTTCATTTAAAATATTTGTTACTTCATGTAGCAAAATAAGTAGGGTTAAACTATGGCAATTTATATTTCCTTAAATAAACTTATTCCTATTCTATAGAATAATAAACAATGGAAAGTTACGATGGGTAAAGGAGGATGCTTTTTTCAATGTTACAGCAGGAACTCTGTGAGTATTAACAATAAAGCTTATTAGCTCAACATTTAAGAACGTGATAGCACATATAAAACGTGTACAAATAGCAACATTCCTCTAGCTGTTATTTCGTTAAGGTCTACATACATGCATCACATTTTGGTTTGAATTTCTTGACATATAGTTTCCCTACATATAATGGATCATTCCAAATTGTTAACAGCTCATTTAAGATCTTGGTCAGCAAGTTTAATACTATTTTTGTCGGTTATTTCAAACCCAGGGCAAATAAAGAAACTATCCCTAATTACATAATAATTACTTGAATCTGACAATCGGTTGACTTTCAGGCATTTTTCTTTTCTTATTTTCTTACCTTTCTTTCTTTTTATATCAATTTAGTTTTGTAAAACATTCTAAACATTTGTTGGTCTCATATAAACATCATTTTAAGTTATTAGGGATAATTAAGCACAGTATCTGAGTATTAACTAGGTTTTATTTTTCTTTCTCGTTCTTTTGTTTTTGAAAGACTCAGATATGATCATTGTTTTTGGAGTTGCATAAGAAGCAATTCTTCCATGACTTTCACCAGGCCGACGAACTATGGGTTTATATTATAAAATTCCTTACCAGCAATTATTGCCAGATTTTTATCATGTTTAATACTGATATTTCACTAGAAGTTACTGAATATTTTAAGCTTGCTATTGTTTATTTAAATTATTAATGAGTTTACATTTCATTTTGTCAACCAAAATACATCATAAGTTTACTTTCTTCAATCCTGTTTCTCCTTATGTTGACAACAGCTATTTGCCTTAAAACTTAGAAAGTTGATATTATATTGAACTGAAAGTCCTGCAATTTAGGTTGTTAAATAAAATTGTCTTCAGTGTATCTAGCAAATAACTCGTTTATTTTTGTCAACTTGTCATATTCAACTTTTGTTTGACAGTACAGTTGACAGGTACTTTTCGAATGTCATTTGCTCTACGTAATTGGTTATGGATAGCGTCTCGCTTAGTGCATGTATTTTTTTCATAAGACACAATAAGATTGTAGGTAAAAACAAAATATTGCCAGGAAGTAAAGAAAAAAGAAGTATAAGAAATAAAAACGAAAGGTTATTATTAATGAATAGTAACAAATATGGAATATGTTACAATAAGTAACTACTTAGCACTGAGCACAAAATAAGAAATCACGACAAAATGACGAAGAAAGACTAATTAGCTTACCTGATGACGGTAAGATTACATGTGTTAACAGTATCGAAATGTATAGGAATCGAAATGTTATATTTTCTCTTCTTTTTCATGGTTCAAGTGTATTGGGCGTAGATCAAGACATTATTTTTGAGGAAAATTTTATTGCATCGTCCATCAAGATAATGTTAGTAAGATAATTACGAAATAATATACGTTCATAAATTTATTCAAAGGACGACGTTGTGCTCTTTAAATCACATCACTACTGTTTAATTCCTGGTAATGATATAAAACACACACACACACACACACACATATATATAGAAGAGTCTGAAAAATTCCCAACGATGTTAGAACTATCAAATTTGTGATGCATATGTGTTGGTCGTTCCCTCCGCGGGACTCGAGCTCGTACCGCTGTGACATCAATGGCAATACCGCCTGCACAATGTCCAGCGCCCTAGACCACTCGGCCAGCTAGGCTATATAAAATATGGCCAGGTCATTCCTCCTCGTAAGAAAAATCTAGGTTGTAACTTAGTACATGGTGTATGGTAGTACGTCTAGTTCATCTAGGTGTTATTATGTAGGATAGAGATCAAATTAATGATGCATGTCACAACAACTCGGCCAGATAGGCTATATAAAAATATAGCTTTCGCTATATTAAGTCGTCACATTCTTATACAAACGTCTCAGAATGTGACGACTCAAAATAGAGAAAGCTGTATTTTTATATAGCCTATCTGACGTTTGTATAATATTGATTTGTTGTGACATGTATCGTTAATTTAATCCTCTATAATACATAACACCTAGATGAGTTGTCCCGTACTACAATATATCGTGTACTAAGTTACAACCCTAAATTAAACCTACGAGGAAGAATGATCCGGCCAGTGAAAGCTATATTTTAATATAGCCTAGCTGGCTGTGTGATCTACGGCGCTGGACTTTGTGCAGGCGGTGTTGCCATATATATATCTCAAAACGGTATGAGTTCGATTCCCGCGGAGATAATGACAAAGGACTTCGCAAATTTGACAGTTCTAACATTGTTGCAAATTTTTCAGACCATTATATATATATATATATATATATATATATATATATATATATATATATATATATATATATATATATATATATACAGTTCTAATATCGTTGGGAATTTTTCTGACCCTTATATATACATATAAGCCTTTAGTAGTAGTAGAATTTAATACATCTATAAAACTACACGTGGAATCAGCCTCATATCTTAACCTACACTTAGAGATCGATGGTAAGGTAAAACTATTGCCCAAACTATACGACAATTTTTTATTCCGTTTTGACAACTTTCCTTTCATCTGTGCCAACATACCCTAATATCTTCGTTTGATATTGGTCACTGGAGTATTCGTTTGGTTTCCTCTAGAAAATTGTTTACTCCTTTAAATTTGTTTAAAAGGTTTAAAATACATTTTTTGTTGTTCTTTTTATCAATCATCTGATGAATTTTAAATACAATTGAAAATAATACAGTCATTAACATGAATTATTATCTTGTTCAATCATTCCCTAAACTATTAAAAATGGATTGATATAAAGCAGTTTTAATCTAGGTTTATTCAAAACATTTTTTTAAGATACATTGTTCCACCTTATTTAAACTGTAACTGTTCACTGATGTGGGTGGCTCTATGGTTACAAGAGGAAAAAAATATCGGAGGATTTGCAGATGACGTCTTATGTAGGAATGATACTAAAACTGAAGTGAATAAATTAACTGTTGACTATTTTTCCCACTGCAAAGGTATTTTTATATAACGAAATGAGATCATTGTGGTCTGTTACGATTCGAGTAATAATTATTCATCAAACGTTTAAAGTTAACGTTACAGTAACTATTGTTTATCTTCATACTACGCTTAAAGCACCACGGTTAGTGGTAGGATACATGTAGTAAAACAACATAATTATTACGGCAAATTTTTCCGATTAAGCAGACACAGAATGTTCCAAACTCAAACAAAGAATTCTGTTTGGTGATACATTTATTGTGTTTGCGTTATTGTTGACTGATTTCGTGCATGTAACATACATATAGAATGAGACAATAAACGAAGATGCTATAAAACAATGCATTTTTTGGTTAAAAATACGAAAGCACTTAGGATTCTTTTTTTGTTTTTGTTTTTTTTCCTGGCAGAATAAAACGGCGCTCTCATTGTTTTTGATATAATATATATTGCTGTTCTATATATAGATACTGTTATTACAATCCATCAATTTTTGGTAAATAAATAGAAAATATGACTATGTTTTATGTGAAGAGGGATGAATTCACTACAATTATAAAAGCAAGTCTTTTTGTCTTTTTTTAGGTATGTCCGAACGTTTCGTTTGCAACCAATCAGGAGCAGTCAGCATCCTATGTACATTTAGTTATGTAAGAAGTGACTTCGTAGAATGGATACACACTCGGAATGGAAGATATATCAGGACACTTAAAACATTGTCAAACGTTCTTTCCATACCATTTTGTAGCATTGAAGATACTGGAGAATATACATGTGTAAGATCAACTAGATATTCGTCTATTCCATACATCAATATAACTACCACATTGCAGGTCCTAGGTAAATACGTATTTATTGGATATTAGGGTATTCTGCGTAAAACTGATGTGGGGTTTTCGATATGTCTAAAAACATGGCCGCCGTTTCTTAAAATAGAACATATGGGTCAGACAGTAGTATTTGGCATATGTCTCCAAATCGTATGATTTAGCTAACTACTGACTGGGTAAAAGTGTTTAGCATGATGAGACTTATCTGCGGTCAAATTTTCATTAATTTTCAATACATATGATTATGAAAAAAAAAATCAATTTAAGAAACAAAAACTGATTTTGATGAAAGCTTTTGGACATGTAAATTTTGATCTTTGATACAGATCTACTTGTGATTAGAGTCTCGGTGAAATGGTACTGTTCTTTTAAAGGTAATTAAAAGACAAAACATTCCAAGTTTGCACTACACCGAAATGTTGTGCTCTTGTACCCATTCAGCTACGGAGCAGTCCGGTATGCCTGCGCACCTAAGACTTGCTGTCTTTTATAAACATAAGCTCATGAATAGCTGTTCTTTAAAATCTCGAATGCTAAATGTACATACAATGTTCTTTTTAAGGAAATCATTTTTTAAAACCAGTGGCATTACCAAATGTAATTTATTTGTTGTCTATATAACTAACATCCTGATTTCTTGTAAACAGTAAAAGTCCGGTAATTCTTCACATGCTTAAAATACACACCTGGGAATGGATACAAAAATGATTTTGAAACTTCAAATTAAGTTTAACAAATTGTTCCGAACATTCATTGAACAAAGCAAACTGTTTTAGTTGATTTCAACCAATAAAAGGTTCGAATTTTAGTTGTTGTGATACCGTACAGATAATGTGATTTTTAAGTCGAGTTGAATTAGCAAATTTGTTTAATTGAATGAACTGATTAGGCAGTTATAAGGTTTAATAACTTATTAATATATTTGTGGAGGGAAAACAAATAGATTTTATATTAGCTGCCGTTTCCATTATTTGCCATTGTGCATACCCATAACATTTTTTTCTGCCATTAACACACAATGCCTAGCTAGGTCAATCTTCTCTGAAATTGTAAAAATGGTTGGACTACCCATTCTTAGATTATCAACACCTGTAATATTACTTAATCTCAATCTGAGTGTGCACTTTGGGACATCATATCTTCCAGCTGCACCTCTAATACTTTCTCCCTTAATTCTGACATCATCAAAAGCATCTTTTAACATTTCTAAATTATAATTTGCTCTTTTGCATTGTCTAAAATTAGTAGAAATTTAAGAAAATGTTTTTTGCTAAAAGTGGTTTTTTCTTAAACATCAGTATTACTAACACATTGAAATCTTTCCTTTATTTACTACTTTAGAATAATGTTCTAGCCAATCAAAATATAGCACTATGTAAGGTCAATGTCAAAGTAAAGCTCTTGTGTGATCATGACATATAAAAACTTTTGTTTTTTTATGCTTAAATGCGCATATGACGAATCCTTTCTTTTGGAGATTATTTAGAAAGGAATATGGTTTTGAGAAAATTCATAACAGGTAAGCGATTCTAATCACATGTAGTGCATTGTTCACTAGCTTATCATGTCATGAATCATGACACATTAGGGAATCCCCTCGTTTCTAGTCAATTTATCGAATTCTACATAATTTTACAGATTGTTTTTTTAATCATTTTACTTGAAAGTGGTATTAAAAGAACGAAACTTACCAAACATGTCTTGTATTCTTGATTGATATTTTTTTACGGATGAAACAGGTGATTGTCATTTTTTTATTTACGAATATGACGTCAGCGCAGACATACCGAATGCGCAGAGTTCGGGGAAAACACTGTACTTGTTAAACTGTACCATACAAATTCGTGAATAAATATTTATTATAGTAACACACTGAATTATCAATCGGACTATGCATAAATAACACACCGATTATGAGCTAGCTGTTCTCATTTTTTTAAAGATTGGTAAAGCACATTCCGAGATATAAAGAATACATGTATAGTGCAATTGTAATCTCCTCTTACTAAAATGCTCAATTGTAAGATATTACACAATTGAAATTATTTAAATAAGTAAATTTTATTCTAAACATTGTTTAAAGTGTGGCAACATCGAACACAGATGACACTCTGCTCATTACCGCAGACCTTGTATAAACAGTGGTAACGTGTATGGTATATGTGTGTACACATAATCAAATTCCACACACACAATCTGCTTAATATAAAATTTAAGAGGGTCAAGTATATTTTTTGAGAAAAATTACATAATTATAATTTGGATGAGGTCTATAAAACATTCAGTGCTTGTTATAATTCTAGAAACGGTCGTGTAGTTCTGAATCATTGGAAATAAAGGCGCACCTTAATATAGAACGTTTTAACTGGCAGTAAATTGCGTAAATGTATCAGTGGGCTTGATTAAGACTTTGACGTATTAAGCCGAGCAATAGCAAGTCAATTCCAGTAATGAAATACAACATTAGTACAAACAGTTTGTACTGAACTGGCAACAGAAGTCATTGTAATGGAAACCGACTTAGTTATTTTCAATTGCTTAGACTATTGTGTTATCCACTTATAGGCAAGCCAGTTATTCTTGGTCGAGGAACACAGGAATTGGGAACAGATCTTATGTTATCAGTTACCCTATATTCCATTACTGGTGCCAACATTAATTGGTTTTTTGGTGAAAGGAAATTATATAATGGCAGTAATTACAAGATCAATACATCCACAACTCCTGTAACACTTGTACAATACAACAAGGAAATACAAGTCGAAGGTTTTATTACAACTCTTGAAATTTATAACTACAACTCGCTTTTGAGTAATGCATATACATGTAGGATTACCAATGACATTGGTTCAGTCGATGAGGTTTTGTTATCTCAACCAAGTAAGTAAAATATACAATATTACTGTATGCGAATAATACACATATAGGCTTGATCATTTTCAAAAGCAAACGGAATTTTATTATTCTAATACTATTATATAAAAGCCTATTATATATCTATACATCATAAGAATTGATCATACTTGGTTAAAAAAGCCATAAGAAATGAAATCAAAATAATGCATATACAACATGTGTATGTTATAGGGCAAATTGGTATCCACTAGGATCCGGAAACCTTCTAGGGCAAATTGGAATTCTAATTTCACCTAAGACAAATTGGAATTCCAATATGCCCTGGATTTTAACCAGTGTAAATTGGAATTCTACTTTGTCCTAGCACTAATTCGGATATCTCGATTTGCCCTACAGGAGGATCCGGATCCCACTTAATTCTAGTAGGATCTGGAATCACTCTAGATTTAATGGTCAGGGGACCGAATATTTCTGAACATTTTGAAAGTAAAATATGCTTATGATTTATGAAAATGTTGAATGTTGTGGGATGTATTACATTCTTAACATATTTTATTCAGTGAACTATAATTTATTACATCAAACTACAAGATTTTATTATGGAATACTAAAACAATAAAATATCCGAAAATTGGGATCTCATTAATTACAACATTTTTTCATGTATTGTTTGTGACATTTTTGGAGAAAGTGTTTTTGAACTGTCGGCATTAATATTTTAAGGTTAGACATTTCCCGTTACAGCTGCATTCAGACACGGTTTACATAGCGATTTTTCTTACAAACTTGAATGTGTTTTATTCCATCTAATGAATTTTGATCTATGTTCAAAGGATTAAACCCAAAGGTTAATCCAATCACAGAAAACCTACCATAAGGGATAATTGGTTTAAACCCATTATATAATTAAATACACACACATCTTTAATATGACTGTCTAACTTATACAATCATGAAAAAGGAAATAAGGTAATGAAAAAAATATTTTAATTTACCAGGAAATTACCAGTCCTAACCAGAAACAATACTCTTATATTTATCGTTGATATTTTCTAACTTGAAGCCACTAGGATCCAGAATCCAGAGGACAAATTCCAATGTGCGCTAGGAGGATTCCGGATTCTATTGGATTCAAATTTGCCCTATAACATATACAATGATTTGTATAGTAACAATATTTGGCTCCAATTTCAATTTCTTTTGAAAAGTAAATAAAATTGTAGTTATTTTTTTTTACTTGAAATTTGTAGTTGACATCGTTTTACAACGGAACACAATATGCGACTCTTCATCAAGACTTGAAATAGGTTGTTCTTTAAATAACGTCGGAGCAGCACCTAAGTACTTTATACACAAAAGTGGTGGGAAAACTATAAGAACATTAACAGGCACCAGAGTCAACAACACCTACACATTGACTATACCGTTCTGTAACTATCAAGATATTGGTGATTACACTTGTTACTGGCATACAGACATACAAGGGTTGGAGACTGTAAAGAAAACCACCACTCTTACCATTAATGGTGATGTATAATATATATTTACATTTGAATAAGGATACACACACTTTCAATTATAATACTTTCATCTTGGCTAAAAGAACCTAGTAGAGGAACAACAAAACAAACAAACAAACCAACAAAAAACAAAACAAAACAAAAACGCACACACACACACACACACACACACACACACACACACATAGAGAAAAACAACACAAAATAAACCCAAGAACATATAGACGTAATACATATAAAACATTTTTATATGTTTGATAAAATTGCATTGACTACCATCCTTACTTTATGTACAATTATTAAAAGAAATGCCTACCCCGGTTTGTTTTTTTTTTAATGCAAACTATGAATTTTACCAGTTGAAATATAATGCAGAAAAGGTAACACATTTTATGTTTAATTATTTAAACATTTGTTCACTTAATTTTGCTCTATGTCACATGAGTTGGGTGACTCTGTAAAAGTGCATGTTAACTTAATCGCGGCGGAATTTCGCAACTTTTTTTCATGAAACCAATGTGAATCAATCCGTATATAAGAACCAAGTTTTACGCTTGATTTATCAGTACTTTCTTTTAATAAATGCTGGCATTCCAACTTATATCCTGCTAATTGAAATATCATCACTGGTCGTCTAAAGACCTTATTTTCGTAATAATGAATTTTCTCGAACGGAAGACATTAACCGAACACAATTTTGCGACAGTGATACAGATTCAAAAAAGATTGTTTGTACTAATGACTTCCGAAGAGTGGTGGCCCTTCATCAAAAAGCCTTAACAGTATCGCCACATTCGAATCTGTCAAAAAAATAGAAAGTCTGTTTATTAATCTTCTTTTAGTATATAAAACTGGAGATGACTCCAATATTCAATTGGATGATCTTACATGGATGTTCTTTAAAAAGCACAAAGAACATTTATTAAAAAACTCACGGTAGTACAAAACACGAACCAGTCGTAGTGTATTTTGTATTTTAAAAAAGACACTATTGCATGTATGGTTATGTATCGTTATTTTTGCAGGTCCTCCTATTATACTACATAGTTCGACATTGGAATTAGAAGCGTTCATAATTTTATCTGTAATGTTTTACTCCCAGCCATACCCCATTGAACCAAAGTGGTATCTAGATAACGAGGCTGTAGTGCTCGGTTCTCATATTCAACAAAGTACAACGTTATCTAAAGTAGAAATACAACTTCATAGAGTCACTACTTTTGTAGATGGGTTTATAAGTAACCTTACCATTAAAACAGGAAAAGAAAAATATAGTTTTTATAAATGCCACGTTGAAAATACTTTTGGTTCCTCAAATGCTATCATCACTTTACAAAGAGGTAATCATTAATGAAGGCATATTTCAATAGAAAAGCCGTTTTAAATACACTATGCTTTTCTTTGTAATTAAGTTTGTAATATCTCCTTCGATATTCTTTGTAATTTGATATCGGTTTGTGTTTCTGTGGTTTAATCTTTGTTTCTGTCATTTTTTAAATAAACTAACCAAACTATAGAACAGTATTCCTTATTTTCAATTTTATTGTGAAGAAATAAGTTGAATAAGCAAATTTTTATCAATTGTTACAGCATACAATACATGCCTTGTATCTATTTTTTTTTAAAAAGAGACTTACTTAATTAAAATGAAAGTGAAGAACTTGTACACTGAAATCATACATTTGAGAGATTTCTGTAAAAATTTAAAGAAAATCCATTAATTGGTTAAAACGATAAACGTCGAAAATTTAAAAATGTTTCCGGGAAAACAGATGGGAAGTTTGTAAATCTCTATATAGGACACATAATCAGAACTAGCCATCCACATTTAATCTGTAAATGAGTGAATAAAAACGACATACATTAGAAAGAAATGTACTAAAAAGGTTCCTATTGTCATACTTTCATGGTTACACTTTGTAGATCAGACTAGAGTTATCGAACAGACAGACACAGGCACAAACTTTGACGCTCTCCCTATCATAATTGGATCCATAGGAGCTGTGTTCTTCATTCTAATGATTATTGTAGTTGTACACATAAAAAGGAGGAGTTTTTGCGAACGAAAGGGTAAAGTATTCAGCGAATATCTATACAAGACAAAAGTGTGAAATAAATGTCCTAACCTGAATAATATAGGGTTATATTTGGGGTTGTTTTCTGGAGTAGAATTATGAAATGCACAAGCTTGCGAAAAGTATCTGTTATTTCCATAAACATGATAAATCCATAGATAACATAATTTGCGTTTCATTAAATGGTATCTGGAATATTTAACCATGCATTTCAAGCAGAATTTTATCGTTGCGTGTGAAGAAGACTCAAGATTATAACCTTCAAATCCAATTTCATCTACTATTCTGCTTCATTAAGGGACAGTTTCTATATACATGTAAATAGTTTTTTGAAATGTTTAAAGTGAAATCGCCCTACTTTGCTTCGTTAGTTCTTTTCATTGATGTTTTTTTTTTTCAGGAAGTGATACATACAACGAGTCTACTGAAAGCAGGTAATGTGCCCATGTATTTACAAATAAAAAATAGTGAAATGTTGGTTTTATAAGGATCGAGCACACAAGTCATTCACGCATAGTCTAGATGTCTTAAAATATCGAGAAAAAAAATTAGGTTTTTTTTTGGAGTTTTTGCTATTACTAAGGATAATCCAACAGCATATTGTATTTATAACATACCATTGAAGATTTTGTTAAAAAGCTGGATATTTTGTAAGAAAGAAAGAATATCGTTTGGTTAGATCCTTTAACCTCAGTTTCCACTATATAGATGAGAAACTATCGTTAAACAATCCTGGTTTCGGGGACTTGATACATCGCATCTATCCCAAATAACTTGATACAAAGAATACTACAAACACCGTGAAGTCAGCCTCATATCTTGACCTACACTATGAGATCTGTGGTAAAGGATTTTTGTTGAAAACTATTGGCGAAACTTTACGACAAACGTGATGACTTTTCATTCAGGATTGTCAACTTTCCTTTAATCTGTGGCAACATCTCTTTAGAACCTGCGTATGGAGTGTTCATATCACAACTCATACGTCCTCCCATATTTGCAGTAACTACGTAGAAATTTTGTATCCCGCTAGGACTATTACAGTGTGGCTTCTTGAACAGGGTTATGTTGCTACAAGATTGAAGTCATCATTCCAGACGTTTTATGGTCGCCATCATAAACTTGTGGATCGTTATGGTGTGCCATATGCACCATGAAAACTGATTTGTTCATCTATCGTCTACCCGGACTTGATTTTTAGGAGCAACTCGGCGGGTGTTTCTTGAAAAGCAGAGGACGCTTACACTACATGTGCACCTGGTCCATGCTCCCAGTTTTTAGTGGAAACCGAGTTGCTCATTTACTTTTGTTATTTTGTATGTATTGTTTTAGTTACTTAATGTTCTATGTTGTGTGTGTCTGTTTTCTATTTTTGGTCTTTGTCCCTGGATTTCTTTCTTTTGATTTCCGATAGATCCTTGGTTCTCTTGATTACTCCTTGTATTAACAACATATATTTGTACAGTGTGGTGAACGAGTTTTGCAACAGACGGTCAGTATTCAAACAGGAAACAATTTCTGCCCCGCTTCTCGACAATATATTCCTTCACTCTTTTATGAGGCTGACTGAATAGCTGATCTTATTAACAACAATAAAAAAGAAAGATCATCCTGTATCCAGATTCGATTCGTTGATCACAAGTTCCGCTATATAGTTAACGTTTTGTCTTTTAGCAATCCTAGATTAAGTGATTTTCCTTTTTTTGATTTATTCTGGGTGTGACATTTCAGACGTGTTTCTAGACGTCTATCCTACCGATGCACCTGATCCATTTTGTTTATTTCACGCTCTTGTTGCTTTGTGGTTACTGTTCGAATCCTGGTTCCTTAATTTCCCCCTTATGAAGAAAATACGATTATTTTAGTAAAGAACATACTATAATCATCAAATTTCCTGAAAGTTCCTGAAACCGTTCTCTGTTATCATTTTTGGCGATCTTTGTGGGTAAAACTTAATTTTATAGTAGTTAGTGTTCTTTTGAAAAATAACAACGTGACATTTACGTCCATGTATTTAATGTCATATACAGCAAAATTCAAAACTACATCTTTCTTTACATGTAGCATGTATGATGCCCATCTAATATGGTTAAGTAGAGGATGTTCCAAAAGTAAAAATGTATTTATCACAGAATTTGCTATGAGTACATGTATTGTGTGTTTTGAGTAATAGCATAATTAGAAAAAAGACAAACTATCGTTTGCCGTACATTGCAGTTTATTTAGGAAGTATGGGTTGCATTAAATCACACAGAAACCCCAAACATAAGTGAAACCATATTGGGATCCACAAAATACACATGGATGATTTAGGGTTCTTTTATTGATAAGGCAGATTGGAATCTGTTACACATAAATTAATTGACCCTGTAATACAATAAAATACTTTAAGTACAGAGAAAAGAAAGATAACTCTATTTTTTAAATAAAGAACATGTCAACCTGTACAATATTGTTAGAATAAAATATAGATTATATTTTTATGTATTTGTCTGTCTCTAAGACTCAATATATCTTGCGTCTACATGTATGAATTATAATTATTCATGATTGACATAAATCTCATACCAATATAATTTTGTAACTTCTGACATAATAGTATTCTGTACAGATCTCTTATACTCTATTAATTGTATGCAACATGTAAGATTTAAAATAACAGCAAAACATAAGTTTGCCAAACATTGCCACAAATGGTATGTTAACACAAAAAATTATAATAAAAAACACAACTTACTGCTTACCTCTCAAATAGATGAAAAGGTCAGGTTAATTGTCTGGTATAATACAGTATGACACATTCAAAACCTGAAGCAAATATATGTTTCATAACTGATGTGTTCATGGAAAAATAATAACATTCATTACAAACACCAAACACTTTGAGTACACCATTAAATAAAAATATTATTTAACATATTAAAATTTAACCATTTAATCAATTATTTATATCCTATTTATTTATAAGAAATCACATTCATTCAAGAGTTGTCTCTTTTGAAACTTTTGGTTTAATAGCTCAATTATTAACTATTTTAAATATTTATAATCCTTTATATCATTTTGTCTCTTTAAATGGTTTAAATAGATTTTACTCATTCACTCATTTTCATACTGCAAATTCATTCTCAAATTCAAACTAAACATTCAACCTCATACTAGCTGCTCAGTTAAGACAAAGTTATTTTAGTGGGATAAAGTGCTAGAAATATAGAAACAAACCTAAAATACAAGTTCCAGAAACTCAGCAATACAACTAAACTTCCAAAGTAGATTTATGTTGAAATACTAGGCAGAAATTATAGACTAAGTTATAAAAATCTCAAGGAAATCAATATGTCTGCCATCCAGCTCAGCAAACTCAAAGAGAATAATACTCACATTCCAAAGGAAACCCCAAAGAGAATTTTAAAGTACATGTGACCTGAATTGACCAATAAATAAAAGAGAAATAAAGAGTTCTATAAATAGCTCATCAGCTGACAGCCATCAGTCAAAGTAAATGATTATCAATTACACTGATACAAGTAACAACATGTATACATTTTAATATAAATGTGAGCAAGTTTTAATAAACATATAAACCTTTCGTTTATTAATCTCAAATCATATATCATATAATAAATAAAATACAATACATAAATATATAGAAAGAGTAACATTAAATGAATATTATATCCACAGTCAATTCCTGGTTAAATTCCACTCTGCCACATAAGCATTACGGACTCGATAAATACCTGTTAAATTTAAGAAGATAGTTTCTATTCTCTCCTGGATTTTAAATCAGCCGAACAGCAAAGTCGAAAATGGCGTCGTTTTCATTTGCAAGAGTCACGTGACAAATCGTGGTCAGAATGGCGATGTTTTTAGCGGCACGATTTCTGATGAAAACGCGCTTCGTGTGACCATTTCTATTACCATCGTTATAAAATAAAATAAAAGTTCAAATCTTTGATCATTTCACATATTTATCCTTTCAAAACAGTAGGAATGATTCTGTCAGCTTTTAAGTCAGAAATTGGCCGGTTGCCGGCAATAAATTAAGATGTCTTCACTTTCCGATTCTGAACAGCTTATAAATTTCAACGTGCTCAAGTATTCAAAATCTGAGACTACTTCACAGAGTTTGCAGTCATAATCTGGTGTGAAATGCAATACTGTCAGCTTTTTCTAAATTACGCATCAAGCAAGGGAAGTAACCCGGTATGGAAGTATTTGGAAGTTCCAAACATAATTAGTTTCAACCCATATATTAAATCAAAAATGTCTAAAAATATGTAACTAGGTGATAATAAAAAGAAGAAAAGAACTTTTTGTCAAAATATTCTTCTTGCACTCATCTGTACCAAAATGACTTGTAAGCCGAAGTGGACAAAAATACATTTTTAATAGTAACTTTTTATTTTCTAATATCAGAAAACAATGTATTAGCATTAGCATAAACCTGTAATTAAAAACAAGTCTATGGAATTGGAAATTCATTTTTATTACAATGAATTCAGTTTCATATTAGATACTGATTCTTGAAAATTAGAACTAAATTTTTAATATTGAAAAAAGATTTTTTTTACATTGAGAATTCATATATTAAAATTTTAGTTTTTGACATTAAAAATTCATTTTTATACATAACAAATTAATTTCGTATGGGAAATTAATTTTGTTATAATAAAATCCCTTTTTATATTTGTAATATTGTTGTCAATTGAATTTAAATTTGTTTTTAATATCAACATTGAATTTTAAAAAAAATATTTTTCCTGTATAAAATATAGCATTTTGTACACTTTGGTCCACTATACACAATACAAATATTCTTGTGATGTAGAACCATCACCATGCAGTGTATATCTGTCTTGAATAACATGAAATACATTGTATATTGCTGATTGTTTTAAGTTTTGTCCAATACTGGAATCTTTTTGAAAAAAAATCCAAGTGAAGAATACAGCCACCAGTAAATAAATCCTCTATTATAATAACATAAACAAACATGTAAATTGAGATGCATGCATGCATACACCAAGACACACACACCCTGTGTTTGTAACTAAAAATTTACAGATCATATTTCCTGTCTTAAATGGATGGGACCTAGTGGAGTGACAAGGAATTTCCAAAGTTTGTTTTCAACATCTTAACACTGACTGTGGAAGGAGATTATCAAATAATTTTCCAAAATATAAACCAAACAAATTTTCTTTGAAATAGAATTTAAAATAGACATTTGGTAATTGATAACTTGTGACTGATTTTACTAGTCAACACATATCACTATTAAATAAATAATTGATATTTAAGTGGTTTACAATTTTATTATTTACTAACTTAATTATTCAACATATTAATTTGAAATGAAATAGATTCTTAATTGTATTTCCATGTGCAGTTTCTAAGCAAATGAAAAAATATCATTCCTATAAAAATGCTATGTTAACTGAGGAGAGAAAGGTTGAGGTATTTGTCAGGTTTGATAAATAAAAATACAGGCACTGAAGTATCACTGTTAGCAACAAACAAATAGTACTACACAAAACAAATGTAAAATAATAACACAAAGTTGACTAGCCTGAAAAGTATTCATGTTCATGATGTTGAATTACCCCAAAGTCTTTCAAAATTGCAAATACAGTTGATAGCTATCATGGCTATGTCATGGTATTTTACAATAGATAAAAGAAGAAAGTCCATAATGTTTCAATTGTGTGTAATATTTTGACATGTTTTCTCAATCTGTCAAAGCAAAACAAAGGGATGGGCAAAAAGGGGGAGGGGCAAATAAGCAAATACTTCCAAAACCTACACAGGATAACCAAGTTAGAATGGAATGAATAATATATTACTCATTTCCAACTCGAAGTTTACCATACAAAGTCGATTTAGAGGAATTAGAGTGCAAATATACGAGAAATAATGACAACGTGCTCTTTGGGTAACCTCCGAAGCATTGCAAATAAACATTGACAGCGACCTTGTACATGGAATTCCCTTTCAGATCATGAAGTTCATTGGTCAACCTATCTTGAAAACTTTTAATAGATATGACGTATGAAATGCAATTCTGTCAGTTTTTCCATTGGCTCAAAATCAAAACAATGAAATCTTGTTCTTCGAGAGGGGGACCTTCTATGCGTTCTTTTACCCCATTGGTCCGTCTGAGATGTTTTTGTTGACGTCATTTAGCTGAAGATGTCGATATGATACGATTTTTTGTTTACCTATTTTCTAATTGATTTTAATTAATTTAATGATTCTTTGAAGCAGGGGAAATGTAAAATTTTTCCGGGAAATTTATCGCCGCCATTTTTAGAGTTATCTGCTCATGGGTCACTGCAAATGGGTCACTGCAAATGGATCAAAGGATTTCGGGGTCACGGAGGCACTTTGCTTTCGACTGAATGTTGATCATTTCATTTGATGAATATGAAATGTGTTGTGTTTTTGTTTATGAAGAAGGGATTAATTTGATATACATGTTTTATAGTTAAGGTATAGTTAAAAGAATTATAAAAAAAATCCACATAACAGGACAAACTAGATTCCACCTCGTACAATTTATTTCAAAAACAAAGTGGTTCTTATTTTATTGTACATTTCGTATTAATCAAAGCATGAATACGTTTGGTACCCTATCAAATCCGAATTAATGCAGAGGATTGAAAATTAGAATAGAAGCACGAGGCCTATAGCTTCAAGTTGAATTATTACGCTGGTATGTCCTGCCGTTTATTTGTTATGACCCCTAAAAATGCCGTTTTTGTTGTGATAATTTCATACGATGTTATTTAGAACAAATATCTTTTGAAAAAATTCAAATCAGGTTTCCGATTACGTATAAATACAAAACCTTATGAAAGATGCAAAGTTTGGTATAATCGTGGTTACATGTATTATTGTGCACTTAATAATTACCAAATACATATTGTGTTAACAATATTTGATCATCCTACGAACAATAAGTAAAATCATTTCAATTTGCAAAGTAACATCATAATTAAAATGCACTAGTTTTTAAATTTTCATACGTAAATATATGAATTAATTTCAGAGATGCTGAAAGCTACTATGACAGTATAAAAATGTCCTCAATAGCAACGACGCCAGATGACTACATCGAAGTGTATTGATAACAAATGCTTTTGCCGCAAACTGCGTATTCAAGGTTATATATATTAATCATAAAACACAATATTCTTATTGTCAATGTCAAAGAACAGTACAGGTGGTTTGCAAATGTGTGACATTATTAGATATATGAATATATATACTGTTTGAAAAAGCATGAATAGAAATTAGCAGAGTACGGTATTTCGGGTATCCCGAGCCCGAGCCCGAAATCAACTTCCCCGAGCTGAAAATGATTATTGCCGATATCTTCTTTAAAATTAGTGAATTTTTTAGATATTTTAAAGAAATCTCTGTGAGTATAAAATAAATATATTGAAATATTCAATTTAATAAGAGATAAATTTTTCTTTCAAGTATCAAAGAAAATGTGTTTCAAAATGGGGATATTAGGTATCCCGTCTCGGGAAAGGGAGGTAACTCGATGTAGAAACTTTATAAATTAAATAGTGCAATTTCTGATGATAAACAAAAAAATAATTATAGTTTTGTCTCATTTGATATATATTTTTGAAAGATGGTTTTCCTATTATATGAATAATTGATTTTTCCCAGTGACATATCTAAATTATTATTTCTTTTTTTATTTATCATATATTTATACTTAATTTTCATTTTTTGGGTTATCATTATTATCTTTTACGGGGAGTGTATATTAGTGTAATATAAAGTCCTGGTCTAATGTTAAAATATTTTCAACAGAGCATCATGCAAGTCAGTATGTATTTAAAGCCATTTATGTACAATTGCAACATGAAATATTACACCACTTGAAAATACGGTAAACGAAAAAATAAGTTACGATAAAGTCACTGAAAACAAAAAATAAACAGAACAAAAGAAAAAAAAACAGATGTGGCCTTCCCCTATTTTCATACATGTAATAAATAAGTAGATATTTGCTAATGAATTCTTTATTCCATCCACTATTCGCGAATGAAATGCGCTTGAAATATTGGCAAGAAATGCAGAAACTATTTCGATATTCAAACATGAACTAAAATAAAAATCATCACTTAGTAATACTCAAGTCACTGTAAATTTCTCGTGAGGACCAAGAATATTAAACGTACTGTTAACGCAGCTGAGATGCTCTGCTTCATTCGTGAATTTGTTCCTTTTTTGCGTCAACATCATTTCCTTGAACGCCCCCCTCCCCCCTATACTGACGCGAGACATGGCTTATTTCAAAATCTGAGAAGACTCCCTCAAAATGCATTATAGACATCGATACTAGCGGAAATGGTGAATTATTTACTATGGAACCGAACGAACTAGTTTTCAAACACGTCTTTGAATATATTAAGATAAGTAAACGTTTTGTTCTGGCTTAATAGTTGCTATATGTTTGTTTTAAAAGACATTATAATCATCAACATCATCACCGTCATCATCATCGTCGTCATCGGAAGAAGAAACATCTGAATATGGAAATATTTCATTTTTGTTCATGCATTCTTATGTCTATAAAATGTTAATAAACTTGTACACTATTGTCATGCTCGCATTATTTTCAAGTATGTTACATTTGAGAAGTTGGTATAACTTGTGTCAGATCCATTACTTTATAAGTAGTAAAATGTGTTGAAATAAAACTGTTACATATTTCAACAAAACCGAAATTACACACATGTCCCGTACAAGACAAGAAGATCCGTATCTGAAAAAAAATTGTCAAAGAAATATACTAAGACAGTTCTAAGTGTGTTGGACTTAATATTGGTTTACCTATTGGAAGACTCTGACAGTAGTCTAATAAACAGACTTGTCACATTGTCGTCTGTTAATTGATGGGGATGACGAAAGACCCCGTCAAGGGTTGTATGGCTCCAACCATGTGTTGAGCCTTTGTTGAGTTACTAATTGCAGTCTGTTCACATAATTCAACCAATTTGAAATACTTACAGTGTTATCAAAAGCATATGAGAGAAAAAAAAACAGTAAGCGTGCCTTAAAAACATAAAGTTTTGATATGAGACTTCAGGACTCATAAATATATTTAACTATTAATAATATAGCTTAGACAACTTCAAGACTATAACAAAATCAATATGGAATTGAAATCTTATCATAAGATTATTCTTGGACAATTTTAGCGAACTCTATTTTAATTTAGTTTCCAACGAAATCCGATGATCAGATAGTGCACTCTTTAATTTAGACAGTTTTTTTAGATCGCGTTACCTCCCTTTCCCGAGACGGGATACCTAACATACCCATTTTGAAACACATTCTATTCGATACTTGAAAGCAAACTAAATATCTCATTATTTTGAATATTTCAATACATTTATATGGTACTCACAGACATCATTTATAAAAAATCTAAAAAAATCATCTCAATTTAAAAAAAGATATCGGCAATAATCATTGTCAGCTCGGGGAAATTGTACTCGGGCACGGGATACCCGAAATACCGACTCCCGAAATTAGCAATGGTGATTCATTGTTTCTTTACGGAAACACTACCAAAGTGTTAATGTTACATGTATGTTAATATTTGTTCAGTAGTATGTCTTAAGACTGTCTAATTTGTCTGCGAGGGTAGTCGGCAATATCCGATACCACAGACAGCTATTTCAGGATCAATGCAATACGTCTTGTCACCGATACATTCGGGATACAATAAAAAGAAAAACACATTTGATGAAACATTTACTATTAAGCTTTGTAAATAATAAATTATATTTTAGATATTCAGCATGTTGTTTTTTTTAATGGAACGCCCTACTGAGATTTAGCAATGTGTGGGGTTCATTATACTGGTTAATATTAATGAAATACTCAAACAAAAATGGGTTTCAACCTTCTAATCAGGAACTCGTTTTGTACATTTGCGTAAATGTATACAACATTTTGTCTGGTAAATACATATATTTTAACACAAGCAATTGAGGTACTTATCACACAATTTGTATCGTACCGCTGTATGATGAAATTACCGGTTGAAATTATTTTCCCATCGATCAATTTTTTATAATATGTTTCAAGTAGAATACTTTATGTTGATTTGATAAATTGATAATTTCAAAGTGACGATCACATTTTTAAAATGTAATGCTCAATGTACACGTAAAAATGAAGGGTATAACAAAATTAGCGAACTGATAACTATATAGTCAAAAGGAAAGTCCGTTTATAACAAATGGCAATATCAGGGTGAAAATCGAAAAAGTTAGAAACCACCACAATGGCCCTGGCTTGGTAAAGGCATTTATAATATAAAAGAAGGTTTTAGCCAGGTATTTTAGCACACAAAACCTCCTGCTTTTATAACGGTACATTGTTTCCGGTATATTTTTAAACAAACAGGTAGCACAAAATTGCCATTGGTCAAAATCGTTAAAATTATGAGTTAAAACAGTAAATAAGATATGAAAAATAAAGAAGTGAAAATAAAAATAAAATTTAATTCAATAAGCCATTTGCCAATGTGTGGTTATTAGCCATCATCTTTATTTTGTGGTAATCCGCTCAGGGGGAAGTAATTCTATAGTAGGACAAATTGGTTCCTCTGATTTCATTTTATTACAAGAGCCAAGCAAGACATTGTGAACGTTATCTTTCGATTACACGAAAACTTTAGAATTGAGATTGTTTTAAAAGAGTAATCAAGGAAACCAAGGTTATAGCGGTAATCAAAAGTATGTAATCCAGGGACAAAGACCAGACATGGAAAACAGACACAACAAAGAACATAAAGTAAAATCATACATACAAGGTAACAAAAGTAAATGAGCAACTCGGACTCCACTAAAAACTGGGAGCATGGACCAGGTGCACCGGTAGGGTAAGCGTCCTCTGCTTTTCTAGAAACATCCTCCGAGTTGCTCATAAAAAGTCAAGTCCGGAGTAGACAAATGAGGAGAGGAAAACTATGACCCTTTGAATAAAGCAGTTTTCATGGTGAAGATTGATATACAATAACGATCCACGAGTTCATGATGACGACCATAAAACTTCTGAAGTGATGACTTCAATCTTGCAGCAACATAACCCAGTTCCAGAAGCCTATTTGTTAGAGTTCTAGCGCGATACAAAAAGTCTGCGTAGTTTCGGCAAGCTCTGGCATAACGTATGAGTTGTGATATGAACACTCCATACGCAGGAGCCGAAGGGATGTTGCCACAGATGGAAAGTTGACAATTCTGAATGAAAAGTCATCACGTTTGTCGTAAAGTTTGGTCAATAGTTTTCCTTTACCATCGATTTCTAAGTGTAGGTCAAGATATGAGGCTGACTTCACAGAGTCTGTAGTAATCTTTATCTCAAGTTCTTTTGGGTAGATGCGATGTATCAAATCCCCGAAATTAGTATTGTTTAAAGATAATACGTCAACTATATAGCGGAAACTGAGACTGAAGGATCTAGCCAAACGATATTCTTTCTTTCTAATCAGATCAGCTATAAAGTCAGCCTCATGAGAATGAAAGAATAGGTCAGCGAGTAACGGAGAACAATTTGTTCCCATTGGAATGCCGACCGTTTGTTGAAAAACACGTATAAATATGTTGTCGATTAAAAATTCCAGCATTCTTCCTCTGTATTTTCGGAAGATGATTTGGAATTATTACTTACAAAGTATGAGGAATCTCTACCAAGAACTATATATTTGTATCTAGGTGTACCATCTTTTTTTGAAGAAAAAAACAACGAGGTATAATGTTTTTAAGTCGGGATTTTAACTGAGTATTGGGAATAGAAGTATACAGTGTTGAAACATCATAGGTTTTAATGCTATTTTATTCAGATAATAGTCTTGAACTGATTGTCTCCAAAAGATCTTTCGAATTTTTCAGGATCCCCACTGAATTAATACCACTACGGGTGTAACAAGTGTTGTGGTAGGACTGCAGACCCTCTTAGACAGTTGTGAGTATAGAAGTTAAAGGTTTTGAAAGAGGTTTGGTGATACATTTAGCAGAACCAGCTATGAAACTTTGTTTGTATGGATTCTTGTGAAGTTAGAGAGAAAAGAGAATATTGACGAAAGGACCAATAACTCTTGGAGGTTTTGGCCGACCCCTTTAGGAAATTTTGTTTACAGTGAGGCTTATCATTAACTGTTTTGGAGATCAGTGGGTACACAATTTGGCCTTGTTAGCTATTGCCATCACTTGGCGTCCAAACTTGGTGTGAATGTTTCTTGGGATATCCTGTATAGAACTGATGTTGGGATTTTTTAGTTGTCGAAAAACATGACCGCCGTTACTAAAAATAAAACAAAGGGGTCAGACAGTAGTTTTTCACATATCTCTTAAACCGTTAGGTTTAGCCAAATTCTTTCAATTGCTGAAATAATCCTTATTGTAAGGTCTGAAAAAGTCTCCAGAGATAAAAGTTGTCAGACAACTCCTTGTAAAAGTTGTTGCCCTTGAATGGTGAAAAATTACTAGGTTAGCGATTCAGCCTCCTGGGAGCCTCTTGTTTATTTGATTACTTTTGAAAATCCCTGCCATCTTTCGTATATCAGATTTCAGATATATCTTTTGAGTTTCGAGTTATGAGGGATCAAAGGGGCCACCTCATAATCAACTTCTTTATTTTTGTTTCAATTTCGATTTGTTTTATTTCTATTGGATTCCTTATGAAAAGCCCTGCCTGCATTACTCAATCAGATCGTTTTTAACATTTTTCATAAATGTTCAAATTGTGTGCTGTATTGTGTCCACACCATTTGTTGTATCCATTTGTCGAAAAAAGCAAATATTTAACCAGGTGAGCGATTCAGGCTCCTTGGAGTCTCTTGCTTTGCTATTTTTTCGTTAATATTTCTTACAATCTTCCTTTCTGAACCTATTCCTGGAAACAAATTGCTTTCAAGCTTTGTGAATATGTTCGTTAAGGTATTTTGCACAAAACAGATGTGGGGATTTTGTTTTATATCCGTCCACATGCATGGCTACAGTTAGTTGTTAAAATAGACCAATGAGGTCAAACAGCAAATTTCTCAAAACAAGTGTTAACAAATTCTGACTGGGATAAAGTTTTCAACGTAAAATTCTATTGACATTTTTTTTTCATTTATTGGCCTTTTTATATTTTCTTTGCTATTTTTGGAGTAAGTGTTTTGTATTACCAAATCCTTTGAAACCACAGGTACTAATCTTTTGAAACTCGATAGGGTTGACAACCTCATAAAATGACTCCTTTTTACGTCATTTGGTTAACCGAAAATGAATTGTAGGCCCAAAATATGATCCGCTCTAATCTGACAGTGACCTTTCGCGACGTCAGGACTATTACGTGTTCTACGACGTAAAACATGACATTGTCATTTATAACTGGTTACTGTGTCAAGTACAAATGACCGAATTTAACTTAATTTACAACACACAATCTTGAAATGAAAGGACACTGTTTTATATCAATAAATATATCAGGAAACAGAAAATATATGATTCCGGGAGGGTTTTTTTGGAATAAAATAAAATACATGATTTGCCTCATGGGTTTAAAGGGCTGTGTGCAATTTTGGTAGAAAAAAAAATGTTACTTCGCGGACTTTTAAACAAATTTGCATACCTCTACATTGAAATCTTAGCAATCATTCTACATTGGTCACATTTTGACACGCGTACGTAATCTTAAATGAGTATGATAATTTTATGCTAGTTTTTCAACAACTTCTTTTATTCCGATTATTCACCAACCCCCTAAATTCACTGCACCTCTGTTTTGGGCATTGAAACTTATAACATGTAAAGGAAACATTAAAAAAATATTGAAAAACAAAGCAGCCCGTGACGTTTTCCAACGGCAAAATTGAATAAACGTACCTTATTTTCAGTGGGTACGGTGAGTTTCCTCGCAATTTCCTGCACTTTCTTTATTCCGGTTTCACTTACATTGTAAAGCAAATTTTTGTCAGCTTTAAGCTTTGAAATTTACGAACTGTAAAGAAAACATCTATAATATTGAAAAATAGCAGCTTGAATAGTTTTATTTCTGCATTTGGTCCCACTTGAACAATTCGTGATCTTAACAGTGAAACAGTGTTTAGGCAGTCGATGGAAGAAAGTGATGACTTAATTCACACTTTGTAGATCCAGAAGTGAAGTGAATTTGATGAACAAATCTTCAATTTTCTTCTCTAACCACACAACATGCAATACTAAAAATATCCAAATGTGGTGTACTGACGGTGCAACGCCAATCAAGGACAGAAGCTTACATAGATTGTGCAGCACAAGTCATGCAAATGTAGGCTACATGATTTAAGAAAATGTGCCCTTGAATGTCCGACACAAGAGTGTAACTGAAACAATGACCAGAGGAGGATCAAAATATTTTGAAAAGGGGGTTCCATCATTATTTGCTAAATTTTGGACCAATCATTCACACAAAGGGGGTTCGGATCTCCCCGAAACTATCTCTTTTACCCGCCGCTGTTGACACTAACATACATTTGTAATATATGTTCCGAAGGATGGACCCCGTTTCAACAATTTAGTTTCCACAGTTATAATAAAATCTTTATACCACCACTAACTAGAATCAGTAGTTGCAGTTAGGATAATTAGAAATAAGACTAATGCACTACAAGCAGTTGGACTAGGTTTGCCTAGATTTTTGGATGAGCAGATTAAAGAAATACATTTAGGACTTGTTTTTGTTGTAAATTAAGTTATATGTCTGGGACTTCTACTCAAAAGCTATTTATATCTGTCAGTAATAGAGATACCTGCTCCTCCCCATAGGAATTGGTAGGCATGGCTTATTTCCCTTTGGTCCTAACCCCCACTTTTTTCACCAAAAAAGCAAAGCAAATAATTTTCAATTATCAAAAAGGTGAAAATGTGAATGGTGAAACAATATTCATACATTGAGACATATGGTCAGTAAAATTTAAATCATATTCAAATAATTCATAGATTATTCTATACTCATGGATCGTTACGGTTTATCCGTCTGCTCAATGAAAAGTGATTTGTTCAACGTGTCATAGTTTTCCTTTCCTCTTTCGTCTGCCCCGGACTTGCTTTTTTATGAGCAACTCGTTTGGTGTTTCTAGGAAAGCAGAGGACGCTTACTCTATCGGTACACCTGGTCCATGCTCCCAGTTTTTAGTGTCTGGTCTTTGTCTCTGCATTACATTCTTTTGATCAGCGCTATAACAGTTGGTTTCCTTGATTACTCCTTCAAAATATTTTACTGTATTATTTTGGAAAAATATGGACATTCGTGTATCTTAACTTCTTATTCATTTGCGTATCACCATTATAGAAATTGAAGGAAATCAGTAAATAGTAGAATGTCTATTTTTTATGTGATTTTTTAAGGAAAATGCACTTTTTGCCCATAGGGAATCTATTTTTAGTAGTTTCGTTTTTTATGTTATTTGTTGTTGTCTGTAATATGGTTTCATTTCCAATTTGTTGTAACATTCATCAGTTTGGGTTCAGGATTTTGATATTTTGAAGTAACTACGTATACACCTTTTTACAAGCTCTTCGACAGAGAAACAGATATCTGTAGCACTGAAAAGACTACACGAAGTGACTCACACACTGGTTATTCATTACAAAAAATAGGTTCTACTCTGCAAACCAATACATTGTGGGTAGAAAAGGTTTGACAGATTTATAGCCATTTCAGGCATGTCAAGTATCATTCCAAAGCTGTTGTAGATTGTGCAAAATCTACCTAGAAGAAACATAAATTGAGAGCAATTTCAGTATCAACATGTTAAAATTGGAAGGGAGTGGAAGAAGGGGGTGCTAAACTCCATGATGTATAGAATTCATTATTGAGTCACATGTTTACATACAATGATACATATAAAACATGTAATAAAACTATCTTTGAGTTTTGAAAATGTTATTTGTGACTTCCTCACCCACCATATCTCCAAGCTGTATACTTTGCTAAATTTGCTACATGTTTATACATGGTAGAAACGATTTTGCAAGATTGAAATACAAGAGAAAAAGAACTTTATCTATAGAACGCAAGTGCCAGAAGGGATACATATTTAAAGGAGGCAATTTTATCCTTACAGAAAGGAAGTAATAAACTTGTGTTTTGAACACGGGTAGACAATCCGAAATTTTCGTGAAAATGTTGAGATTTCAAATTAGGTACTAAAAAAATGTTCCCTCCAGGATTTCAGCTTATATAGGTTATAATTATAAAAAAAACTTTAAAATCACTAGAATTACATAGCAAATGATTATTATTTGACTTTGTCGCTTTGATTTTTACCAAATATTAAAACAAATATATTTCTTTGGCTTAAAATTTCTGCTAAAAAAGATTTTTTTTGCTACCAGGTTACCTAAATTTATTCTTTCCTTATGGCATGTTTAGCTATAATGGGCTATGAAGGTAGCTATAAAAGAAATAATCTAACTACTTAACAAGTTTCACCTTCTGAATTCGTGAAAAACAAGGTCCGGCAAAATTGTTGAAAACGCCCCCATATTGGCTTGCTCAGCAACCACCTGTGTTAAGATATTTTCTTAAGCAGGGTCTTCCGGTTATCCAACTGCGTGGCCCCGTCGTGAGCAAGAGTGTTTTAAGTAAATGGATCTCTCTGTTTGATATTATTTTGTTCCAATGGATGAAACGATATGGCAAAATGATTCTCCACGTTAGCGATTTAGGCTTTATTGGGCCTCTAGTTTTTAATAAATGACTGCAGATATTTTGAAAAATAGACTACATGAAGATATGTACGAATAACATAGTCATAAGTTTTTTTTCTTATTCAAGTATGGTTGTAATACAATTTCGATTCAATTTGTTTGATACTACATGTATATATTTTTTAAGACATTCTTCAAAAGATATTTTTGTTGTATTCCTTTTCAGTAGTCATATTTGTTTGACATTTTCATTCGTGCACTGGTGATTAATCATACTTAATTTATGCTTTAGTGAAAATGATATATATATCTTTGATCGGGTGAGGGTTTACATAGACTTTCCCTGCTGGTTGATCCGGTCCGATTAATGTTGAATAAGATATTGTTTAATCGGATATGTATCTTAACAATTTAACAAAAAGATAAGCATAGCTGGATTAACAATTGAGAAATAAACTAGTTATGGTAATAATGGGCCTTATGTTTTTTGGTTTTTTTTTGCGTTTGTCTTTTTTCCATGTCTGGTTTTTGTCCCTGGATTACATTCTTTTGATTTCCGCTAGAACCTTGGTTCCTTTGATTACCCTTAAACTACCAATTTTAAATGCGTTACTAACTCATACAATAATATCAGCTGGACACATCGAAAGGCATTTCAAAGGTTTTTGTTCATTTGGTTTTTATTATATGTAGTGGTTTTTGGTACAGATGTATGTATGTGTGATGTTTATTTTGTTACTTATACATCCATTGATTTGTCACGACTGGGTTGGTGGTAATGATAAAGTTTGATGTAGGTCTTGAACTCTATTTTCTACTCATTGAAATTATTGTTTTGAAATGTCTCTATAAAAATAAAATGGTATATGCTTCTTTTGTCTATCTCTGTTTATGCAGCTTTAGCATAGATCGAATCTTGGTTACTTTGAGTACACTTTAAAATGCAAATGAACAATAAATCTTCATATTTTCTATTTTATTAAATATGTGTTAAAATCCCTTGCAGTGTACCTCTTCCTGTTTGAGATGCTATCACAAACCTTATTATTACCTAAAGGAAAAAGAAATAGGATAGCTGCATTAATCTTATCATTTAAATACCAACGCTTCGTAGATATTTGTATGCGGGTTCAAATTGAAGTTGTACGGAGGAAAAAGCAAATCATCTTTATAATTTCAAACAAATAAAGGGTACGCTTACATGTATATACTTATATGTATAATTTCGGTGAGCTTAGTTTTATCTCACCTGGCCATAAGCCATGTGAGTTATTGTCATCACTTAGCTTCCGTCGTCGTCATCGTTAACAATTTATTTCAAAACATTTTACCTCTGATTCTACAAAACCAAACCAAACCAAACTTGGTATGAATGTTCCTTAGGGTATTCCCCTACATAGTCTTTTAATCCGTCGAAAAACATGGCCGCCGTTACTTAAATAGAACATAGAGCATAGTAGTTTTTTTGCATATAGGTTACAGACCACCAATTCAACCAATGAGCATTTGGAACGTACGCAAAAAAAGTCCTACGCAGAAATTACCCCTGTTCCTCATAGTGCTGTGAAAAAAGTTCTCATCTCATTTAAAAAATTTAAACAGTTTTAAAAAACATTTCTGTACATTTTATAGGTGCATTTTGCTTCTTGTGATGTGAAGCCTAATCTCCATAATGATTTCTAAATATACCCCTATCTTGTGAAAACACTGGGATTTCCCATGCTATTTATAGACACTTCACTTCCGGTGACCAGTACTGCACTGCAAGTCTGCTAACCCCACATGCCATTCTGAGGATTGTGAGCTGACATATGTAGAATCATGCTGATATATAGTCCTCTGCAGGTTAAAGTTAAGGTAAAGTCCAGGTATGCTTACACAAATATCAAACATGTTAGATTTAAAAGGTATAACCCGAATTTTAAAATATTCCAAAAAGCAAAAGTAAGTTATGATATGATAATATTTTTGGAAATTATAAAAATTATCACTGAGCATACATGTACATGTACAGTTTTCGTCAACCAAAGGAGATTTTTACCACTATCAAATGTGCAGCCCCACTAGGACTTTCTCCCACTATAAAATATGCAGCCCAACCTGTATATAACCTATACTAGGATGATTCCAGATTTGGGGAGTCTGGCTTCAACTCATTATTTTTAAAATAAAATCGAATATATCGCAATTTACTTCTCAGCAACCACTTGGCAAATGATGAATTCACTTGGACCGAACGCGAAACTACTGCGACCTTGACATCGCTAGACAAATGCTTCAGTACCATTTTGTGTGAGAATCAGGCAATGGGTGGGACATCATTATTCTCAACTTTGTCCTTTTAAACTTTAACATATTCAATACATGTATTCATGTAGCAGCTTTTAGTTAGATTTTTTGCCTGTCTATAGGGAAATATGTGGAAAAACTTTTCAACTAAATTGGTCTATAAATATCTTTTGAAGTTATGAGGTATAAATACTTGGATAATGCAATAAAAGCCCTGTGTTTTTTCTTCATGTGTCACAATTTATTTCCATTTCCCCTGATTCTTAGACGGAGAAAGACTTATTTGCGATAACACTAGGAACACGAATTTCCCCGCACTTTTTATTGTCTGTCTAGCGATGTCAAGGTCACAGTAAATTCACTTTCGTTCAAAGCGATTGTAGAAATTTGAGTTAGAATCTTCAAATTATTGTGTTGATTTAACTTGAAGCATTTGTTGGTGATACCTGCGTTTAGATTCATGGTATGTTACGTGATTGCTGAGCGGTAATAAATGATATATTCGATTTCACTTGAACAAAAATGGAGCTGAAGCGAGGCGCCCCAAATTTGGAACCACCCTTGCATAGGTATATACTACATGTAGTGGAGCTGCATATTTGATAGTGGGAGTAAGCCCCTGTGTTTCAATCATATGATATTCTATTTGCAAAAAGAGATATTTTTAACCAGAAAAAAAGGAAAAAATGCTACCAGAACAATAGTTTATTTCCTATCTTTATAAATCATATAAATACGATTAAAATAATTAATCATTAAAGTTCCTTTTAACCAGAAAAACATGAAAATTGCTACAAGTACAATAGTTGTATTCCCATCTTTATAAAACATGTAAATACGATTAAAGTAATAAATCAAAAAATATTATTTATCGAAATTCAGCAGAAAACTACATCTCCTCAATAAACAATGCTAAACAACGATTAAGTTGTTCAATTTCTTTTTTTTCGAAGTCAAAGTATCCCTTGTTTGAATCTTAACTGTTACAGTGTATAACAAAACTTGAGATAAAGGAGATAACCATAATTTAAAATACTGACACTTCTGAGATTCTTAAGTTGAGTAAGAACGTTAGGTACGTATGTTAATTATCCGATTATCTCTAGTACGACCTCAGCGGTGACAGTTTTTACAACAGTGTAAATTCCATGTATTCATGGTAGTCATCGTTAACAACATGACTACCATAACTTCGACCAAAGATATATTTAGCCTTTTAGAGGTTTTAAAGGGTATTATATGCTTTATTCCATTCATGTTCGGCATTTTCGGCATTGCATACTCAAATCAACAATTCTTGAATGATTAAAATTATCAGCAACCCGTAATTACTTTGAATATTGTAACTGACAAGCATTTCATGTTATCGGTTAAATGCCGTCATTTGCAATATCAATTTTGGGCGTCAATGTCACTGAATGAGAGCCTGTATAAAGAGTAAACACTGCTTTTTTCCAGAATGTGTGGATGTGTAAAAGCGAACCATTCAAACAAAAACCTGACATACAAGTCGCTTCGGACTTTTATTTTTTTGTGAGTGAATGAACCGATTTTACAAATCGATAAATTCTTACAAAACAGTGTTTCCTTTTTTACATACATATTTTGAACAAGCATGCGAAGATTATATCTTACATATTATCTGAATATAATTATAAAAAAAATGAAAATATAGAAACCTTAATTATACATTTACGTAAAAAGCAGCTGCTGTATGTGTATAAAATGAAAAGAATAAATTGATAAGTAAACAACGTTTACAAAACTAACTTATAAATTACTTTATATAAACGGTTTATTGACGGTAACCAATTACTAAATGAAGGGTTGTTGATGGACAATGCATCATCAATATATTTGTATGTAAAGTTAAAGGATTTAGCATCTTTTAAATTGTTTTTATTTACGAGATTATGAAGAAAGTCAATTTCGAATAAAGATAAAAAAAAAAACATCAGCCAGGAGAGGAGCGCTGTTAGTGCCCAATATGACAAAATAGATTAAAAATTCCGCAGTTAAAATTGTACAAAACAGAGGCGAAAACATCTACAGCACAGAAAAAAAACTAACAAACGAAAACAAGAACACAAAGGCATTTTCATAAAACACAGCTAAACGAACCTCTACAAAGTAAGGTGCTCTTGGAGATTGTGCATTAATTTTATGACTGCTACTTGTTGAGGGTAATGTCCGCTTTTTCAGCGACGATTTCCTTCTACAGGTAATAAAACCGTATTCCAGAATATGCTATAAAAGCTCATCCTCTCGATCTATAAAATCGGTGTTATAGACGTATTTTCTGTCATAAATTTGAGATAAACTTTCATCTTTTCTGACATGTTACTACATTGTTAATACACTTAACAATGTCAACTACGTTTAAAAATATGTTGCGGACCCCTTTGTATTTGTGTTGTTCTTTCTATGTAACGTTTTTGAATACATATATGTGTAGTGATCAAATAAAACTTTTTTTAATTGTTCAATTCAAACGTTTTCTTTAACAAAATGCTTTTTTTTATATGAAAGGTCATTAACATATCGTCAGGGTCGAACATAATCGGAAATGCTTGTACCTAATCAGTACCATTGCGATGGTTTCCACCTTACCGGTTTTCACACATAAAACCAATAACAAGAAGCAACAAATAAAACACGAATATACAAACTAACAATAACCAACCCGGATTCCACTAAAATTTGGAGTATGGAGTATTTGGAGTATGAAGTCTAGCACTGTGAAAGAACACAAAAAAGCAAACTGTGTCAAAAAGTATGAGTTGTGATATGAATACC